>JARLTB010000075.1:2965000-3495000 GCA_030141615.1 Unio pictorum
GAAACAAGCGTGAAATTGTGTTATTGTTGCTGTAGTTTTAATATATCTTTAGCATTCGATTATTTGTTCTGTTTCTTGTTTTATTAGAATAATTTAATTAAGAAATTTCAAAAATATTGCGTGTGTCCTGTTTATATATTCCACTCATACATTGTATATGTATAGCTGATAACGTAAATACTAATTTTAGCCACAGAGCTACTTTCGCAAAGGAATAAGGATATGTAAACTCTCACTACAATTGGCAAAGTCCCAATATGACCAACCAGCGGACTTTATCTGGAACACGTGACCTTCAAGGGCCAATCATTTCTGCCGGCCAAAGGGAAGAGAAAGGGACAATTTTGAGCGTGTCTTTTGTCAATCTGTATTGAATGATAATACCTCACGATACATATTCTGAGAAAGCTTCATGCTTCAATCAAAATATCATGCTGCCTTTAACACGTATTATGTACTTGTTATTGCCGTGAGTCACGCCAACTTACTTTAGAATTCTAAACAATATAGCCAGTGGAATAGTTAAAGTTATAATGATATAGATCAAACGTGTAAATGTATTTTTTCATAACACATATTTTATTGCCTCAAAATCAGATAAAAATTAGGGTTAGGTACACATTCTATATCATTCCAGGAAACAAGGACTTCAAAATCAAAGAAAATTATTTTTGAAGGAATCAACAGCGGTAAGTAACACTAATATTTCAATTAACCATTATTTGAGCATATGTTGGTGATGTCATACTATACAGATGTGCATAATGTTGACACAACGGATTAATAACAGACATTTCGTTGATATTATGTATCATTAAAATAATAAATAAGTAAACGAAGATATAAGAGGTTATATTTATCTGTAATAAATAGGACATAGCTTAAGATGTCGTACCCTAACCATAGCTTAGGGTCTTATATCTTAACTGTAGCTTAGGTCTCGAATTCTAACCCTTTGCTTATGATCTCATATCCTAACTCTAGCTTAGGATCTCATATCCTGACCCTTTGCTTAGGATCTCATATCCTGACCATTTACTTAGGATCTCATATCCTGACCATTTTCTTAGGATCTTATATCCTGACCATCTGCTCAGGATCTCATATTATAAACCTAGCTTAGATCTCATATCTTTACCATTTACTTAGGATCTCATATCATAACCCTAGCTTGGGATCTCATATCCTGACCATTTGCTTAGGACCTCATATCATAACCCTATATTAGGATATTATATCCTAACCCTAGCTTGTGATCTCATATCCTGACCATTTACTTATGATCTCATATCATAACCCTAGCTTAGGATCTCATATCATAACCCTAGCTTAGGATCCCATATCCTTATCATTTACTTAGCATCTCATATCATAACGCTAGCTTAGGATCTCATATCATAACCCTAGCTTAGGATCTCATATCATAACCCTATATTAGGATATTATATCCTAACCCTAGCTTGTGATCTTATATCCTGACCATTTACTTATGATCTCATATCATAACCCTTGCATAGGATCTCATATCATAACCCTAACTTAGGGTCCTCTATCCTAACTTTTACATAAGGATAATGTACATCCATATTTCCGGTAAGGGAAAAGATATGGTTCCAGTTCGTATCCTCAGTCGCTTGGGTGGCACTCTACATTTGTATACGTTGTATATATTTTCAAAGAAAAGGAATTTCGCAGGTTTTCATCACTGGTTAGATTAGATGTTTAAAATAGACATCGAACTTCTTAGATATTGTTCAAAGAATTTTAAATTCCATTTATTTTCGAGATTGATTGATGGGTGTAATTTGGGTTAAGGAGTATACAGCTTGGATCTAGTTGTGCGCCAATAAATAAATCAAATAGTTTCGCTTGGTCATTTTCAATTACTAGACATTTTATATGTTTGTAATTAATTTATGTCACCTTCAGAGGCTTGTATTGTCTAGTCTGGAAAAACATTTTCCATATATTTATATATGCTGTCAACATGAATGCGACTAAATCCATTCGCATTGTGTATTGTATACAATCTGTGGAACGTGTTATTCTATATAGGCAAACAAATAAAATTATAGTGTCTGCAAAAAGATTGGGATTTTTTCGGGATTTCCCAGCGGTAAAAGTACACCAAAATATTTTGGTTCCAATGTTTTGAACAACAGAATGATAAAATTATCGTACCACTCGGATGACAACCACGATGATAATGATGACATCTCAACCTACACAAGTATCTATTTATTGCATAAGGATTATTTTCACACTTCAATTTACAAACACGTCCAAACTGTGTACAAAAATGAAACACCTAATTAACATGACAAATGTTTGCTTTCCTCGTGGAATGTTTAATTTAAAAAAGGCTTACCGCATAAATGATTAGAAATATCACACTACAATGATGCAAAGTGTACGAGTTTAGTAGTATCATAATGGTCGTTTTGGATTTCGTTTATAATCAAGGTCGACACCTTTTATACCCATAACTTTACTAATCTTACCCCTCGCGTCACAAGCGAATGTGTGCGGTGTGGCTAAATATTTATGTTGTGAAAAATAATTCTAACATAGCGCAAACGATTTTGATCCGGAAAAGAAACTAGCTTGTTAATGTAACATATGACTAATTATTTGATGATACAATTAAATAATCACTTGAAAATTCGAACGCTAACGTCGTCAACAGCCACTAAAAGCTGCTACCACAGGTGAAGGCAATTATGTATTTATATCTGCTGCCAAAAGCAATGTCATTGTGGACACTCATAACAAACACACTGTAAACCCTTTCCAATCGTGAACGGTATAGCTCAGCAAAATCCACTAGTGTAAACTATTTTATCCTTCAGAAATGTAAACGATTTTGCGAAGCAAACTATTTTAGAACAAATAGTTAGCCGTGTTTGATATGCCCTAAACAAAGTCAATCAGTTGTTATTGGATATAATTATGTCCCCGGTTCTAGTCCGCATGAAGTCGTTGATTGTTTTTCACTTCCATCAACACGGTCTCCGCCATTCTAGTCATTCCTCAAGCTTGACACCAATTTCAGGATCTATCACTTATATGTAATGATAAATCGAATAAAATATAATGTATAAAACAAACACCAAAGACGATCAAGGATAGCTATTGAATCCTTTGAAATGGACTTTTATTCGGCGATAAATAATAACGGTGACGTATATGCAAACCTTTATTAGGTTTTGTCTTATGTAATACGTGATATTAATCCACTAAGCAGATAATTTTCATCACCTTTTTCATTACCCCTCAAATATTACAATATACTTGTATATTAGACAAATACTATCTACACTGGCAGATATTTAAGATGTACCAACCCCAAACAGAAGTGAAAACAAGTTGATCGAATGCTTTATTATCATAACATTATCTAAACAGTCTTTTTAGCAATGTACAGTCTGCATATCGCCCTTGCCACAGTACGGAAACTACTCTTCTGAAAGTATTTAGTGACATTCTCTCTGCTCTGGATAGTGGAAAGATTACAGTCCTCACTCACCTGGATTTATCTGCAGCATTTGACACAATAGACCATGATATATTACTTCACCGTCTCCAGCATGTATTTGGCATTCAGAATATAGCCTTACAGTGGTTCAAGTCCTACTTATTCAACAGGACACAAATTATATCTGCAAATGGAATACACTCCAGCCCAGTTGACATATGTTGTGGTGTTCCACAGTGATCTGTTCTTGGACCTGTTCTCTTCATTCTGTACACTCAGTCGCTCTCAAGTATCATAGATCATCACCCAGTGTCGCACCAATTGTACGCTGATGACACCCAAATATACAAGTCTAGCCACCCAACTGAAGTTGATGCTACCATCCATGGAGTAGAGAAGTGCATTTCGGATGTGAAATCATGGATGACATGTAACAAGCTGCAGATGAATGATGATAAAACTGATGCTATTCTGATCACAACACAAAGACTTTCTCATTCACATCCTTTACCTCAGACAATACATATCAGCAACACCAACATTAAATTCTCACAGTCAGTACGGAATCTAGGTGTTACTCTAGACAGTACTCTCACATTGTACCAACATGTCATGAACATCTGCAGGGCTGCATATCTTGAATTGAGACGCATCAGTTCCATTCGTAAATATCTTTCAATTGATGCCACGAAAACACTTGTGTGTTCATTAGTACTTTCAAGACTGGACTATTGTAACTCAGTTCTGTCTGGTTCATTACAATATTTACTCCAGAAACTTCAAAAAGTTCAAAACACAGCTGCACGGATCATCTTTAGAGTACCTCGATCAGAGCACACCTCACCACTGCTCTGTACCCTACACTGGCTATCAGTTCGAATCAAAAGGATAATTAACCTCACAAAAGAACAATGTCCATCTTAAAAAAGGAGTTGACAGTGCTGCAATGTTGCTGTGATTCATAGGCGCATTTTCGATAGAAATTGTCTTGCTTCTTTCTTTGCTTGGTGTGTAAGCGTACAAAATAATCGCATCAGGATCTTCTAAAATCTAAATCACATTTATGTTTATGTGATTGTAATTCCGGAACTTGCGCTTGTTGGTGCACATACCTGACTTCTTCTTTAGCAACAAGTGGTGCGATACAGCGACAACATTCAACACCATCAATCATGCTTATTATTTCGGCCCTTCCTGGCTGTTAGAGGAATTCGAATAAAAAAAGCTGCGTAACTCTTGCTCAAAGATCATTTGCAGTCTGACGCGTTTAAACTCTGAGACAAAATAGCTCAAGTATATTTGCTTTATTTCGTTTCTTTGTATAGTTACAAACACATCAACGCACAGATGCGCGCACACATACACATATATACAATCCATCCATCTATCAATCCAGTACCCACTTTTTGAAAAAAGATTGCGCGTGAGTGTCATTACCGTTTTATATATTATGCTAAACATATTTCTCTAATTAACTTGTTTCTTGATAATATTTGCCGACGCCACTATCTGTATTATCAATGTCTTCAATGCCTTCACCAATCATTCCAATATCTTTCTTGGGTGATCCAATCAACGTCAGCGACTTGAAGTTTTGCACATTATCATACAATGATTGTCACGTTTTTTCTCATAAGCTTCACCAAGTTACCACGTTATTTTTCCAATTCAATTCCAAATTTGATTAATTTATCAAGATTTATGATAACGTATTGTTTGTGCTAGCAGATGGTTCGCAAAATCTTTTCCGTTTCCGTAGGGTAAAAACAGTCACGCTTGCTGATTTTGCTGCAGAAAATTGTTTATGATTGCGAAAAGTTTACAGAGTGTATGCGAATAGTATCCACAATGACACCGTTGTTGGTAGCATAACTAAAAACGGAATCGTACGCACGTGAAGAGGCAGCGTTTTTGTCGTTGTTGATGGTGTTGCCGTTTCGATTTTTAAAGAATTGATCCTTATATTTCTAAAGAATCTATAATTGGCTGCATCGTTCATGCTAGCCGATTGTGCTACTCAAAACAGTTCACTCTAGTGTTATAATTATTTTTACAGCACAAAAGTCTGTGCTACACAGCATACATTCGTGTATGACAAGACGGGACAAATAGTAAAGTATGACGTATACAAAGTGTTGACCAAAAAACAGTAACTAATACGCCAGTTGTGGCGATCTTAGTTTTATGAAATTCGGATGAAATCTTGACCTTAGTCCTACAATTTTAGGCGTCCACGTGGATAACTATGTCCTTCATTTTAAATAAACGGCGTTGACATATTTTAGTTGACTGGAATGAGATGGGAGCATGGGAGCCGGTGAAAATTTGAAACTATACAAAACTCTTATATATGTATGGCACGGATGATTCAGCAAAATTCAGCAAGTATTGCCACTAGTTGTCTCTGAAATGTATCTCGTATATCCAATTTCATTTTAAATCTCCAATTCCAGTCACAATAGCAAAAGGCAAATGACGTGAAACAATGACATCCCGTACAAATTACATTCTGTAGCATAGCTATTTGCTACAAAAATATGAACTTATTGCATTATATAAGGTAATAAATTCTAACAGTATGAAATATATTTTCAATATCTAAACATAAAGAACATTTCCATGCAATAATTAGATGCTTTATATCCACATATATCCAACTGGAAACTACATTTTTAAAATTATTAAAATTGTATTCATTTTTATATGAAGCCATATTTATAGCACAGATAAGATGATTGATTGTAAAGGTGCTTACATAATAGATCAGACTCCTTTGGTAGAAATTATAAAAATATAATATATTCAATATCAATAACGTTGATACCACTACCAGTAACCAGATCAATTTGTTTTTATTATTACTGCTACAATATAGTACCAGACTTGCTTGATACATTTGGATATGAAATTAATATAGTAGTTATAAAGATTAATAATTAATACAAAATTTTACATTTATCTTTTACGGATGTGATTGTTTTCTGTTAGAAGTATAATCCCTCCCCCCTTTCCCATAATTAATGTTTTATATATATACAGTTTTCAGGCTACTCACAGATCATGCTGTTGTTGCACCCACCCACCCCCGCATACACATCTTCATTTGTCTGGGCTTTTATCATTATTTTATCCTGTTTAAAATATATGTTAATATTGTCATGACACATTAAATATCAAGACAACATAACTATGCAATAAAGCAGAATAAATAAATAAAACTGTATACAGTCATATGTTTAACTTTTCATAGGAAATATTAGAGAAAAATAAATATTTAATGTAAACCGGCATTTATATTTAAAAAACACAATATTGTTTGATTAATTAGTCTAGAACAAAACTTTTAACATACATAGGCAATAATAAGGAACATATATCCGGGTTCTCCTTTTACATTGTTCTCGTAGATTTATTTTACAACCTGTTTTGTTTTTCACTTTCACACGAATAAAACATGAATAAAGGTAAGATTGTCACACATTGTAGCTTTTGGATTGGACATAAAAGCATAATTGCAAATTCTGAGGAATTAAAACTGTAAATTCTGGATGGCCGATACACATTTTCTGTTGTATAGTATGCCTCAAGAACAGTCAGGTTATAATTCCGAGTGACGTTTTCAAGAATTAATCATGAACAAAAAAAAACCCCATTCCATTACATTAATCACAAAAACATTCCATTACTGGATATGTATGCACTGTACAAATATGCTCACTTTTTAGAGATGTTTTTGCGGGCAAATAAATTAGTTATTTGCACTTGCAATGAGCAAAAACCATGAAAAGGATTTTATTTCATTTGCTAGCATTTTTAAAAAAATTTCTGATGATTTGACCTTTACTAAACTATTCTATTATATATAATCTGGGAATCCCTAATATATGTGCATTGGAACAATGGATAAGGTAAATTTCAATGTAATGACTTAATCACTCAGGAGAGAGAGAGAGAGAGAGAGAGAGAGAGAGAGAGAGAGAGAGAGAGAGAGAGAGAGAGAGAGAGAGAGAGAGAGAGAGAGAGAGATTCACAAGCAAGTTATTTTCTTCATAGAATAATAGAAAGCACAAGCCATTTTCTAACTGCAGTTGGAAGATATCTGAGCAGAAAGTAACAGCCCCTTTGTAAGCATAAAAGACATTTTAAAGTGAAATATAGGCCTCCAAGTACTATTCCTCAAAGACACAAGATTGGGTTTCAGAAATTGAAACCACACGAGTACCAGTTTGTTACTATGTGGAAATTGGGGTCATTCTGAGAAAATGGAGATCACCTGGTTTACCTGCTGGTGATGAGTCGTCAGTGAGAAATCAGATTGTTGTTCCTAAAGTAGTATAGACAAGAAATTCATAGTCTATCCCATAAAACTCATTAAGCTAGTCGTTTTGGTATTAGTAAGTCTTATCACAAGACTCAGAACCATTTTTGTTTGCCGAAACATTAATTGATGTTTATAAGAACCATAGATCTTGTCACACTTGTTAAATAGTAGAAAATCCCAATCAGACGTTATCTAAGGCACATCTGCAACCTGTTCATGCATTTGACCATTTCACAAGTTTTTTTGCATAAAAATGTTAGTGTTTCGGTTCCTTAACTAACAACGAGTCAAGCAACCAGTATTTGCGAACCATAATGTGTGCGTCCTTAAGACTTTATTAGTACATTCCATTGAAGAATATTAAGCAAAAACTGTTCTAAACGTTTAGGCAGCAGTGCTTTTCGGAGGCGTAGCTGGGTGGGTGGTTGGGTGGGCAGAGGGGGACAGATTCTACGAGCGCCACACTAGTAGGGTTGCCAAAATGGGCTTTGAAATAGGTTGTATGTAGATTTTTTTTACTTGCTTGCCTTCCGAAATCAACAATTTTATGTTTGATTATTTCCAACAACTTATGCGTGAATTAGACATACAACACCTACACAGGATACATGTATACAGTTATATTGAATGAAACCTTAAAACGACATTGATCAATAAAATCGTGCATTGTGTGATTATCAGATCAGGAAATTGTCTCCCTTTGTTTGTCATGATCATAAAATGAAAGACTCATGCCTACCCTAAAACTGCACAAGACTGTCCCCAAGCACCCTCAACCACCAATCATACATGTAGGCATTTAATAAAATCAAACCAAATAAAAAGACAGTGATCAGTAAAAGTCTACCCTATATAATTATCGAGTAAGATCAGGAGAGTTTATTCCCTTGTTTATATTTGCTGAAGTAAAGACCGTAAAGACTACCACAAAAGACGCTCATCGACCCTGGATACATGTATACAATTACAATAACTTAATGAAATATGCAGGTTTGGTGCACCCCCACCCCCCTTTCATCATAGGCAATTTACTAAACTACTTTTATGTTGCAATCAGTAGCACATACAATAAGTAGGAATCATACGTCACTACATTCATTTATAATATTCTTTCTTTTTTTTTTGGGGGGGGGGGGTAATTTTTAAAGTGACAAAGTTTAGTTGAATTATTAGAACCTAAGGGTGCTACATTTATATTTTGAGAATTCTTGAACCAATTTTGTATTATGCATCCAGCAAGCAACCATTGGCAATAATGCAATACGAATGCAGATTGACACATACAATTTGCATCAATAAATAATACAATATACATGGATAGAATTATGAAAGTAGCACTTGCAAACAGCCATTTACAATTGTGTATCAAGAAAGATTAGAAAATACATTCATAGAATTATGGTGGTAATCCCCTCCCCTCGTCTCCATACTGATCTATATCTTCATACTAGCATCTGCATGATGCGACATTCTAATGCCACTGTGCAGAAAACCAACCAAACCAAATCCAGGTCACGGTCTGTAGGCTCGGAAAACCCCAGCCTATTGTAAATCAACTTTCGATTTGGTAAGAGCGTGCAATACACTTTGATAGCAGGAGCCCTGTGAATGGCGGGTTTTATCTAACAGCCTTTGTTTCTTTTATGTCCGCCAATCATATTGCAGGTTTGTTTATACCCGTTTAAAATTCTAGGTATTGGATTTTACCCGGTCATCGTTAGTTCATAATACTTGTCACCGCACAGACGTCTTCCCTGATAAGTGCGCCAAAGACCTAGTAAGCGAAAGAGACATTTTTCCGGAATTGGGACTCTTCAGTATGGAGGAATCTTTAGACATAGCGGAACACGATGGGACCCAGAAAGCCCTTAAGGAGTCAGACTTCTTTAATCGCGAGGTTAGCAAGGACAGTGGTGAAGGATCCATGACTTCAGATAACGGTAAGTTCGCATGTATTACATGTTTACATGTATATCACTGTCATCGTTGGCAAGCACGAAAGTCACTTTGCTGCATGTATCAATGTGCATACTTTTAACTATGCATTATGTACACATTCATTCATGTATACATACATGCATGTTAGCATTATGCATGCATTCATGCATGTTTATAGGTAGTTAGAGGTACAGTTGTTATGAAAACATGCATCCATATATATATATATATATATATATATATATATGTGTGTGTGTGTGTGTGTGGTTATACTGACCATTACATACATACATACATACATACATACATACATACATACATACATACATACATACATACATACATACATACAACTGCTCCAGTGGTTAGATCGCGCCTAGTGGTTAGAGCGTCCGCCGTGGAAGCGTGAGGTCGTGTGTTCGATCCCCCGCCGAGTTATACCAAAAGACTTACAGGATAATGTGACACATGTGACATGCTACATGTCTGCGGCATGATGTCCCAGTGCTAGACATCGCTATAAACCGTCTCATGCAGACATCGTATCGATATGACTGAAAAAGTGTTAAAGCTACGTTAAAAATCCTAATCATACAAACAAACATATATACTTACACACACACACACACACACACATTAAAAAAAAATCTGTTACAAACTGCATTATGTATTCCTCTGTATTCATGACTGTAAAATGATATCCTCAGTATAAAATCAAACACTAGAGCAAGCAGTTCTTATAAGTAATTCTTCCGCAGATACGACACCACTTGTTGGGTCATGCAATATGCTATGCAACCAACTTCATGCCTTATTACCCAACACAAAAATCCCATATAACTGACTAAAAATAGTAATGCAGTTAATTTGGGAATCCTGCACATCGAGTGACCGTGATATAAAACTTTAACTTTCGTTTTCAGTGGGTTTTGTGATGTACTGCCGGTAACATGCCAGTGTTGTATATAGTTTTCTGCCTATACCGCCCACATCTTTTTCTTTAGATAGTAATTCGGAATTAATTGATTGTGTGTGTTTGCCAAATTGCCTTAAATTAGCGGATTGTGTTGAGATTTTTGGGAAAATGAAGGTGCCAGAAATATTGATATGCATTATTGCATCTGGACAACCATCTTTCTGTTATTTGTCATTTTTCTTATACATCTAATTACCAAGAAAACAAATACCGCTAGAAGAATACTATAAGTGTTATGTGCATATCTACATAAATGCACTGTGCAAACACGAGCCATTGCTGACGTGACGTAGCCTAGCCTCGCTTTAGCGATTACCTGGAAAAACACCTTGATAGCTATATTTACCTGGAAATTTGATGAAATTTGAGTCTGTTTCTAATAAAGAAACCAAGTACGGTGACCCTGACTTGAAGCCAAATGTACTGTCTTACATTTTATAACAATGGATGTTTACATATCTCATGTATACCTGTACAGTACTATTACGAGTCACAATGTTCCAGGGAAATAGCTTTGTAGTGGTTGTAAAACTATATTTGTTTGACGATGGATGTAATTCTTATCGTACTGATTGGCTGAATAATATTTAAGGCACGTCAGAACCATTTGGTACCAATGTGAAATATTAAACCCACACGCACAAACGCACGCACGAACGCACGCACACGCACACATGCACGCACGCACGCACACACACAGGGGGCCCCGAGTGGCCGAGTGGTCTAAAGCGCTGTCCGTTACGGATCTCTGCCATCTCACCTCTGTCTGCGTGGGTTCGAGTCTCGGATTCGGCCAATGTGGGTATGTGAGACAGCTTGCTGGTAGCTTCTCGTGGGTCGGTGGTTCTTTCCGGGGTTTTCCGGGTTCTTCCTCCACCATTAATATTAGCCGCCATGTATAGCCTATCTTGTGCTGAAAAATGGCGTTAAACCATAAACACACACACACACACACGGATATTGATTTTTGTAATATTGAGAAATTGACACAAATATTACAGAAATGGAGAGTGTGATACAAACTTACCAATTTAACTGTTACTCAGCTTAACTACCTATTTTTGTTCTAGCCACCTACAGAGTTTACCGCCCTCCATCTGCGTTTGCACAATTTAAACTTTAAATTATATTTATAATACATTCATTGCACAAGTCACGGCAACGTATCCAACATTACCTTGGCGGATCATATATCAATAGAATGTAGAGAAAACGGAAGAATCCGAATGTGATCACCGATCATTGAAGGTCGGCAAAACAGGTTAGAACCTGGAGACTGCAGGTATGCAAACGGGGTTACATCTGCGCAATTTAGGTGATCTCTCAACCCACAATACCTATTCTAATACAGTACCGAGGTGGGGGGGGGGGGAGATTAGTGTGCAATGGCACTACATTTGCATATGCTTGTTGTAAGCTGAAATACAACTTATGATAAGTCGATAAATAACATAATTTCCTTATCTGTATACATTTTTATTTTTCATTAGTTCATTGCGAGTATTAAGCTAGTCGTAAGCTTTAGTTTGAGTTTTTTTGGTTCTTATTCATTTCTTTTTTTGGAACATAGGATAGAATCAGTCAACAAAGAGGGCTACCTCCCCTCAACGTTATCACCATTCCCCCCCCCCAATCAATATTAGCCAATGGACATTTAACCCAAATTAGCTGCAGTTAACGATAAGATTTAAAACGAAAAGACCGATGGTTTTGCCAAAGCCATTGTCAGAATCGTTCAGTATTTTACAATATTGCACTCACGCACACTTCATATTGCACACACGTGTGCCCAATAGTGTGTTACTTTGTAAACAAATCATGTATACTCACATAGTAGATGTTTTACGTTTTGGTGGATTAAATCTTTTCAGAATGAACTAAAGCAGATGTTTCGTGGACTGCCACATACCAGCTGTTTTGCCACATTCGGCGTTAATGTGTTTCATACAGTATTTCTGATTTAGGCTAGATATAGATGCCAGACAGGTCTGTGTCCCTATAAATAAGATGCAAATGACAGGGCATATAACTGTCTTCTTTAAATGGTAATAAAAATGGCAAAAAATATACTTAGTGTTACATCTTGAATTTCCTCAAAATGTATTTTCTTTGTTCAATTTCGACTATAGTCATTCTTACTGCCATCAAAATGAAATAAACATTATATTGCATAGCGTCTTTTTGATAATTGCTATTGAAAGACTTACTATTTTCCCCGAATTATGAGTTCAAACATTCCACGACAGAACAGAAACACACTTGCGGACACCAACATGCTGCTCCCTCGAACTGACAGATAAATCCAGTGATTATCACAAAATATAACAGAATCGAAACAAATACCAAAATCTATTCATTCCAAACTGAATGAAAAAGTTGTTGCAATGCGCATTCATTCACAATATGAATCTAAACTTCAATTTTAAGTAGACAAGACGTCGTTTCCTTTCGAAAGAAAGCCATGTCTAGCGGGCCACTAAGTTCAAATTTATCTGGGCTGAGTTATGTCCGCATTAATAACGTTTTTGTTGTATGCTGATGAGTTTGCGTTTGTGTATTTAGTTTGGAAAGCGGCATAAATTTAGTTACTTTGCTTATATAATTAAGCCATAGGTAGAATAAGACAATGAGCATGTAATGAAAAGGTTAGTGCATTAGTGATTCGTTTTGTCTGATGGATATAATGCACTCCCGAGGCAGTGCAGTAAGTATGTGTCCTCCAAAAAACAAGTTCTTATTTTCCCATACAAATACAGTAACCTATAAATATAACACAAGTTGCCTCCGCTTTGCAGTATACATAAGATTCAACATAACCTACCTAAAAGCTAAATTGGAATGAAATATTAGGTTGCCAGATCCATCACAAACTGTTTGTATTATCGCTCATAGCCACGTGGATCGCTAGCGGAAATGTGCAGACGAGGAATGGCATCCTGAAAACAGGGGCACGGACAAACACATACTTTTTGCAACCCAAGTAAACCGTGTGCTGAGCGAAATATCACAATCAACAGCCATAAACTGATCGCAGTGATTAGGTTCACCTATATTGGCAGCACTATGTCCCTGAACGTCGTCATCGATGACTAAGTTAAGGTCAGGATTGCAGAGGCTAGCGTAGCCTTCGGCAGATACCACGGAACAGAAGAAAAACAAGTCTACAGATAACGCTGACGGTGTACAGAGCGACAGTACTCCCTGCGCTACAATACGCTTGCGAAATCAGGACAGTATACCTACGTCATGCAAAGAAGAAGAACCACTTCGACACGACTTGCCTCAGAAGACATCAAGTGACAATGAAGGATCCCTAATGTTAATGTCCTCGCCCAGGCATGCCTGCCCGGTATCTACACCATCTTGATGCAGTCACAGTTGCAATGGGCAGGACATAATGCTTGCTTGCCAAACCAACGGCTTCTGAAGACTATTTTAATGCGAGCTCGAACAAGGAAATCGTTCCGAAGGAGGCCAGAGAAAACGTTCAAGGACACATTAAACAAATCTTTCAAGGATATTCGTATAAGCACTGACACGTGTGTGAAGATTGCTCATTACAAGGGTGCGTGGCGTTCCTCCATCGGAAAAGGCGATGCACCTTGCGAGGCTAACAAGACGGTCTCAGCAGAACAACGGAGACTGGCTAGGAAAGCCCGAGTCAGTAACCCCACGAGTTGTGTTGCTACCATCCCTGTCCACACTGCCATAAAACATTCAGAGCGTACATCGGCTTCTTTAGCCACCTGAACACCCACTGACCTATCGAACTTCCTCAATCACTGGACGGACGAACTCGTTCACTCTTTATGACCTGCTAATGTGTTTCTAAAACAAATTTTCAGTTTTGTTTGTAAGAATGAGCGACTTAGACCGTAATACGTGGATTCGAATTGTTATCAGGTATACGAGTTTAACTTGTACGACTGGAAATTTTGTCAAGTATACGACTTGAACTAGTTATCAGGTATACGAGCTGGATTGTTATCAGGCATAGCTGCCAACTGTCCCGTTTTTTCCGTATTTGTTCCGTATTTTGGACCTGAATACGGGTGTACGTTTTTTTCGCAAAAAATACGTTTTTTTATTTAAAAAAATAATAATAAATTTTTTTTGGGAATTGCCAGTTTAGAACGCACTCTCGGTTCTATTTTGACAGAATATACCACATGTATATACAAATACAGTTCTACAATACGATTGGTTCATTCGAAATCGAGGCTACCAAGCCTGTCGTTAACCGCCATATTGGATTTCGCAATAGTTACCGCTGTTGCTGTATCTAGTCATCGTAATATTCAGCTTCTAATCATGATAAATTCGAAGGCAGAATATTCAGAATTTTCTCCAGAAGAAATAGGAGACGACTGGAAGGATATTTGTGCCGTCTTATATAGATTTGTGAAACCATATAGTAAAGGAGAAAAACTGACGTTTTGTAATTGTGTAACGTGATTTCGCTATTGGGTACGGAGGCGCCCATGAAATACAAGAGCTCGAAAAAGCTAATAAACATCAGCATCCTGCTTCATCACACACAACTCAGCCTGAACTTGAGACTTAGATAAATGAGAGAGAACCTTAATGTACATCGATCAAACTATAATTTTGTAATTTCTTTTAGAAATAAACCTTCCTTTTTCAGTTGCTAATGTTGTTGACGATTTATTTTGCACAAGTTTTTCAGACATTAAAATCGCAAAAGATAATTCTTATGCTTGAACGAAAACATTTCAATAAGAAAATTACAGAATTGAGATAATAAATGAAAATTCGTACATTGGAATCAATGATTAAAAAAAAAATAAGGCATGGAAAGGGCTCCTATAAATAGCTTGTGTTGAGTGTGTTGCACTCTTGCACCTTTTGAATGAGCACCCATATGGAACACGCGCAACTCCAGAAGGTACAAATGTGCATCTTTGACATTAATTGTGTAAGGCACTGTCCAACTTTACTGATGGTTGTATATGTTGTAAATATATACATATGTATTGAAATTTAAAAATCAGTATTTGGTCCTGAAAATCAGTATTTTTGTCACAGATAATCAGTATTTTTGCACTCAGGGGTTGGCAGCTATGTATCAGGTACATGGGTTGAACTACTATTAGGCATATGAGTTTAACTTGTTATTAGGTATACGAGCTGGATTGTTAGCAGGTACATGGGTTGAACTGTTATTATGCATATGAATTTAACTTGTTATTAGGTATACGAGGAGATTAATCAATCTCATGCAAACATTCTGAATTTAGATTGACTTGGAAGGTTACACGCACTCAAACAGTATTAAAGCATGTTGGTGTACTGGCAGCGATTTCGGCTCCTTAATACACCGTTATGGCGTAGATGTTTTTTAATCGCCGTAAAAAAGCAACGATACAAGCTTTTGTTCGGCTTAGCACATCCTTTTATTAAGCGGTGAAATCTACAAATTGGCCAGAGCTTTTGTAAATCTACCAACATTATAGTAACACAGCTCAGTACAAGAATAGTTGAACTCAACATTAGTCAAATACTTGCATTTATTACTTCAGTAATTTATTGCATATCCATTATGTATTGACAACGTGCTTTTTTGCATACGTTGAATCAATAACTTCGCTTTTGCATAATAATATTTCGCTAATGGCGTCGCCTGTCTGGGAGAAACATACGAGACACAGCGATCATGATGGTGCCCATAGTTGTCATAATCTGCTCTACGGTTCTATTTGGAAATATGTCTGGGGTGGGAGGGGAAAAAAATAAGTATGCAATGGGTTTTCAAATTCAGACAAGAGTTAGTGAACAAGATTTCGCCACACAACGAACCTAAAGTCTAATTTGTAATGAAATCCATCACAAACGGTTTACCTTATCGCTCAGTAACCATGGGGACTGATAGCGGGCTGATAGCGGAAATGCGCAGACAAAAATGTAAACTGTAAAATCTGTAAAATAGGGACATGAAAAATCGAATATGTTTTACGATCTGTAGAATTTTTTTTGGGTGGTAGTGTGTGTTTTCAAACGTTTCCATGCACATGGAATATACGCACAGGTCATAAATACGTGCTTCATTCACGATGATGTTGAATGATTACGCTCGATAAAAGAATAATTTTGCCTTTAAATGTTTGTCTTACAGAAATAACCGAGCACGGTCCATACAGGATATAAACGTGTACGTAATGGGTCTGTTTGGTGGATCATCGCTATGCTAGGTTTTTTTGGGTGGGGAGGGGTGGGGGTGACCAAACTCTGGTCATTCCCCTTCTCTCCTGCACCTGTAGAAATTTTATGAAACTTGCTCCACCAAATATTTATTAGTGTACGATGCCCTTTTTACAGCTCAGTAATAAAAAGGGTTTTGGAGGTCAAAGGTCACCTCCATATTTCTACATAATTTGATATGAATTAATTAAAGGCTCATTTGCTATGATATATCAGTCTGTCTTTACATTTACCTGAGGAATATTGTATAAGTAGACTGTAAATTTCCTTTTAAACCAACATTGCCCATAAGATACACTTAGTTGAATTATGAGAGATTAATCTATGCAGTCAGCACCGTGTTTTTCATAGTCCGTTATTTAAATTACGCTTGCGACATAACTCATATCAGTTTTCAACTGTTAAAAGTATTTTAAATGAATACTAATACAAAAAATAATATATATGCTCTCTGAATTTATCGACAGTCCTGTCTGCTTATCTATGTTCAATTTCGTTAATTGTGTAATGTAGACAGGGCGTGGCAATTCCCTAGTAGTTGCTGTTATTAGATGCTATGTCTAATAATGATAATGACAGCTAATTCAAAAGAAGTCAGCGATGTTTAACTTAAATACTTATTTTACTGTTTTCTCAAGCACAAAGTTGGAAACTGTCTGGAAAATTAATTACACGCCAATTGTTGCCACATGAAACTTTTCGGTGATGTAGGAAAGGGAGACTCGTTATGATTTTATACCAGTAATTTCTGACAAGTGATTCTAGTTATGATATTGCTGTTGTTGATGTTGTTGTTGTTGTTGTTGTTGTAGGTTTTAACGCCATTTTCAACTCGTGCTATGCTACACATAGTGGCCAGTATAAATGGTGGAGAAAGAACCCGGGAAAACCCACATAAATAACCACCGACATATGTGAAAACTATTGGCAAGCTTTCTCACATACCCACATTGGCCGAATCCGAGACTCGAACCCACGCCGACATAAGTGAGATGGCAGTGATCCGTAACGGTGAGCGATTTAGACCACGGGTTCTCGTTTTGATGGTATACCAGTAATTTATTGAAGTGCGTGCCTCTTCTATCTGTCGATTCACTGTTCTGTTTGGGACAGTGTGTCGACCAGATCAAATGACAAGTGTAAAGACGGTTCTTTTACAAATGTTTAGTCTGTTGAATCATTAACTATTGTGTTCAAATATAATTTGAGAGGACTAGTTTATTTATTCATTGGGATTAACAAGCCTTTATTGACGTTTGGGACCAAAATAATACTTGGGGATTATTTAAAAAACAGCCATGAATTATATCGTTGTGATGTATCAAGACTATTGGAGCATCGGTACATTCAAGATTATTAAAATTGTGTTAGAACATTTAGGATTATTTTGGATTTAATTCACAATATTTTCAATGTCTTTTGAATGCTCACTTTGTATTCTTGGGAAATAAAGTATCTGTCGATTTTACTAAACTTGTTGGTTTCGCTTCTTTTCTTAGTCATAGACTCGAAAATTGTAACATAAGAGTAACAAAACAGTTCCAAGCCTATTGACTGTGTCAGCCATGAAATACTCCTATGTAAGTTGGATCAGTATGCCATCAGATGTAATGCTTTGAAATAGATCAGATATTTTTTTTAACGGACAGATCCCGCTGGGTTAGCGTAGATGGAGCACCTATTATAATCTCCAGCACCTGTTATAATCTCCAGCACCTGTTATAAACGGTTTGCTTTCATGGAGTGTTTTAGGTCAGATCATCTTCCATCTTGGGTCTTATCCTTCATAAGGCTATATTGTAGATTTAGATGAATTTATAGACTACCTGGATAGTATCGCCCAAGGACTACAAGGGCCTACACGTTGACCAAAATAAATGTAGCACTCTTGTAGTTTACATTAAGACGTCTGCAATTACGCCCGAATTCAACCACACGGGGCACATGCTAGTCACTGAGGATGCATAGAAGTATTTCTTTGTAGAAGTCTAAAAATCTTTTTTTTTAAAACATACTATGCAGACATGATAGTGCAACAATGGAACAGCACATTTAGTTTTCGGAGGCGTGACCTACTAATCAGTAGCGAGAAAGTAAAACAAAATTGGTATGCTTCTCACTTGTGCGATCTGGCCTTCATTACTGCTCAACCGTGTGGAACCGATGGAATCGGATTAAGATGAACTAGATATAGATGGTTCAGAGGAGGGCTACTAGATGAATTACCACATATATATTATCAGCATCAGAGCCATGCTGGATCCTATCTAATTGGAGTCGTCATAGTTGAGGCAAAACCAAGGACCAGTTGACCATGATGTTTAAGATCGTAACCAACCTAGTAGCCTTAAACGCTGACAAACGTTTGACTGCGAGATCTAGTCGAACCAAGGCTGGAAATTTCAGGCGCGTATCTGCAGCTATAACTTTATAAAGTTCAGCTTTCTCCGTGTACGATAAGATATGGATCAGCTTACCAGGCACTCTTCAGACGCTCCTGACTTGGTAGTGTACAGGCAGGAGCAATCCGCTATCACATTATTACAGAGTCACCTATTATATGTAATCCCTGATGACTATCAGAACTATGCTTGCTGGGGTACGCGTACCTATACGCCGCCACGGTGGTCGGAATGGTTTGAGTATGAATGGACCAAAATGTTGCGTGACGATCC
Source organism: Unio pictorum (assembly GCA_030141615.1). NCBI lineage: Eukaryota > Metazoa > Mollusca > Bivalvia > Unionida > Unionidae > Unio > Unio pictorum. The sequence goes on from JARLTB010000075.1 coordinate 2,984,605, forward strand.
TTCACTTTGTTTACGTTCATAAATGTCACTCTCTTACAATGTCGTATCGCTACCATATTTAAAATTTGCTTGTTAGATTGACCGAACAGCAGTCAATAGTCGAGCGTGACTGTATCAACGTATGATGCAGACCTTGTAGATTAGTCCAATCAAACTCAAAATAGCGCTATTTGGACCCTGGTTCGTATGTGTAATTACAACAGCGCAGAAGCTTCACCGTTGGTGTGCAAGACTCCTAAATCTGGAGGACAGGGTTCGATTCTCAGACTAGATCAGTTCAGTTGCCCTCTTGTCTCCTTTACACTTTACTGTCATTGCTCTGCAAAACATAACCAATGTCGCTTAAACTAAACCTGAATCAAACGTGAAGCTTAAAGCGGGCGGAGCGTGTTGAGTCCAACCAAACATTTATGTACGCCTCTGATGTTCTTTTTCTCCTTCAGATTTAAACCAATCGTTTATAAATAAGCGTTGTTTTTATTTAATTACCTTCAACAGTCAACGTGCTAAACTCCAATACAGGAAAACTGGTAGGTATCGATTCCCATGTTGAGGGTAGTCTGTGTTCTTAGACAAGATAATGTATTCTTATTGCCCAACAAAGTAACATAAGCCTTATGATAAAGTATCTTTAAGCTGTCTTAACCCAACGGAATAAAAAAAATCAATGTAGGTTTTCCCATCTGAAAATCGGTTCTTGGGCAGATGGGTCACCAGCTTTAAGGTCAAGATTATAAGTGGGGGTGGGGACGCAATAGACTGCATTGATGGTGGGTGGTCTGATCTATGGGCAAATAAGCATTTTGTCCAAATCAAACACACACCAAATTGTTAATTTGCTCCGTTGCATAGCAGTCATTTTAATTAAACCATTGTATGTGCAATTTCTATGTACGTCTCCCTCTGCAGCTTTGTTAGAGATTTGTGTGACCATTTGACCAATTACAAATTAGACTTTATGATAGCATGGATTCATTTCGTAACAAGGAATTATCGGGATATTATAACGTATATTATTATTATTATTATTATTATTATTATTATTATTATTATTATTATTATTGTTATTATTATTATTATTATTTATTTTATAACGTATAAGTGTTTCAGAACTTGAGATGAAAATAATTTTTTATATTAGGTGTTTGGGTCGTGAAGCACTAATCTTTGGCTTGAAAATGCGTACTAATGAGTCATACGAATGTGAAAAGAAAAAGTAAACACACAAATGTGAAATTCATGCTTTTTAGTTGTCATCTTTAGGTGACTATATCAAATTACTATAGCAGTCCTTTGACAATAAATGTTGTCTTCGGGTCCTTGGAGATGGAGAAACAGCGCGCTTCTAGCTGAACTCTCACGAATGATGGGCTAAGTCGTTTTGTAGTGAGGTGCCTTACGTGTAGTACTGTGTTTCTTTACCAATGGAATATATGGTTTACATAACCTTATCTACACCTAGGCGTATCAAACAGACAGTTCTGTGCTTCGGGTCTGTGAAATTGAACACTGTTCCTACGTGATCGAGATAAGCGGATCACACAGCTTAAGTAGATTGATAAAAAAAAAAAACACTTTGCACAAATACCTTTTCATTCAAATATAGCAAATATTGGCTTCCCTCTGGTACATAGTCATACTTTCGATATTAAACTTAGAAAATATTCTTTATAGTTCAATTGTCAGCGCCGTTTTCTTCCGATGTAAAATGCACCACGCTATTGGTTAGCTGAAATTACATACCTTTGGAAGGCAATACGCAAAATCCAATAGATGTCATTAAGAAAAAGCACCGATATAGCTTTTGGATCCGCCAAGGTGTAGATAAGGTTATTGGAAACTTGACAAGCGAAGATGATAAATACTGAAAGTTGTATATAATTCATACGTTTGCTTCATATCGTTTAATACTCTGCAGATATTTGGTTAAAATGACACGTTCAGACTGCATTGTTACGGACTGCATAACCCTGATAAGTTGGCTCCAACATGTGAGAAAATAATTTTAAAAATGTTTGACTTCTGATGATTTTGTTTATCGTGCAGAATTTGTTTGAACTCTGATAATTTTTGGTTATCGGAGTTCAAAAGAAATAAAGTATCGCCTCAAGGTTGAAATTTCACAGTATACTCTTTTGAAAAAGAGTCTGTGTATCTGTAGTTAGAGAAATGAGAGATGAATCAAGAGGGAAATTTGAAAGAAAGAAATTCTTTGTTGAGACACCAATGTTTCATTATATAGAAATAGTCTGCAATTTTGCATAATTTTCTTGCAGACGATGGGTTTCAGGAATTGACCAGCCCTGGAGATCTGCTTATACCCATGTGGTCCGAAATCGACACAGAACATCCTGAATTTATGGTGGAAGTTGAGGTTATTTCCTCGTGGGCTGATGGGATAGATGGAGAGGATGAGCAAATTGGGGAGGAATTTATGCTGACGGAAGAATCGTGTCCCAGTCCGGGTTCAACGGGAGAATATTCTGATTATGGTTCAGGTAAGTCTAGTTCTGTTCTTGACGGAGTAAAATAAAACTATAGCTATACCGATGAAACCAGTCTCACAGACTTGTACCAAACAAGTATTTTCTTCTTTCCTTTTAGTCCGTTTGATGACCCTAAAATTCCAATAGCATTAAAACTGAATGACTATTCAAAAAGCTTTCCATATTTCTATGTATACAATCTCTGGTATGATTATCTCGATACTTGTAAATTTAAGTTACATTTTATTGTTCTTTATGATCACGTCATCGACATGAAGTGTGCATAATAAAATCCTATCAATATCAGCAATACATTATTACAAACAACGGTTCATAGACTGAACATTTCACGATAGTCTGTCTACCACATTTTCTCATACTAAACTTGGACACTGGCTGAACTTAACAAGGGGAGCTGACTCTAAATTCACCAATCTGATTCAGTTGGTCAGTCTTGTCATTCCGTAAGACAGTATTAAAATAAATTTCATTTCAGTATCTTAACAACTTGCATGAACATAAAAGGTTAGTTTTACAACATAACTCGAAATTATTTACGCTTTTCAGACCATCCGTGTTGCATAATCAATACTGACTTTTTCATCTAAGTTGATGTGTATATACAAATAGCCATTTTGAATCTAGAATAAAGGACTTTTTTGATTCACATATCACTCACGTAGAGATGAAATCGATTCGTACTTAAGAGAGATGACTTTCTTATCAAAGCTCATCAACTTTACAATAGATAGTTGTGAATATTTTCCTACAAAATACATTCCTAAATGACGAGCGTCAGTCACTCGGTCGTAATGTAATGTAGGCGTGTTTGACCCAGGTCAGCCTGGATCAGCTGCCTCTGTGTGGTTTTATGGAGGGCTCTTAGCTCTCGTGTCCTCGGCATGATATAGTCAATAATATGTTGAAATTACCGTTAAAATCACCCACCCCCATAACCCCACCCTAACCAAAAACTCCAAAAAACACGCATGCACATCCTCACAAAAATCATATCTGCCGAAAATTGGTATTTCACTGTCTGCATTATGTGAAGTAACAATAGTTATACTTTCGATATTAAACTTACAAACTATTCTTTTAAAGTAAATTGCCTCCAACAATTTCAGCAGACGTACAATCCACCGCTAGGGGCCCCGAGTGGCCGAGTGGTCTAAAGCAGTTTCCGTTACGGATCACTGCCGTCTCACCTCTGTCTGCATGGGTTCGAGTCTAAGATTCAGTTAATGTAGTTATGTGAGAAAGTTTGCCAGTAGCTTCTCGTGGGTCGGTGGTTCTTTCCGGGGGTTTTCCCGGGTTCCTCCTCCACCAATAACACTGGCCGCCATGTGTAGCCTATCGTGTACTGAAAAATGGCGTTAAATCCTCAAAACAAAAACAAACAACCCACCGCTGTTACACTGTATTCGCGAGTTGGCATTGCATACTATGGGAGACAACTCATGAAATCCAATAGATATCTTAGGACTTGTCGCTGAAGTAACTACGATCCGCCAAGGTGTATATAGCGCTGAAATCTTGGCTAGCGAGGATGTGTTGTCATATGCAAGTGGATTTTTACTTCTCAGTTGTACGTACTGAACAAGACCTCTCCAGTGGCCTAGTAGTTAAAGCGTCCGCCTCGGATGCAGGCGGTCATGGGTTTGAACCCCTGCCGAGTCATACGAAAGATTTTTTTTTTTTAAAAAAATGGTACTAACAGTTGTCTCGCTAAGCGTTCAGCATTAAGAAGCTAGTATTAAGACTGGTCGGCCTGGTGTCAGGATAATGTGAATGGGTGGAGCATGATGCTGTATGCCAAGTGTATCACCATAAACTGCCACACGTCAGGTGTCGTAGCGATATGATTGGAGAAATAAAATGTTAAAGCTACGTTAAAAATCCAAATCACACACACACACACACACACACACACACACACACATCAAATTAAATGTCGGTTCAAATTTCACATATTAACAGTTCTTAAACACTTAAATTGTATCGACAAGGCTCATTATTTTCCAGTACTTTCAAACTCTATTTTTATCTTGTCATTTAATACAAGAAATTATTGATGCGTTCACCTTAATGATAATCATTTGAACATATACGAAGAGTCGGTCTCCTTCTTACATGCGGACGTGATTTTATTCAGCATTATATTTTAATACGAAAGTTCTAAACATTTATTTCTGTTTTTTCTCTCTTTATTTTCTACAATCGCAAGAATTTAACACGTGAACATACAACACTTTAGTAAGATATATTTCTTCTCAATGTGCGTCATAGCCAATACAGCTGTTACCCTCTGTGATTCGTTATCTTGATGTCGCAAATGTTTGTCAGTTTCATAGTCAGATTTACTAAACAAATTTTTTTAATTCCTCAGTAATATTGTTAGACAAAATTAAACTTTCTTCAATGAATTCCACAGACCATAGTTTTGAAACTCTGAATCTCAGATGTTATTTGGGTGAGTTTGGTATTTTAGGTAATTTACGTTGTGGAGTGTATTTTCTCTGTGCAATCATTGCGGCAGCTGGGAACGAGATCAACGGGTACAAACGCGTTTGAAGATCAAATGCTGTATATCAGTAGCTAATGTTTTTTTTTCTTTAGATGTGTTGTAACCATTGACAGTATCTGGTTCATGTTAAAAGCCATCCAGTTTCGATAAAGTAACTTTTCAGGTATCAATTTAAGCTTCTTTTTAAAGAGAGATAACGTTTTCTCCGAGCATGAGAGCATTTCTAAGCATGCCTTGAATCTTGCCTAGACTTCCCGAGTCTTTCTTACTTTATCCGGATTTTTTTAAAACTTTCAACACAAGATTTCAGCGGCAAGGCACTTGTCTGAAATGTCGTGGCGTGAATGTGGACACCCATATGAGAACTCACCGTCGCACATTCTGTCTAAAGTATTTTTGTCAGCCTGATCTAGATAGATAGATAACGTGAAATGCCGCTAACCGCCTGGTCGATACGTACGGTACACTCCTATTATCACCATCGTTAAAGCGGCCATGTTCACCCAATATGACTGCATGTCTTAAAGTTACAAAAGTGTGCTGACATTTATGAATAATTTAAAATGTATAGCAATAAATCATTTCTGATACTTTTACGAGGACAATTATTCAATGTTTTAAGTCTGTACAGGTTGTTCCAAGTCGGCCTTTTACGAACAAAGCGTTACTGAAACTCAGATGCCAGCATCTTGAAAAAAAATACGTTCAATTCATGGAAAGGCTTAGACTGTTACTTTGCTATAAATAGTTTGAATATTTAAAGGACGAAACACACTAAAGGCACAACTGAAGTAATTACTTGCCTCAGTTGCTTTTCTTGTTTTAGCAGATTTCAAAAAAAATATTTTAAACACTTTTTACCAGTTGTTTCAGTTGATTGAGATCGAACTTTGATGCAGAAAGACCAAAGTTATCCGAACACCCGTAATGTAAGATGGTAAAATTTGTGTTGTAAACATACAATATTAAATAGAGTATGGGTTGGCTGGCTGGTTGATAAATTAAAATTAAATTAAAATTAAATTAAAATTTAATTAAAAAAAACCTTAAATTTAAAGACCCTTTGTGTGATCTTGCCTTATTAATTGTTGTCAAAATAGACTCAGTGTATTATTGATGGAATTTCAGTCCTTTTAAGACTTTACTTTTGGATAACTCATTACAATAAACCCCTGATTCTTTAGGAGGCGGAATTGAAAACACGTTTCAAGCAGTTGTAGATAAAATAAAATACCGCAGGAAATAGAAGTTTGCATCAAGGATAGGCTTGTACGGAGAAAAATAGGTTTGAACATGAGCATTAAGAAATTAATGGTTTTTTAATTTTCCATAGGTTTACTATGAAAGCTGAATTAGTACCGAGGAGTCTATATCAGAATGCTTGCTAGAGAAGGGAGATAATGCATCCCATCATTTTTCAGACTGCACGAGTTATTTCCCTTCATTCTTCGTTCATTGTTTCAAGGGCAGTAACTCTTATTTCTGGTTGACATTAAATCGATGATTTTATTGAGAAGCATGAGCTGTCGAGTTTCGTTTTTTGTTATATACAAGAACTATCAAAAGCAAAAGTAAAACTAAACTGTTGCTCTTTCCGTTGATTCATCGTAACCAACCCAAGTATTGTATGTATTATTTTTCGGTATTCTTGTAATCATATTTATGATATAAAATTCACTTAGTTGTTTTGTGAAGACGTACGTAACAATATATTACATTATTTCGCACTATGTTGTATATTATACTTGTGAACAAAAAGTTTGATTTTTTCCCTGTAAAATTACATCGTTGTCTTAATCTGATGACTATTTGTTACTCGCAGAAACAGCCGAGGCGGTTCCGAATAGTGTTGTTTCAATTCTCATCGGGCAGGGCGAGTTTTTTTTTTTTTTGTTAGTGTCAGTTGATTAAGAAGGCGTCACTCGCTGTTAAGTGTAGATTACAACTGTAACTTTATATACTTTTTGTCCACACCACATTGATTTGTATCCTGGCAATGGTATGTACAAGTTCGTGTGATGTCCATCAGTTTTGCATTTGAAAACAAAATGTCTTATCTAGTATGATTCTTAATTGAATTAAATTCCTAGAATCTGTATCGAGAAGATTCGGGCAATACTTTTTAATCTCAAAGGCCTTTGGCTTTAATATTTGCATCAGTCGGATGTATTTTCAACAGACATGTAAGGGGCGGAGTGGTGGTGGTGGTGGTGGGAAGTGGGTGGGCATGCGACAAAACTAATATGTCCGGCCTGGGCATTCAGCTGTGTCGGAATAATATGTTCATATGATGATAAGAGCATGAAGAGTCAAACACTGTAACCTAATTTCGACTGCAGTAAGCTTTCCTGTAAAAGCAAAGTCCTACTAAAATATGTTCATATGATGATAAGAGCATGAAGAGTCAGCCACTGTAACCTAATTTTGACAGCAATAAGGTGTCATTTTAAAGCAAAATACCATAAATGCAAGGCAATACCAAAAATTGTTCCTGTTTTTAACAGACTATTTTACATACTTCTCCTGCCCACTGCCATTTTACATGTATTTGTTCTCTCTTTCCAAACCAAACAATAAATTACACATAACGGTACCTTCAAGCTTAGTTGGAGGGTTAATGTATATGCGGTGACAAGTCCCGAATCACTGCTCAAATACCACATTCTTGTGTGTGGTGACAAGTCCCAAGTCACTGATCAAACACTACATGCGTCCATGGTGTTAAGTCCGTGGTCACTGGTCAAAGACTACCTGCTTATGTGGTGATAAGTACAGAGTCAATGGTCAAAGACCAGATGCTTTCGTGGTGACAATGTTCCAAGACAATAAAGTCTATGCTACGTTGACAGTGTGAACATAGAGTATTGTAAAAGATAGATCCCACCCCTACCCCCCAAAAAACACTAGCTTTCCAAAACACGTGAAAGGTCCGTTTTATATAATCTAACAACATACTTTACACAATAATTTAAAAGATACTGGACGTAAAGAAAATACTTTATTGATTTTAAATAAATTATAATTTCCTAGACCAGGAAGACTTTGAGGCGTCTTGAAAATCAGCGTTAAAAAAATAATAATGGACCAGTCTGAATATGAGGAAAATATGTGAACTCTAAATTGAAATTCTTTACACAACATACATAGTTGCACAAACTACTTTTTATGTCATTCCAGTTTTAGAGAAGTAATATAGCTATTTCACGAGGTTTACATGAAACCAACAATGTCACATTGCATAGATAATGTTTATTTGTGTATAAGTTTTGACGAGATAAAACTTGAAACAAGCATAACTGTGTTGAAAACAGAGCTGGGACAGGGTATACCAAGTAAGACAAATTTCCGGGGGCCTGCAACGGTAAGGGGACTCGCCGCCGTCACAATCTGTAGTTCATAGGGGCATACTGGAGAATTTAAATGATTCAAAATGAAGATTTGTTGGTTTAGAATACAAAACAATATCTACAGTGCTTTAGAACAGATGCTCATTTACATCTTTAATGATGATAAGATTGAAATAAGCAGTATCAGTCATAAAAAACATGGTGGACATGTAGAGGAAGAAAGAAATAGTGTATTTTATGTGGGTAAAATGTACAAATATATATTTGGCTAAATGAACAGCACGGTACAGATTTCAGATCTCATAAATGAAATTAAATGTCTTTTAGGGTTAAAATAACGAGAAACGTTAAATCGCGCTCCCAGTTATTTTTTAAGCAGAATTATCCATATTCATGAAAAAACACGGAAATATCAGTACAGGAAGCTACGTCAAAACTTCTTAAATTACAGTGTTTTCAAAACCAGTCACTGCCATTTTGGCATTATGGAATTGGGGACTACATGCACAGCGCCGGATTAAGCACCGTGGAGGCCCATAGGCAGTCAAACTTTTGGGGCCCCAGACCCGTGGTCACGGTCTCATGGGGCCCCTGGAGTCCCCTGATGGGGCCCATAAAAGTCGCGGGGCCCATAGGCAGTTGCCTACTCTGCCTAATGGGTAATCCGGGACTGTACATGCAAGATTTAATTGGGCATTTACATTGCCATCGTCATCTACATAATCATCGCCATCATCTACATAATCATCATCCTCTACATAATCATCATGCAAAGGATTTTCAAATGAGTAATCACACTCGTCACCATTATCAGCCATTCTTGATTTATTTAATTAAAGAAAATATTTAAGCGTCGTGTCTGAGACAACGTGTGTGAAGCTGGGAAAAAATTGGAATTTATAATGAGAGTTTAACAGATCAATTATATGCATGACTAGAAAGGTACACAATGAAAGCGAAAATTTTCAGTTAGAAAATACAAGAAGGAGCTGAAATTTAAGTTAAACAAGTGTTTAAGCAAACGGATGAAAAAGTCACGAAGGAGACGGACAATGACAGGATATACAGAAATGGCAACATTAACATTTTAGAAATAATGTACAAATGTATCAAATAGCAAGCTTAGACACCTTACATTACAATGACACAAACCTAGTATCAGATATAAAGGATACATTCCTTTACATTGCATCAATATATGATACAGAAAGCATATATACATTACGCTACACTGATGCAAGCATAGATATATTACCGTACACGAATACAAATCTATCGCTTAGAATAAGAAGATAGTTACACTACCTTACACGGACACAAACATACCACACAGAAAATAGATATATTACCTTACACTGATACAAACATACCACACAGAAAATAGACATATTACCTTACACTGATACAAACAAGTGGCACATAAAACATGGCAACATTATCCTATATTGATACAACCATATAAGTTAGAAAACAGATATATTACACTACACGGATACAAACAAGTCTCGCATAAAACATGGACCCATTACCTGATACAACCATATCACATAGAAAACAGATATATTACATTACACGGATACAAATATGCCACATAGAAATCAGAGATATATTACCTTACACTGACACAAACATGTCTCAAATAAAATTTGGATTCATTATTTGATACAACTATATCACAAAGAAAACAGCTATATTACTATAAACAGATACAAACATATCATATAGAAAACATAGATATATTACCTTACACTGATACAAAGAAAACAGCACATATAGTTTAAAAGAACAAATTAAAGAGGAATTCATATGTTATATTAAGACCCAGTTAATGAGACGATTTAGTTTGGGATATAGATATTGCATACTCGTACGTTCATCAGAAGAGACATACGTATGCACGTATGCACGTACATGCATGCATTCATTCATACATCAGTTCATACACACAAACATAATTTTATTGACAAATCTAAAATTATAGAGAATGCAAACTGGGGTAAGAAATTAATAGAACACATAAACTCGTGTTATGCTGAAAAAAATGGCCACTTAAAATATAAATGAAATGCAAGGTGGCGAACACATAAATAATTGAACAAACATGTTCACAAAAAAAAAAACATTAAAAGGATACTGCACGAAAGCAGAATCATCCCTCACCTCACCCAGTTTAATTTGATAGACACCTTCGAAGCATTCAGAAAATGTTTTATATCAAAAGAATCCAAAATCTGAACGTATGAAGAAAGAATAAGCGTGCACTAAAAACAATGACAAGACTGCTATCGTATGACATGTAAGAAACGAAACTAATTTACGTAAATTAAACATCTTTGTCTATTATTTAATTTGTTTTGGTGAAGCTGTTTTAAATACCTTGTTATTTTAATATAAGAGCAACTTTCTTTCTGTTTCTCAAAGCTGACATGGCGAACCCTGTACAAAACATAATGCAACACAGAAATAAGAAATTCAACACAGGTATAAAACAACAGAAAAGTCTGCGCAGAACAATGAGATGCAGATATGACAAGACTTTGTTTATATCCAACCCGATAACGATGACTTATTGGGAATGTAGTCCAATACTTTATAAAATAAAGAAAAACCAACCTAGACGATTTCTTTATGTTTATTTAACTATGTCTTTATGAAAATGCACAAAATGTCATATATTTAGTTCTCTGGCAGCATAAGAATATGCCAATAAGTTGATGCTGGATACGTGTCTCATATTTTCTTCTTGTTTCCACGTGAGGAAATGTGCTTTCTAAATGAAAATTTAAATAATGTAATGAAAAGGGGCATAACTATTCAGTTACTTATGTGACGTATAATAAGGGTAAAGCTGAAAAGGGCATAATTATTCAATTCAGTTACTTATGTGACGTATAATAAGAGTAAAGCTGAAAAGGGTATAACTATTCAGTTACTTATGTGACGTATAATAAGGGTAAAGCTGAAAGGGGCATAACTATTCAATTCAGTTACTTATGTGACGTATAATAAGGGTAAAGCTGAAAGGGGCATAACTATTCGGTTACTTATGTGACGTATAATAAGGGTACAGCTGAAAGGGGCATAACTATTCAATTCAGTTACTTATGTGACGTATAATAAGGGTGAAGCTGAAAGGGGCATAACTATTCGGTTACTTATGTGACGTATAATAAGGGTAAAGCTGAAAGGGGCATAACTATTCGGTTACTTGTGTAATTGATATAATGCTGGCACAACTCTGTATTTACTTTTAGCGATTAAAATCTGAAACTTCATATTGATGTGTACTGTGTGTTTACGTGCAAGTGTGTTCGAGAGATAGAGAGCAGTTAATAATAAACAGTCTATGCACTAACACGTTATTATTATTATTATTATTATTATTATTATTATTATTATTATCATCATCATCATCATCATCATCATTATTTATATTATTGATATTATTGTTATTATTATTATTATTATTTTTATCATCATCATCATCTCTATTATTATTATTATTATTATTATTATTATTATTATTATTGTTATCATCATCATCATCATCATTTCTATTATTGATATTATTGTTATTATTATTATTATTATTTTTATCATCATCATCATCATCTCTATTATTATTATTATTATTATTATTATTATTATTATTATTATTATTATTATTTATTGCTGTCAAAATCCTTCATTCTTATATAACGTATTTTGATGCTATCAGAATTATTGTTATCTGATAAGGTTACATTCATTCAGTACATGTTCTAATAAATTTAATGTACTTGTAAATTTCAGTCTGTCGTTTCCTTATTTTTTTTACAAGGTACTTGTTATTAAAAAAATCAATCATTTACTTCAGTTTTTCAATTATTTTATAAAGGTTCATGTTCTTATGAAATTCACTGTCCTTTACTTTAGTTAATTTAGTTTATGCAACAACGAAACCGGTAACTTAAAATGTTAACGAAACCAAGTATTTACTTTTATTATCTTTAAACGAAACAGGCAATTGATTTGACAGGTAAATTGTTGCTTGTTACAAGTGCGTGTACATGTACTCTGAAACACATCCTGGTTGGTCAGGATCCTGTTACATAATGACACATACGTCATGGAGAATACTTACCGACTTTAGTGGGGAATATCGACAGACCTGCCGTCTGTCTATTTATTTATCTCTTCCCAAATTTCTGGGTGGAATCTCCCCAAGTTTGGTACATACATTGACAACTTGACAACCTTCTGTGAACGTCGTATATTTTATTAATATGTAACTTCTCCCCGATGGTCCATGGGAGGGGTCGGGATGGTCCATGGGAGGGGTCGGAGCTCAAATATACAAAAATTGCAATTGCACATTGATTTTGTTTCAAATTTTCTTTTCACAAAATTGTATACATGTGGGTGGATGGCATTTATCTTATGTGAGTGTCGAATTTCGGGTTACGATCTCTTGGTGACAGTATAGAAGTGTGGGATTGGAATCAGAAGATGTGTGGAGTATGTACATGTAAATAATCGTGATAAATTGCCATGGATAGCAACTGAAGTGCCGATATGTACAGGCTACAAAATATTTGACAAATAGAAATATAAATGCAAACACATGCAAACGCAAATATTCGGCGTGTCGTTTTATAAGTAAATTTTGAAACTTCTTTATTGTTTTTCAAACATTCTTTTACAAAAGTGTTTCGAAGCAACCCGTTTTCAAAATTTCCTCGGGCACTGGATCCGACTGCGTTTAGCATTGTTCACAAAGTTTCTCAATGTCAGTAATTTGGGCATGTCATCATTTCTCTAAACTGTCGTTAGCAGACAGACAGAGGTGAGACGGCAGCGATTCGTAATAGTGTGCGCCTAAGACAACTTGGCCACCACTCGGGGCCCCCTACAGCGGTTAACGTTTTACATGAGATGCCGGAAAGGCACAGGAAGATAATTTCCTATAAAATGGACACACAGACTCTGTGCCTCTACAGCAACTTTTTTTTTTTCTAATGTGTGCGTCCGAGTTCTTATTTTTCTAAATCTTGTGAGATATTTGGTTGTTATTTTTCAGACACGAATGTAGTATCATATGTTTATTAATTTTCTTAAAATTGGCAATAATATGCACAGACTTCAACATGTATTATATAATAGATGTTTTAGTCCCAATTATGTGATGCATAACCTGCAGCCAGCTGGAGTATGAACTGCACAAGTGAGGCATTTTTTTTTTAACGCCACGCGTAGTTCTTGCATTCCAAATATGCATACATAATCTCAAAATATAGTGGTCTGTATTGTCAGACCAAACGTGCATACATAATCTCAAAATGCAGTGACATATAGTCATTTATCATCAATTCATATTTGTTTTTGGTACTGGAGGTAATTTAAGCTGGCGAATGGGGATGTGTCAGTCCGAAAGCCAGGCAACCTTGGTCACACGTTGATTTTACACCTTTTTGCAGGCGATTTAAATCTTCTGATAATCATAGTCTCTGTGTTTTCTTTTCACTTATGGTTCTTTCTTTCTTTCTTTCTTCCATCTTTATTTTCGTCAGTTCTCCTCCTTTTGCTTCCTTTCCTTTTTTTATATGTCTGCATTACGTGCCATTATAAAATATGAAAGTAAATATTAGGGCGCAGTTTTGCCAGATGTACATCAATGTTAAGTAGCGCAGACATAAAATTTGGGGATCAATCCAGGGATCTTGGTGTAGCTGTAGCCTTATCGCGGATGTTGTAATTGATGTTGTGGGAGCTCTTCTTTTTATTATTATTTTTATTATTATTATATTATTATTATTATTATTATTATTATTATTATTATTATTATTATTATTGTTGTTGTTGTTGTTGTTGTTGTTGTTACTAATGATAGTAGTAGTAGTAATAATAATAATAATAATAATAATAATAATAATAATAATAATAATAATAACACCAATAGCAAGAACAATATCTGTAGTTGAGAAAGGGGACGGGCTATTTTTTCAAATACCTTTACATAATAACGCAAGAGTCAAAGACGTATATACATGCAATCTCATTTATACCTCGTACGTTGAAAAGGCAAGGATATGTACTTGTCTTTTCCTTCAACCATTGACAATTAACCAAGCACAACATAGAAAAGGTTAGTCTTGGCGGAAACGCTAAACTGGTTATGTACAATTGCCTTCAGGCCACTAAGCTATTTTCTTTTTAAAAGCCTACTCCGGAGATCCTGTTCCACTATTAGCATAAAACGACTCGGAAATGTATTATATTACGCGACTAACATACGAACAGGTTATCTTGTAACTTGTTTGTGCTTGAAGTTAACTCTCAACCCCGTAGAGGGCCCCTTTGACAAGGAAGTAAAAACTTCCCTTTACGAACCTATTTTTTTTTTTAGTGTAGAGATAGTCCATTGCTTTCGGTGTATGAAGCCTATTACAACCATTTATAGCAAAATTCAAACACATGTATATGACAGCGGAAGGTAATAGTATTAGGCGGTAACTGCACTGCCAGTGACATTATCAGGGATTTTATTGACCGACTACACAGCTATGCTTGCCGTCAGGTGTATGCTTACACCAGGAAGGAATATGTAACTTCGAAGGAGGACTTTCTAGCAACCGGGAACAAATTTGAACTCATCAAGCCAGCGGGAAATACTTATCTTCTACCTATGAAAAAGAGAATTTTAAAGAAGTACCTTCCGACGGTTACCTCGCCAGGTAGATATATATCTAAATATAATGTAGACATTGTACGGTATAGGGGTATAAACTTGTCATATCGATATACCATGATTTGTACACAGAGCAAATATACATGTACGTACAGAAAGGATTGTCATGAATGCACACCTTGCTCATGTATCTATCAGTTATTATTATGAAAATAGTTCACATATATCGTGACAATGTAAGATAAACGAAACCATTGTTGATAAATATGGGTTGAGGGTTGGTGGTTGGGGTTTTATTCAAGTGTTCCAGTACCCGTTGATTTAAAGTCACGTGTTATACCTTATGACCTCGGGCATTTGAGCCAAATGGGAGAAGGTTATGCAGAGAGTGGGTGGGTTTAGATTTATAAGATTTTAAGAAAGTCAAACCTGTGTATTGAGACGAAAAAGGATAGGACAATAACCATCCTTACAAATAGGTGGTTTTAGTAAACAGGTAAATCTGTATTGATTACTGTCTAAATGGTATTTGGCCTTTGTCCATATGTACTGATTCTATGCGTGTGTTTGTAGTTGGAAATTTGTATTGTATATTATACAATGCAAGACTCAATAATTAATGTAATACACCGTAAAATTGTATATTAGCAAGCGCCATTCCCAAAAAACCTATTGGGGAGAAATAACTGTTACTTAGTAAAGAGTTAATTGTAAATTTTTACGCGAACGGAAGTGATGTTTTGGGGTATCTGTGTGTGTGTGTGTGTGTGCGCGCGCGACACACACACACACACACACAGAGTTCAACACATTCCGTATAGGGATGGAATTTATTTTATGTTACAGGCACAGAGTATCATCGAGGAAATGACGCATTTTTGCGTATAATATTACAAGATTTTCTATATCAAGATTCGAATTCAAGATTATATGTATCAAGATACGAATTCTTAAAACAAAGGTCCATTCCATATTGATCGCGTATGTGCGTGTCTTTTATTGTTGTGTTATCTGCTAACTGCATTAGTTGTTAAAATAGTTGTAATGCTTGTTAAAACCTGTCATTACCGGAGTAAGGGACTATAACCTGTGTCGGGGTAAGGGGCTAAAATTTCTCTGTACCTAGGTAATGACAAAAAGCGGTCTGTACCAGGGTAAGGTCTAAAATCTGTCTGTAGCCCGTAGCGGGGCAAGCGAGTAAAACAAGTCATTAACAAGGTAAGAGACGAAAACTTTATGTATCAAGGTAAGGGACTAAAACTGGTCTGATCCAGGGTAAGGAACTAAATTCTGTCTTTACCCAGAGTAAGGTTCTAAAACCTGCCATTACCGTGGTTAGGGACTAAAACCTCTAGCGATCATTATCCCTCACATTCAAAATATGTGCCTTCTACCCACTCAAACTGACTACTATCACTTACCCACCTCTTCGGAGGATATGCATTTTATTGTAGACCATCCGACCGATCCGGTGGCTTAATTAGTTAGAGCATCCGCCTCGGATGCAGAAGGTCGCGGGTTTGAACCCCGGTCGAATCATACCAAGACTGACAAAAATTGGTAATAGCAGCTGCCTCGCTTAGCGCTCAGCATGAAGGGGTTAATTTTAGGACTGGTCGGCCTGGTGTCAGGATAATGTGACTGGGTGGGACATGATGCAACGTGTCTGCGGCATGATGTCCCAGGGCTAGATATCACTGCAAACTGCCACACTGCAGGCATCGTGGCTATATGACTGAAATCTTGTTAAAGCTACGTTAAAAATTAACATCTATCTCATCCACCCACCCACCCACACATATTAATTATAGACCCTGTGCCTTTGCTCATTAACCTGCACCTCGTTACATGACTGTGTACACGAAAGATATTTAATATTGCATGTCGTTGTACTCTATGCACAGATCAATAACCATGTTTGGTTTTCATCTTGAGTTGACTCTATCATCAGCATGCGTATTGTAAGACTAGTGGCGGCAGCGATTGTTTTGTTCCAGTAGGAGTCTCGTGTTGATTTTTCGCTCTCAGGTCTTGGAATTCTAAAAAGAGCCAGGTTTTCTATGAATGAAACTTTAAACTTTATCTTTGCTTTGTTTGCCTTTTGGGGATACAAACTTTCTTAGCACACACACACACACATACATACATACATACATACATACATACATACATACATACATACATACATACATACATACATACATTTAAGGCACAGGTATATTTTGTCTGGATTATATATGTCTGTTCAATCGCACGGCCAAGAGTTTGCTGTTTGTTTCTTGTATCGTATTTCAAACGTGTCTAGATCAGGAAGTCGCTATTGTTTCCGTTTGACATTTTTATTTCCTGCGTGTTTTAGAACCATGCAGACGATAACAAATATAATGAACAAGGAAACATTTCCTGCTTAGGAAGCTAATAGCTTAGAAAGAGGAAATTTTTTGGAATAAATGCATATGTCAGGGTCTGTCAACTTGTACCAGTGTATCTATGTCAGGGTCTGTCAACTTGTACCAGTGTATCCATGTCAGGTTCTGTCAACTTGTACCAGTGTATCCATGTCAGGGTCTGTCAACTTGTACCAGTGTATCTAGATCTTTTTTTTTTTGACTATCCTACTGCCTTCCGTCTGTCTTCCAAACTGTCGGAAACATTTCAATTCCTCCGTTTCCTTTTCTGTCTGTCTGTCTCTCAGCTGCGTTTACCATTCGTTTCCCATCAATGAACATGCATGTCTATGCAATATTATTTTGTATTTGTTTTGGTGTACATACGTTTTAAATCCCAATGAGGCTTACACAAATATGGTTCCACATGGTAGAGACCTGTACAGTTATTGTTGTGGAACCCACATTAGTAAGAAGCAAGACCTATGAGTCACTCTTCAGCGGGCGGTGGGGGCTTAAATGTACAAAATCAGGTTTTGTTAAAGTTTTATTGTTGTTCCCCCCCCCCCATATTTCATAAAGCCCTTGATCGATTTTCAGCATGCTCTCCGTTCAGGATATTCAATCTGCGACATACTCGCTGAAACTTTTGATGTTATGGTTAAAATCACAGGTATTCATCAATACTTCCATCGTGGGCTGGACATAGAAGTTTTGCCTTCTTGCTTGAAAAGTGATCAGTTGGGATTTTGTGTAAACATGAGTGCCTTTTATAATGTTAAACGAGAGAGACGAGAGAGAGAGAGAGAGAGAGAGAGAGAGAGAGAGAGAGAGAGAGAGAGAGAGAGAGAGAGAGCATTCATTATTGATTCTTCTATCGTTTCAATTTATTGATTTACAGGTTTAGTATTAAAATATCAAGGTCAAGTGTGAAGGTCAAGTAAAGTGAAGGTTGCTTAGGATCTCGTGTAGTAGATAAGACTCATATACATGGAATCAGGCATGTTAAGACATGATTTAAAATAAATTAAAAAAATCATCAAATGTATACAGTATCATGCATTTAAAGCACGATTTAAAACAAAAAGTAAAGACGTGTTCTAACCAGGATTAATTTATCGCACAATGATAGTTTGTTTCACGTGCATAGTTTTGAAATTTTGTAATATATTTACAACTTTCCTTAATGCATGAGCAATCAATGGGGAAGTGACATGAATGAATGAAATGGTTAATATTAACATGATCACTGATTTTCTTTTTATACATTCACACGGAAATAAGCAGTGTCATAGCTAGTCAATCCTTATTAATGATAAAAAGTTTTCAGATGATAAGAGTTTCAATACGTAGAGCGATTAGCGTATCGGGTTTGTGGCCAAAACGGTGCGGGTTCAGATCCCGTGACATACCAAGTTGGCGTCATTCATGTGTATTTGAGCAATTTATTTTATCCCAATGGCCTCCGTTCGATATTATCTTGTACGTGTTGATGTGTTTATAAACACCAATGAGTCAGTTCGGTACATGTGGTTTAGTAACATATTTTCCTTGGAATAAATAATGTATTTTTGACTAGTTTAATCCAAGGCAAGAGGCTCGAATAGAATTACCTCAGAAGAAAGTTTATATATATATATATATATATATATATATATATATATATATATATATATATATATATATATATATATATATATATATATATATTGTTACGTATATTTGATATAAGTCATTTATATTTTTTTTATTTTTGTTTGTGTGTTAGATTTAAATTTGGCATTTTAAGTTTTAAGATTCGTTCATTGAAGGGGGGTGACCTTTACTTTACAGAATAAACACCAGGTGTTGACCTCATTTCTGACCTGGTTTCAGAGTTGTAAACAAGCTTTTAAAATGATTGGTTGGTTCCAAGGACAAAATGGAGTAAAGTATAAACATCTTTCTAATTTAGTTGGGTCATACGCTGTTTACGTAAAGATTTATTTTCACTCTTTATATGTTACTGTTTATTC
This sequence comes from Unio pictorum, assembly GCA_030141615.1. Classification (NCBI taxonomy): domain Eukaryota; kingdom Metazoa; phylum Mollusca; class Bivalvia; order Unionida; family Unionidae; genus Unio; species Unio pictorum. Next base: position 3,004,034 of record JARLTB010000075.1, read on the forward strand.
GAGCCTAAGCACGTAACATAGAAATTGGGGGCCCGGGATTGAGATAAATTGGAATTTGGCTAGAATTTTTTTCAGAAAACTTTTGTTTTAAATTTGAATACCCCTAGTTTTTTAAATTTTTTAAATCTTTAGTGACATTTACAGGCTTGTATTAAAATGACATCTAAAGTAGGAATATTTCTTTATAATCCTACTCAGGTTCAATTAGATCTTTTCAAAAAAGATGAGTTGATTCAACTTGCCAGAAAATATGATCTTTCTGAAGTCAAGGCTTCTTTAACGAAACAAGATATCAAAAAGATTTTGGTCCAATATTTAGTAGAAAAGAATGTTTTGGAAACAAGTGCTTTGATTTCGGTCAGTAAGTCTGCATCAGACTCTGAAATTAAACTAAAGGAATTAGAATTAAAATTCAAAATGGAATTAGAGCTGAAGAAGCTGGAATTTCAGGAAAGGTAGAAGAAAGACAATTACAATATGAAAGAAAGCAGATGCACATTCGGTTACAAGAAAAACAAATTGAGAGAGAGAGAGAGAGAGAGAGAGAGAGAGAGAGAGAGAGAGAGAGAGAGAGAGAGAGAGAGAATATCAATGTAGAATGAAAGAAATAAAGCTGGCAAGTGAAAAACACCTTCATACTTCAAATCCAAATTCAAAACATTACAGAAAAGAAGCTGGACAAACTCATGTCGAATTTGCTAGAGAAAAAGAGCGGTTGTTTGATAGATGGTGCTTAGACAAGAAAGTCGAACAAGATTATCAAATTCTCAAGCAAATGATATTAATTGAAGAGTTCCAAAACTGTGTCCATAGTGACGTTAACACTTATCTTGATGAGCATAGGATTGAAATCTTGGAGAATGCTGACGAATATTCGTTGACACATAAAGTTAATTTTGTTAGCAAGACTTCTACTCATCTGTCTTCTGGCAGAAAAGTATTTCAGCCTAATGCCAGCCCTTTTAAAACTCAAACTAGCACAACTTTTAAACATCAAACTTCAGAGAAGCTTGGTTCTAGGTCCTTGTCACTTCCGACGTGTACCTATTGCAAGTAAAAGGGACACGTTATTTCTGATTGCTACATATTGAAATATAGGCATCAGAATGAAGACAAACCTGTTCCAAATGCTCTTTTTTCTAAGAGGTCAAGGTCACGGTCATATATTGAAAGCAATACATTTGTTAGGTCTAATAAATCCCAGTCTGATTTTATTATGGAGAATTATGAACCATTCATATCGAAGGGTTCTATATCACTCGTGGGTGATTCAGCCAAGCCCACCCCTATTAAAACTTTAAGGGACACAGGGGCTTCTCAGAGTCTTTTATTGTCAAGTACTTTGCCTTTTTCTGAGAAGTCTTCTTCTAATGAAAGTGTTCTTATTCAGGGAGTAGAGTGCGGCTTTGTTAATGTTCCTCTCCATTGTGTAAATTTGTCATCAGAATTAGTGTCAGGACCTGTGACAGTCGGAACAGTCTCGGTTTTACCCGTTGAGGGCATTCATTTTTTGCTAGGAAACGACTTAGCTGGGTACAAGGTTGTAGTTAATCCACTTGTAACTGACAAGCCTGATTTGGATCAGAAAGTTGATCCAATTCAAAAAGAATTCCCTGATATATTTCAAGCTTGTGTAGTTACCAGAGCTATGACAAAGAAAGCTCTTGAGAATGATGTTTATGAAAAAAGCATTCCTTTAGCTGACACGTGTATAGGTCAGGCGTTTGATGAGGTCACTTTTAGTCCTTGTTTGGATCAATCAGAAGGTATTGATCATTGTGATCCTCTTTTAACAACTCATTCTCTTTATTCTAATCAGGGTGATAAACGACAGTCACTTGTCGAACAGGAAAAAGATCCTGAGATCTCCTGTTTGTTTCAAAGGGTCATAAGTGAGACTGAAGCCACTGAAGTTCCTGTCTGTTATTTCATTAAAAATGGAATTCTTATGAGAAAATGGAGACCTCCCGAAGTACCTGCTGGTGATGAATGGTTGGTGAACTATCAAATAGTAGTTCCAAAACCTTACAGACAGGATATACTTAATCTGGCCCATGACACTCCTTTGGCTGGTCATTTAGGGATTAATAAAACTTATCACAAGATCATTACTCACTTCTATTGGCCAAAAATCAAAAGTGATGTTTCCAAAAACTGTAGATCTTGTCATACTTGTCAAATGGTAGGAAAATCCAATCAGAAGATACCTAAGGCTCATCTACAACCTATTCCTGCCTTTGACGAACCCTTTAGTAGAATTATGGTAGATTGTGTAGGTCCCTTACCCAAGACCAAGTCAGGTAACCAATACCTGTTGACCATTATGTGTGCGTCAACAAGGTTTCCAGAGGCAATTCCGTTGAGGAATATAAAATCTAAAACAATAGTAAAAGCTTTGATAAAGTTTTTTTACTCAGTATGGCCTTCCCCAATCTGTTCAGTCTGATCAAGGTTCAAACTTCATGTCTGGAAGTAAAGTATAAACATCTTTCTAATTTAGTTGGGTCATACGCTGTTTACGTGATTTCTTGAACGTAAAATTGTTCTGAGAGATTCTAGAAGGTCGTGACCCCTTTCTTGTTTACGTAAAAACAGGTATATAAGCTATGTTTTGGAGCGAGTTATTTAGTAGAAAATTGGGCTGTTAGAATATTAAGTTGTGTCTTTTTGAGTTATTATAAATTACCTTGTACTGGAAATTGTGTCAATTCGTTTGGATCAAGAGGAATTATTTTGTTATTTATCTGGAAAAGAATTGTGCTCATAGAGAACTGACTTCAGCAACTGACATCGTCTTCCATATTGGATACATCGCTGGAATTCGAAGTTAGAATTTTTTGGACATTTTTATTACCAGGACCTTTGCAATTTCTCTAGTGGATAATATTCTGAATTATTTTTGGATTAATTTTGGAATTGATTCTTAAAACCGTAAGTTTATTTTTCTTTTCTGAAATATATATATATATATATATATATATATATATATATATATATATATATATATATATATATATATATATATATATATATATATATATATATATCGTCCGGTTATGAAATAACCTTTGAAGTAGTTGCATAAATACACATTAATTTGATGTGTTATGGTGATTCGCCTCTGGCGGAGAGCACCACATAACATGTTATGATAGCATAGGTCGAGATTGTTTTGATTGTGTCTTTGTATCTATCCACCGCCATATTGTTCAGTGTGAACGAAAGTATTACAGAATAATGTTCTCAATGGCGACGATTCACATCTGAGGTTTCTTTTCTTGACTTGACAGAAAAGGGCAGTGTTGTTGCGAGAGAGAGAGAGAGAGAGAGAGAGAGAGAGAGAGAGAGAGAGAGAGAGAGAGAGAGAGAGGGGGGGGGGAAGACTCTGTTTGTCTGTTTGGGAGTTTGGGAAATAAATATGAACCGTGACATTTCAAAAACATGCATATAATTGAAACGTATGTAATCTTTCCCCGCAAAAGTAATAAACCGCTGCTTTCATTGCTTTGATTTTAAAACCAGTTTCACAAATAACCGACAGATAGTGAGTGAGTAGAACGCATTTACCATTCCATTTCACTTACTGATAGGGTCGGCTTTGAAAAGATATTTAAAAAGAGGATAGAAAACCCCAACCCTTCTCAACATTACCAGTGGTGACCTCCTAAACCCATTTATATTCTTGTATATTTTTTATATATTTATATTAGTCAAATTTCTGTACTGGTTTGTCCTCGCGTGTATAATTTGTAAAATCAATCATACGTTCACTAGATTTTCAGAAGTTTGAACTTAAACATTTCCGTAAGCACGAGTCTTACCAAACTTCGTTTACGTTTACAATATTTTTTATGCTATTAGACAAGTCTCTCATTTCAACCAGGAAAGCTTTGATTACGCCTATTTATCTAACCCCAGTTATCCCTACGATCACAATTAATAAGTATGTGTTATCCCATTGATAGTGATCAAGTTATTGTTATTCCTATGATAATGATATAGTTGTATCCCCAATACAAGTGATCCTATGTGATCCCTATGATAGAGATCAAGTATTTATTGTGCTTATGATAGCGATCAAGTAGTTATTATTCCTATGATAGCGAACAAGTATTTATTATGCCTATGCTAGCGATCAAGTATCTCGTATGCCTATGATAGCGATCAAGTATTTATAATGCCTATGATAGCGATCAAGTATTTATTATGCTTATGATAGCGAACAAATATTTAGTATGACTATGATAGCGATCAGGTATTTATAATGCCTATGATAGCGATCAAGTATTTATAATGCCTATGATAGCGATCAAGTATTTATTATGCTTATGATAGCGATCAAGTATTTTTTATACTTATGATAGCGAACAAATATTTAGTATGACTATGATAGCGATCAGGTATTTATTATACGTCACCTAAAGCCGCACCAATACCGCGCATGCGCAAAATATCGTGATATCGGGGCGGTTTTAGGTGACGTCTAGAGCTGAGCGGCTGCAAGCGGCAGTGGCGTTGTAGCTTTGGTGGAGAGAAGGTGTGTATCGCAGCCAAAGTAGCTGCATTTAAAGCCAGACTGGAGTTGTGGGGACGGCGCGTGAACAGAGGCATTCTGGACATGTTTCAGATATTAGCGGGGATTTTAGGCGAGACTGAGCCTGAGCATTCATTCTCCCAGTTGGTGCACGATCACCTGTCTTTGCTTTTAAAAGAGTTCGAGCGCTACTTCCCAACCACAAAAGACCCACGAACTGGTAAGGAATGGATCCGCGACCCGTTTGTCAACAAACCAGGCGAATCTAGCATGTTTGTGCAAGAAGAAGATCAACTACGGTAGATTGCAAATGACGGCGGCCTTAAAACTACGTTCGAGACAACAACTCTGTCGGTGTTCTGGATTAAAGTCATGGCGGAATACCCTGAGATTGCCACCAGAGCACTTAAATCCCTATTGCCATTTCCGACATCCTATCTGTGTGAAGCGGGATTTTCTGCAGTGACAGCAACCAAAACAAAACAACGGAATAAACTGGACATAAGCAACACACTTCGGGTGTCATTGTCTCCTATTACCCCCAGATGGAACCGTCTCGTTGCAAAGAAACAAGATCAGGGTTCTCATTGATTTAGCGTTCTAGTGAGTTAAAATGTTAAATCACTTTATATTCATTTTTTGGTGTAGTTGTATTTTATTTTGAAGGCATGTTTAAATACAATTAAATTAAAATTATTAAATCAAAACAATCTAAAATATAAACAACCAACGCCCCCCCCCCCTCAGCGGGCCGCGGTAAAATTATCAAACGTTGACCGGTCCGCGGCGATAAAAAGGTTGGGGACCACTGGTTTAGACTATGACCAGTGCTCTGTATGGTCTAAAAACAGAGCACAGAAAAACACATTGAGGCAAAGGGCTATCACGTATCTATCAGATATGTGCTATTTTACAAGTCAGTTAAAACAGTTGGATAAAAAAGAATACAACTATGTTTGGGTAGGAAACTAAGTTCATCAGAGCCAATCAGTCATGACGAAAACAATATTGTTTCCACCTGATAATTATAGTGTCACACACCAGCTTGTTCGCAATTTTCCACGTTAACTTTTTGATACAATGCTTAATACTTAGGCTAGCGATAGAAGCCGCACTACTGTAGAGGTCATGACATAGCTGGGGGTTCCTACAAAGAGCACGCAAGTGACAAGTCATAAACATGTCTTCGTTGGCTGCTAATAAGGAAATGGCAAAAATATACTTACATATTTGTATCCTAAATTTCCTCAAAATGTACTTTCTTAGTTTTGCAAATCAGAATTAAACAAGCTATGTCATGGGTTCAAAAACTTGATTGCACACCACGCAATTATACTGTAATTTCGAATACGTTTCCAACTGCAACAACATTCCCCTTACTGCACCTAAAATTGAAATGAACATAATATTCCATGAGTATTTTTAATAACTTGAGTTGAAAGAGTTCATATTTTTACCACATTATGATTCTAACAATCAATGCAAGAACAGAAGCACACATGGATGAGATTCAACCAGTGTTTAATAGGAGGATTACCTTCCGCGTGAGGGCATCTCATTTCATTATCGCCATCGTATAAGCTTATTCATCAACGTCTCAACGTAATGACGATGAAGTGAATTAATTCTATGACCAGATTCAAACTCTCATTTGCACCTGTCACAACTCTGGGACCGGAAGAAATAAACATAGACCCCGTGATCACCAGCTTCAACTTGGCAGTAACAGGTACATCTAGCGAGAGTCTAAGCAAGATAGATAGATAAAGAAGCACTGGGTCATAGCAGATATCCTCGACCTCTGTAATGTGAGGAGAAGACTGAGGAGGATGCGAGAAGGCCATGAAGAAGCAGATATATACAGAATATATATTCATTGACTTCAAGAAGGCTTTTGACAGGATATGACATGCAGCCTTATGGGACACCATGGGCATAAACGAAAAACTAAGCAGTAACATATAAAACCTTAATTTCTAGCCGGTTACTGGATACAGTCTTTGCTTTTAACCCCTGATATTAGAACCTTTCTTCTAAAAACAAATTTTGTCATATTTTCAGATTTCCTTTCCACACTAAAAACCTTGCATAACCTGAAACTTGATAATCCGTTAATATCTGAAATCTTATAGAAACACATTTTTTTCTTCTTCTTGTAGTCTGGAAGAAGAATTCATTAGTATTGGTACATAGTCACAATCTTATTAAGATTAACGTCACGGCAGATAAACAACAAAAGTTGCCTTGCATGTTCCCGTTTCCGAATGGACGATTTCATATACTGAATTTAACCATTATATAAAGCAGCATGTTTTAACCTTTGGCAAATATGTGGAATGAAAACACCACAAACAAGCTTCAGAATAACAAACCCACCATTGTAGAGCGGCTTCTCTCACATAGATGAGGTAGTATTGTGCAAATCGTATGTCGGTCTGCCTAAGAGGTTAGAACTTCCGTCTCGGATGCAGGAGGTCACGGATTCGAAGCCCGGCAGTACTAGCAGCTGCCTCGCTTGGCGCTCAGCATTAAGACGTTAAGCATACCCCAATGCTAGACATCTATATAAACGATCACACTACAGACGTCGTAGCGATATGACTGAAACATTGTTAAAGCTACGTTAACAATCCAATAACACACACACACACACACACGTGCGCGCGCACCGGTTTCACAAATCTGATTATTTCATACTTCCGGAAGTGCATACTCTAACAGTACCAAGTGGAACACATCTTTGTTTTGAACTCTTTGAAGTAATATTTTGATGAGGTTTCTTCGTCAGAAAATCATTTTGATGGATTGATATTTATATAACAAAATGTGACCATTTGTTTTAAGCATTTTAAAGCATTGTGATGGCGTGCTGTTAGCCCCACAACTAACTATGTGCTTTTCTTGTAAAAGATTTAGCTGTGCTCATTTGCATCAAAATGGCCGAAATACCTTTCGAGTTAATATACTTGCACCTTGACACTGGGAAATAAGGTTTAATAACTAAGGATGTATACAATCCCCATGTCAGATTAATGGATTCACTAAACCATCCTGACAACGGTTATACATTTATGGAATCAATGTTTTTATCCCTAACAACCTTTGAAAAAATAAAAAGTAGCTTATATTTTAACTGACATTTTGTTCGGTACTATAGCGTTGAGAGTTCTTTCAAAGCTTGCAGTTTTATTTGCATAGCTGTTCAGAATTAGACATTATTTATTGTACTTCAGTTTGGTATACAAAAAGCTCTAGCAACTTGTGTCGCGCCCTTTTGAAGAAATAATGGGTAGCATGAAGTGTAAGTAATTAGTCATCACTTTGCACCATCGCCTCTAAGCAAGTACCTGTGTATCTGGCGATTTACTATCCGATTTTTGATATTATCCTTTCGAATAACTAGCATAGCGCACTCTTATGAGTGTTCTATGTCTTACAAAATAGTTCACATTATAGTTCGCGCACCCCCAAATATTTCACTTAATAGTTCATTTGGCGCCATTACAGTTCACTTTTGATGCGATGATTTGCTGAAGTCAGTCAAATATGTCTTGATGGTAATACAAAATCAGTAAAATTCTTCGACACATATGTATTGACGGGTTTTTGCCATAGGTAAAATTTTGCCCACGCTCATTGGATCAGTTTCGTTGTCATATCTTCAGTTTAAAAGGTTCTTCGTTTTTCCACGTTGTCACTAAATTCAGTTTTGGCGGTGAATAAATCTTAAATTTAATCTTCAATCAATAATGCCTAAGAGGCAGTGATTGGTTTTAACAATTACACCCCCCAACCCCAAGTCCCAACCCCACACAATAACAACAACAACAAAAACCATCGGAGCGTATGAAGGTTGCATATTATCAAGGTCGTCAGTTTCAGAGGTCAGTAAACATTGGATGCAGTATGCAAGTTATAATGCCTAAATAGAAATGACCGGTATTTGAAAATCGCTGGAACATTTTGAAGTAATTTGGTTTTTGTTGTTGTTGTTTAATTTGAAAATACTGTCTGTCCAGACCTTTTGACTCAGTGATCAGCCGAGTTTTGTGTTTGCAAATTGTTTTAAAATGTTTATTAGGAATCTTTCATACTGGGAAAAGTATGCATGGAAATTACCCATCTTGGTGGGATTCACACATATTAACTTTTGAGCATCAGCAAACTACAATTTTTGCGATCTTATCAAAATTTCCTATCAAAGAAAAACGTGCAAAAAGTACAACTGCTATATTAACTTCCATACCAGAAACGAAACATTCCGCAATTGGCGGAAATATCTGCGATTTAGGTGAGCTTTCCGGAGCAAGAATGGATAAATAGAATCCGAAGAAAACTTCAAGCTTCTGACCAATAGTGTGGTTTTAAAATATGTAAATAGACGAATCTACATTCTCATAGGCCGAATGTAATATTGCTTCGTAATCATATACAAAAAAAAAAATGGTGCGAACATGACATAACAGGAAATTAATATCATGCACGAAAAAGGAAGAAACTTGTTAAAATGCTGCAGGGTATTTGTTTAATATGTGTCTCTTAATGCTGGCCCTTGCACGCCGTTTTTCACTCCTAGTGAGTCTGTACATACAAATTATGTTTTGGCCGTACTGCTTCTTAATAGAAAAGGCGGGATAAAAAGAGTAAAATATCCGTATATATAAATAAAAACTTGCACGTTTTTTTCCACTTGTTCAATACGGATTATAGACTTGCATTTGACCGGATTGATGCCCATTGCGATAACAGCGCGTTATAATATATCCAAACTAATTAAATATGATACAGAAATGAGAAACCATATTCCACCATATGCTTATCGTGTGGATTCCGAATATCTGACCCTGAGGTGTGGATTCCTTATCCCACAACAGTGCATTCATTATGTTGTTTCTAAACATTTTAGCCGGAAATGGGGTTTTAGTATATATACTTGGCATTTATTCCAATGTTACCAACATCTTACGCGTACAATGCAAGATGGAGTGATTTTGCATTACCTTGTTTTTTTCTAGGCGTGCGGATGACAGGTGTCCCATGTTAGAGCCTTACAGTGACAAAACATGTAAAATTATGTCATTTACATCATTTTTGAAAAATATATGTTTGAATAAAAAGGATGCTTTGTGCAAGGTCGTCATCTGCAGATTACGTGTCAAGTATAACAACTGTTTTCAGCTTCAGCACATAAAATTACACGATAACGTTTATTAGCATTGCGGTTATGAATTTCTGACGGTACATTACATATGTATGCTTGTTTTTTTATTATTTAAAATGCCAATTAGGGGGCCCCGAGTGGTCTAAAGCGCTGTCTGTTACGGATCACTGCCATCTCATCTCTGTCTGCGTGGGTTCGAGTCTCAGATTCTGCCAATGTGGGTATGTGAGAAAGCTTGTCAGTAGCTTCTCGTAGGTTGGTGGTTCTTTCCCGGGGGGGGGGGTCCATGTTATTCCTCCACCATTAATACTGGCCGCCATGTATAGCCTTTCTTGTACTGAAAAATGGCGTTAAACCATACAAACAAACAATATGCCAATTAAAATTTGTTTTCACAACGTGACTCTTTTTCTTCCATTATCAGTATATTGATCACAGCGCACACAAACTATCAAACGCTCCATTGCTTCCTTCAGTCCTTTTGTTTTGTTTTGTTTAAACTCTGAGAGTAGAAAAACATGATCAAGTGTGTCAAATTTTAGGCACAAATGTGAGAAAATAATATTCTTTCATTACGCGCCAGTATTTAATAGAAAAGCTCCACCAGAGGGCTAGTAGTTGTTTCTGGCACCAAATTCTGTTCCCGAGGCGGAATTTTCCAATTCTACATTGATCCATATGACTGATTTGATTGTTCCGATTTGCGTGGGGGATTTAACTTTATAAGTGTTGTATATTGCTGTTTAAAAAATGGTAGAGAAGTATGAATTGGTATTAGTCATGTATGTTCACTTTAGACGTCTTACCTTGTTACTATTTAAACTACTATTTTTATGTCATAAAGCTGCTGTATAACGTAATATTAATTAAAATAGTTGCGAAAGACCTCCAGCTTTGTATGAATGTTTTATAATTTATATTCATATTATTAGTAATACCTTTATTGAAGAAACGTGAATATGCATCAAAATGTGAATTATGAAATGCGTAATTAAAACTACATGCATTAAATGTGTCATTGATATGCGCAAAACACAGCCTTTAAAATATATCAGCTCTTGCTGGATTATAATTGGGTTTGTGTACCTGGAAGAAACTTGAGAAATAAAATCCCCCAGTTTGGCCTCCTCTTTTTCATGCGATTTTGCTTCCTGTTTCGTTGTCCCTGTATTCGACAAGTTTAGTCATTTGTTACAATGTTGGATAAATCGCACCAGGATAACATGATTGCTCTGGATTTATCATATAAAAGTTTGTAATATTCTCGGTTTTGAAGTTTTAGTTTTGATTTTAAGACAGGTTTTGTACGGTTTATTATAGTTAAGTCTCAGACTTTTGTAGCGGAGTTAAAATTTCCTCACTTAACATGTATGAAATGGATCTAGCGTTTGAATTAGGTCATTTATGGCTGTGAATGTTATTCCATATTTACAAAATGGTTATTTTTGCTATTGGGATTCCTACTTTGTTTTAATCTTTCTTTTATTGACTTTTTAGTCTAAAGATAAGCGGATACTACTTGTACTTCATATTTTGGACACGACAAAAAAATAGCTGCAGGGAAAGATTTAGTGTGAAGTGAACCGTTCTTCTCTACATTTGATTTCAGCACGTGGTGAACATATGTTTACATTATTGCCTCTTCGTATTATGAACTAATGAACTACGTTTGTGATAATTTACTATGGAATAGTCTTCAATATTTTTCTTTTGCAGCGATTGCGTTTATTTGTCATGTGTTTGATTAATGTTGATTTTTCTGCGATTTAAAGGTTTCCATAACATAATGTTAGCACTCATTTCCTTATTTCAAATAATGACGAAGTTTTGTAATTTTTTAAAATCTGTTTTCGTAATTTACACTTTTGCATTTCAAAAGAAATTTGATAAGGTTATACAAAACACCGATGTATATTTTTCAGAGAGCGGGAATGAAACCGTCGCCCATCTTGGTGAAAGTATACTATCATCACTTCCGCCAGTGAAGGTGGAGTACTCCACAGAAAATTTTATTCCTACGGTTCCCCTGAGTGTGGAGAGAACCTATGTATACCCTGATACTGTTCAAACAGAGCCAGTTAATTTGAAACGTGAATTTGTCCCAGAAAATCAAGCGCCATCCATAGAGACCAACACGTTGAGCTGCCAAGATATTCCACCACAGAACTGCAATAACATTCCAAAATTAGAACTGACTGATGACAGTGGAAGTGAAAAGAGTTTCTCTAATGATGGCGACTCGGAAGGAAGTAGTTCAGGAAAATCTGAGCGGAAAAGGCCAGGCAGAAAAAAGGGGCAAGGTAATTCATATTACTTGTGTCTCTGACAGTCTACCTGTTATCTCTGAGTGTCTGTATTAATGTGTTTGTCTGTATCTGTTAGTCTTTCCGTCTCTTAACCACGTATGTCTCGGTTGTAATCTACACAGTATAGGCTTGATAACATATGCATGTCATGTATGAATAAATATAACTTTTGAAGCATAAGTTACTGACATTTGATTTTACAGGTTGTTTTTGTCCCTTCAGAAATAAACTTCTTTGTAGGATTATACAAACGGATTTTACTCTTTCAGATAATGAAACCTTTTTTCATTTTTAATAATCTTTGTTTTACCTTACTGACACACTTCAGGTAAAATTACTGCATGTGAACAGGAATTGTGAAGAAAGATAAGTTTATGCAAAGCCTTTGTAAATAGCAAATTTTGGTTCACTTTATTTGGAGTTAGATTAAATATGGATTACATTTCAATTTAACTTGGATATGGATTACCTTTATTTCATCTAAAAAACAAAACAAACAACGGTTTGCAGTATCGAACATAACTAATGCTACCGTACTGTTAAGCAATTGTTTTCACCCCTGCAATATGGCGTAAGGTAGGTCGCTAAGCTTGTGACGTCATGCCGACCCAACCTATTGTACTGTAAATCTTTTTATATATATATATATATATATATATATATATATATATATATATATATATATATATATATATATATATATATATATATATATATATATATATATATATATATATCAGGTGTATATAATTAAAATATATTATATTGGAGAAACCTCATTGTAATTTATTTATTTCAGTTGAAATTTGTTTTTGCCTGCACCTTTGGCCTTACAAATTTTGTGGTTTTTTTAATATCGTTATACAAGGAAAAAACAATGTTTATCTTTTATAAACAAATATTTTTATTCTAATTTTTTGCAGTTTCACGTGTTTATCACTTGTGGGAGTTTATCCGGGATCTCCTTAATGATCCACAGTGCTGTCCTTCACTTATCCGATGGGAAAACGAAGCAGAAGGTATTTTCCGGGTTGTCCGATCTGAAGATGTGGCTAAATTGTGGGGACAAAAGAAAAAGAACCGGACCGCCATGACATATGAGAAAATGAGCCGGTCGATTAGGTAAGCTTTCAGTTTTTATGAATTCTTTATTTTTTATGAGCGGAAACAATTGGTTACGAAGAGTTTTCGATCTTTTTATAATATCTAGTAATTTTTTAAATTAAATTTTGATGAAAGTTTACAATAAATAAACTTTGCCAGTCGCTAAGTTCACTACAGATTACAATAAATACTTGGATGTATCATAAACTGATGTTGCTATTCAGTAACTGTTGTGGAAATGAAACCTTGCTAAACAGAATATAATTAAAAGAAAATTAGACAAAAACAGAAATGGAATAAAATAAAATAATATTAAAAAAAATAATCTAGATATTAGGACACAAAAGAAAAAGTATGCTAAAGAATAAAATAAGCTAAATAAAGTAAATAACTAAATAAAATAAATAAAATAAGATAATCAGAAGATGACCAAAGAGTTACAATATTGATATATAGCTCTCTGTCTTTTTTTTTGGGATTAACTTTCTGGTTCCCTCTTCAACAAGTTTTGTTCATGAGCACCATGTAAAAATCTTTTCCAAAACAGAGAACCAGTCAATAAATTATATTATGCATTCACAGCATATAATGAAAAACTTGAGTGATGGGTGAATTCCAGCGTTATTTCAAAAACTCCATTCCACGTACATATATTTAGTTTTGCTTATGGCTCTCGGGTTCTGTTGACCGTCTTACTTGTCAAACACTTAAGAGAAGTTAAAATGTAATTTTAATTTCGACATAGATCTCGTAAAAGTAGTTCGCTTCGCTCACCCCCTTTTAACAGTAAGAATTTATTAGTCTTTATTTAGTATTGCTTTAATGAATTTAACCTGTCATGGTTAAGTTTTACTGCAGCAACACACACACACACACACACACACACACACACACACACACACACTTGTAAATTATTTTTTTTAAAAATATATACTATATTGAATCCTTTATACAATGGTTCGATATAAGACCCATGTAAAATGCAGTAGGTATAACAATTTTTGAATATCTAACTAATGGTAACGTTATTAATTAATACTAATTAATTTAAGAAAACTGATTACAAACTTGTTTAAGCCAAGCAGTGTGTTGTCTTCACGAAAATTAAGAAAACAAAATGATCATCAGATTTAAAAGTTGTTTCTACTTATTGTCATCATCATCATCATCATCATCATCATCTTCTTCTTCTTCTTCTTCTTCTTCTTCTTCTTCTTCTTCTTCTTCTTCTTCTTCTATTGGTTTTTTTTTTCACCATCGAAAATACATGGTTTACTCCAACCAACATTCCGAAATATTAGTATATTGGAGAAATCACTTGGTAAGAATAAATTCATTGTTCAGTACTTTGTTTATGAATGAAAAGTTTACAATGTGGTTTTTGCTCAAAATCTCATTAAAAGAAACACAATTTTGCCACACTTTAATGGAAAAAGTAAATAAAAATATCTGACGCTGGAAGATTAGATATATTATCAGCAGTTTTATCAGCAAGGTCTCCGCAACTTCAGCATACCTCTCTTATTCCTGCCAGTCAATACCGTATGTACATGCTTATAAAATGAGTCTAACTGATAATAACACAGACCCAGATCTGCCGCCGCATTATGCGCCCGCAGATTTGTGTCTGTGCAGTTTTGTTGGAGTAATCAGTAGAAAAAAAAAATCAGAATCTTTTGTTGTTTGCAGTTCGACTCGATTTTTACACGAGTACAGACGGTAAATTTTCACTTGATCATCATAATGAAAATACAATATCCTATCTTTTGTAACGATGTCATGCTTTTCCCATGTAAACGCTATAATTAGACGAGATAATGAATTACTACAGCCGGTACATAACATTTTGCCTGGCTGTTCGTGTCATTTGGTGAAAACAGCTTCCTGTTGTGAAAGTTGCTATTTGTGATGGTAACAAAACCATAGTTTGTACCTGAATACCAACAGTTAGGATATCAGTCTCTAATCTCCCGTTTTCCCTCACTTTATCTCTTTAAAAATGACAACTAAAATAAAAAATAACACAGTTTTACAAAATTCCACAAACCTTGTCATATAATTGAATTTTAAGTATGGATTCATTAAGAATGCATGTGTGTGGGGGTGGGGGGAGGAAGTCAGTTTTCAGATAAATATTGAAGTCCGAGGTATTTTAGAGAGAATCCGTTAAAATCAGGTGTATCTGTTCTGTTTTGCACCAGTTGGCATCAGATTGTATTTTGTATTTGAAAGAATAAAATTACTTGCAAGAAAAGAAATGGTGAAAGCCGGATAAATACCGGAATAAAATGTGGGAGAGTTTGGTAGTTATCCTATTGTTAGCAAGGTAGCCACAACACAACACATACATTGCAAAAGCATGTACACAACAAAATAAGGCAGGTACCTTTTCCAGCCAATGATTTTTCGCCTAATCTAATACTTCATTCTGAAGGACATAATTGAATTTGCTTCCTTGTTCCTCTCCACTGCAAAATAAAACTCGATCTCAAGAAGTCATATCGAAACCTAAACTCAGGGGATCTTTGTAAGAACACGACAGCTATATCATTAAAATACCAATAAGAAAGAGACATTTTCCTTAAATCAGACAAATTCAACAATGAAATTATTATTAAACCGAACTGAAAAGAATGCTATATTCATTAATTATGCAGATTTTTAGACCCATTGAAATGAGGCATGCAAGTAACATACATACATACATACATACATACATACATACATACATACATACATACATACATACATACATACATACATACATACATATATATATATATATATATATATATATATATATATATATATATATATATATATATGAGTGAGGCAGTTTATCATTATATAACATGTTACTGTTCAATATATCCATTATTTTAGGTTCACACTAAAAGCGTCCACTAGCCCGTATTAGAACATTAAGCTTGATATTTTGTGTATTCACAAAACATGTTATCTTTTGCAATGGGTACAGCAAGGGAAACATTAGTCAAAATGGAATATTTCAACCAATTCTTAGCAATCTCGGAAAAGTTGTAGGATTTGACTATTGTAGGCACCTTTATCTGGATTTGTAGATACATGTACCTTTATTGGGAACGAACATACGGAAAGGAAGGAGAGTGAGAGAAAATAAGATACAGAGTTTGGGTTGGCAGGGTATACAAAATATAAATTGGTAGTCCTATATAATCATTTCGGAAAAATCTCCTAAAATTAAAACAGGGATTTAAAACAGCTGTTACAAGCCAAAACTGGCAAATGAAACGTAGATACAATAAAATTGTTTAATATCTATAATATTTTCTTTTTAAAAAAAAACATTCAATTTTTTTTAAAACTTATTATATTGCCCACGTCATTAACCGTTGGCAATTTTAAGAACTTTATTTTGTTAATTTGTTGTGTTTATTTATTTCACTGATGATAAAAACGTACTTATGTTTCGTAAAATTATTGGAAATTATTACAACAAATGGGAACACTTTCATAAAAAAATTATGCAAGTGCTTTTCATGTTTGCTCAACAATCCACGTAGTTTCCGTTGATAAGCTTCACCTGTTATTTAAGGAAGACGTTTAATTGATTGGGAACGACATAGCCATAAAATTGTTGCAGTTTCGTACCCCCCCCCCCCCCCTCGCCACTATTTGCCACATAATCACGATAGGCGAACAAGCAACATATTTAAAGAACGTAGTTGTCAATATTTTGCATACTTTTTCACTTACCTGTGAAGTTACATGTATTCAGTGTTGTTACTAATGGGTGGGTGGGGGTGGGGTTCGGGGATTGCGAAGCGCACCGGGTGACACCATCAGAGGGGGTGAATATTGTATGGGTAAATATTCTAGTAGCGTAATTGTGTACATGTTTGGGTGGAGTGTATGTGTTCATGTTTTAGTAGAGAGTATGTGTATATGTACATATTGTTGTGATTTTCTATGTACATATGGAGTGTATGTGCATTTGTTTTAGTAGAGTGTACATGTAAATATTTTTGTGATTGTCTGTGTACGTATGGAGTGTGTGTGTAAATGTTTTAGTGGAGTGTGTGTGTACATGTTTTAGTTGAGTGTGTATGTGTATGTACATGTTTTAGTGCCTGAACTTTAATCATTAATATTTAATCATTTACAAACTGCTCATTAGTTTTTCTTTCTCATTGAATGTTAAACCTTTCCTAGATTAGGACAGGCTTATCGCACGGTTTGTCTGTCTGTCTCTCTGAATTATAAGATGACAATATTAAAGTTATTTTCGATTTCATAGTTTTCACTCATGCACTCTTATTAATATAGCTATATTTGTGTTCTTCAGATATTCACGGAAAGAAGGCTACTTTGCTGACCTACCAAAAGACAAAGGTTATCCCAAGAAACTGTGCTTTAAATTTGGTGACAAATCATCCGGTTGGAATACTACAATGAAAACCTCTTAAACTATTCTATTGAACTAATATCATCCGCGAAATGGTCTCCACATGCTGTGCCATTCTTGCAAATGCGCCTGAAGGACTGAATAAATTCCCGTTCAAGTGTTGAACTGTTTCAGCACAGTTTTCGAGTGATTTATACTAGTATAGCCTAGCAAAGCAATAACAGTCTAGGTTATAAACTGTTTTTGCTATTTTATAAAGAATCGTGTAACAGGGATCGAATGCGGGGTCGTTGCGCTAGTCGTGACGTGTAATACAGAAAGCGATACTGGTGCCACAGTGTGACATGAAAATCAATATTTGTTCCACAGTGTTACAGAAAGAGGCGCAAGTGACGTTAGTGTTTCTGAAGACAAGTTTGGATTACAACAGTTTTACAACATAACATAGAAAATGTTACATGCGTATTACACAAAGCGTCGAAACTAAATTAGTTAAAGGAATTTCATGACTGGATTTTGAAATTTTATAAGATTACGTTGGGCCTCGTTAGAGGGTGTTATGTTTTTTTAAATGATAGTCTATTAAAATGATCACATTGTTAAACATTTGTTAAGAAACAAGAAAATATGCCGTGTCATCGCTCAAGAAAATCTTTGTAAAATGCATCTAATTTTTGGTATATGACTTAACAGAAGTATAGATGGTTACATTTGTTTTTTCATAGTTTATGAGAAGATGCATCATTTCGTTTGTAATGAGGCTTGTACATGTCAAGGAAATACGATATAAACACATTTGTTTTAATTTTGTCATATTCAGGTCTTATTTGACGCGTTCGAGTCTTAACTAATCCTGCAAATTAAGTCAGCGCAGTTCTATTTTTAGCATTTTATGTCGGAATTAAATTGGCATCTATAATACATTATGTAGGAACAGAATACAGCAATTCGTATTGGTTATAACGGAACATTAATGATTCAAAGAGACCAATTTACATCAAGTATTAGTTTTCAACCAAATGCCATCGTTAACCGCGTGTGTGGTCAGAACACACGTATTAATTATTACGACCATGGATATATCAGCTATGCAAAACAAGGAAGTGCCTAGTATGAGGAAATATCATTTTAATTCTAACTCAACAAACATTCCATCATTCTTTTGTTATCATTTATCATTCGTTTGTACATACTCACTAGTTCATAACCTGAGTTTTACATATTGGAGTATCATCATTAAGTTGCGGTCTGCTTGTGTCTGTAATATCGACATTTTTGGTTTATTGCAACGGAAGGTTACACAGTACTTCATAAGAAGTTTAAAAAGATTAAATATGTGCTGAACAAATTTTTATTTCTAAGGTATAGAATTGTACATTATCAGCTATAACATTTTAAAAGTTAAAAATAATGACTCTCAGATGTTATTTTGATGTGTTTTAAATCACGCTGAGTTATAGCATACAGCTTCCTTTCATCGGCGTCGAAAACGAAGTTTGAATTTTATGCCATGTTTCATGTAGTTTTATTCGTTTCATGTAATGAAATTTCGTCTCTGTGTGTGATTAGTAGAATTGTTAGAAGATACCGTTATGCTCATGAATTCACATATGCAGAGAGAGAGAGAGAGAGAGAGAGAGAGAGAGAGAGAGAGAGAGAGAGAGAGAGAGAGAGAGAGAGATGTATGAAATAATAATCACGATGTATATTAATGGATATAACTAATAACATCCTACTGTCAACAATGTTGTGATAAATTTATTTTTGTATATCAAAATTGTATAATAAAAATAAAATTTGAATATTGTTTAATGAATTTGTTTTTAAGTATTGAAAGAAAACACTTTAGTACAATCTACACTGCTCCTACCCCCCCCCCCTTCAGTAAATATTGACCATTTCATTATTTAGACCTAAAATAATACTTTACTCCACATTACACTGCCCCCTGTCCCTCCTCCAGTAAATACTGACCGCTCCGTTATTCGACTTATAGTCACACCTTCTTTCAGATTACACCGCCCCTGCTCTCTCCTCCAGTAATATTGTCCAACCATTGTTTAGACATAAAACCACGCCTTACTCCAAGTGACACTGCCTCAATAGTTTTAAATTTCATGAAGTTTTTCTACGGTCTAGATGTTGGCATCCGATGGTCTTTGAGGTTTCGAAAACTGGAAAAAGTGAAGGATCTCAAGTGTAATAACCAAACGTTGTACATTTCATTCCAAGAGATCAAACCCAGGACTACAAATATGCAAGACAAATGAGAGAGAGAGAGAGAGAGAGAGAGAGAGAGAGAGAGAGATGCATTGGGAATACTAATCACAATGTATATTAATGGATGTAGTTAATAACATCCTACTGTCAACAGTTTTGTAATTTATTTTTGTATATCAAAATTGTATAATAAAAATCGAATATTAATATTGTTTGATGAATTTGTTTGTATGTTTGAAAGAAAACACTTTAGTACAGTCTACACTGCCCCTGTCCCTTCACCAGTAAATATTGACCACTTCATTATTCAGACCTAAAATCATACTTTACTCCACCTTTCACTGCCCCAGTCCCTCCTCCAGTAAGTATTGACCACTCCATTATTTAGACCTAAAGTTACACCTTACATAGCTTACACTGGTCATGGTTCTTTCTCCAGCAATATTGACCACTCCATTATTTTGACCTAAAGTCAGACTTTACTCCACCTTTCACTGCCCCCTGTCCCTCCTCCAGCAATATAGACCACTCCATTATTTAGACCTAAAATCAGACTTTACTACACCCTTGACTGCCCTCTGTCCCTCCTCCAGAATATTGACCACTCCATTATTCAGACCTAAAATCAGACAATACTTCCAGTGACACTTCCTCTATTGTTTTAAATCATGAAGTGTTCTTAACGATCTAGATGTATGTTGGCATCCAATGGCTTTTGAGGTTTTGAAAACAGGAAAACTTGAAGGATATCACCGACCTTGGATAGTTAGACACGAGCTGTTGTACTTCTCATTCCGAGGATCAAACCCTGGACTACAGAATGCAACGCGAATTGGATACCACTACACTATCTCGTTCCTGACCGATACATTCAGTTATTTAAATTTCTGACTCGTCTCAAGGAAGAAAGCGCCTTAATGATATGTCAGCATTTGTATAACAGGAAATACCAAAATGGCGAGAACAAACACATACATTAATCATTTTAATATATAGGTGAAAACATATATGAGAAATTCTTATGCATAACCATAAATCTTTGTTTATTCGGTGTTTAACGGCACATAATTACTGAGACACTCCACAACAACCAAACAATGCTGATCTGGGCAGTATTTGAACTTTGGTATATTAGGTTCTGTGTCCGTCACGTTACTGAGACTCCGCAACTCTTTTAGTCGAATGGAATTAATATAAAGCAACTGAAGCTATAATGTTTAATTCAGTAAGTACATCTACTGAAGTACATCGATGTAATTTTCATTGGGGTATATTGACGTAATTTTCATTGGAGTATATTGATGTAATTTTCATTGGATTATATGGGTGTAATTTTGGAGGAGAAGATCGATATAATTTTTTAGTTGAGTACGTCGATATAATGTTATTGGAGTACATCGATGTAATTTTCATTGGAGTATATTGATGTAATTTTCATTGGAGTATATTGATGTAATTTTCATTGGATTATATCGGTGTAATTTTGGAGGATAACATCGATAATTTTTTTAGTGGAGTACGTCCATATAATGTTATTGGAGTACATAGATGCAACTTTTTTTTTTAGAGGAACAGCAAAGATTGTGAATAGGCCTTTCGCTGAGACGTAATGTTTGCAAAAATAAAGTTTCCTACGAAAATGAAAAATATAAGGCCTCTAACTTACCGAGAATTTCTCTAATTGGGTAAGCTCAATTTTTTTTACGTTAAGTTTTGTCGTTCGTGTTTTTGAAAATTTGTATCTATGTTTAGTTTAACCACCCGGACGTTTCAATGAGGTCGCACCCCCTCTGCTGCTGTAATGTCTGGGTTATTATATAGAGTCTTATAAAGCTATATTAGCTAGAGAGCGACTAAAGGCAATTAAGAAATATTGTTACAAGCCAAGGGTCTTTACTTGACGTAGCGGTTGTCAAACCCTGACGTGATTCCCACTAAAATTCATAAATTTACCCCAAATTTGTAAAAACTTCCATACAACTTCAGTTGTTAATCAGAAAGCCCAACGTGTTCGTTCTATACATACGTTTTACTATAATCGGGGCTCAATCAAATGCGCATACTACAAAATTATTACGTTGTCTTCCTGTCCGTGAATCTGTCAAACAAAACCTACAAGAACGTCAAGAGTCTCAGATAGAATTTGCAGAAGGTTCAGAATAATTCTTTAAACCAGTAACAAGGGTTACTGATAGAGTTCAATAAGCTATTAAAAGTCTTCTTCCTAGTTCAGTACAAAACGCTATAGTAACTGGAAATTAGTTGAAGGAACTAGAACAACCAAATAGATTTTTTGAGATCTTCGAGCAGAAATAAATCCTGCTAAACCTATTGATAGAGTCAAGGAAGAAATATTTGAGAGTATCGACCAAGTTCGTGTTGAAATAGGTGAAACACAAAAGCCTGAATTAAAATCTGAAATTGGTGAAATACAAAAGCCTGTATCAAAAAACAAAGTATAAAAAAATATTGAATTTATTAATTTTGTTTAGAGAATGTATTGTTTAAGATATGAAAGAAAATGTTAAAGAAGAAAATTTGCTTCATATAGCATCGATGGGATATTTTTAACATATATATATATATATATATATATATATATATATATATATATATATATATATATATATATATATATATATATATATATATATATATATATATATATATATATATATATATATACAGTTGTAAAACCTGAGTATGTTGGTGTAAATGTTTGTAATTTGCTTAAATATATCGCATATATTACAAGAAAAATAAAACAGGTCAGAGATGATCTAAAATACAATAAATATATTGAAGAAAAAATAAATTTTATGCGTATTCACAAACACCACAACATCCACAACTACATATTCATTACCAACAACTTCCTCAACGAAAACCACAGCCACCAATTCCATAACAAAAACTGCGACCTCAACAACAATCACAACCTTAACAACAATGGCAACCTCTATAACAACTGTCAGAAATTAAGATAAACGTTACGGATAAAGGTTTTAACAGTATCGTAAATTCGAAACATAAAGACTTAGTGAAAATTGACGGGCATGGATACAATAAAATATCAAAATATGTAAAACCTGAATATATGTTGATTTTTGAAAAAGTAGATATGTTTGGGTTAAAGATATATATTCCTTATTTAGTTATAATCCTGCCAAAGATGATGACTAGTATTTGAGTAGTTTTAAACATAATGTAATACGAGAACTAGAAAGAAACGAGAAGACGAAAAAAATTGTAAGATCCAAAACATCATTCTGGTTATATTGGAAGTGGTATTTCTACTCAAGGAAGGGGGTCTTATTTCTTGTCCTAACAACGTCCTTTGCGATGTTGAACGACTAGAAAGTCTGATTGGCAGATTTATCACCACCTTATTTTTGAATTATCAAGAGAGACGAATTTATATTCTTTTTGCACCACATTTTACACATGTGCCTGTACGTGAACGCTTTATATTTTTTTGTTATCATTATTGTTGTTAATCCATTGGTTGAGGTGGATGCTCTGCATCTAACACAATATTATTTATTATATTTGTAAAACAGAATGTCATTGATTTCTCAGCGATACGAAAACAAGAACCAGTCAAACATCACCCAGCGCAACCGAATTCTATCAGAGCAATTATCATAGGTCCATCTGGGTCTGGTAACACGCTTATTACCTATCCTAATAATGAGATTTTTCAAGTGTGATAAATAATTTTTCACTGGCACGATCTGTAGATCATTAGGAATGCAACGATGTTCTTAAACTTTTTAATGAAAATGCAAAATTATCAAATGAAGATAGTGTTGATATTATTGATGTTATCACCGATATTAATGAAGCCCAGCCTGTAGATGAACTCGATTGATTTGTTAATAGTTTGTTAGGATATTATGATGTAATGCTGGACAAACAATCCAATCCGACAAGAATATTTTCTCTATGCAAAAAACAACAAAAACACAGACGTGATTTATGTAACTCAACGGTATACACAAATACCTAAAATAATCAGAGATAATTGTAATATTGTAGGTGTTGTTAATGGCGTTGATACATATACTCTGCGAAATATTCATCAAACTTCGTGTCCAGGGGATATGGATATAATTAAATTTAAAATCTTCTTTTCACGTGTTCAAGCTACCCCACACAGATTCATAACGATTAATTTACATGACCATCGGTCTCGATATTGTGTAGGTCTTGATACAAGGTTTGGTTAAGAAATAGCAGTTAGTCTTATATAATAATGATTTTATTACTCACACATTACATCAGCAGATTGGCTCCTAGCTCAATGAAACGTCCGGGAGGGTAAACAAAATATACATACACATTTTACAAAACACGAACGTCTAAAGATAAAGTTGCAAAAATTAGCTAACCCAATTAGAGAAACTCTAGGTCAGTTAGATGTGTCGGTTTGGTGTTATTGACCTTATACTTTTCATTTTTGAAGGAAACTTTATTTTTGAAAAATGACGTTCGAGCAAAGGTCTGTTCACCCCTTCTGCTGCTATAGGAGTACATCTATGTAATTTTTATTGGAGTACAGCTATGTCATTTTTATTGGAGTACATCTATGTAATTTTGATTGGAGTATATCTATGCAATTTTTATTGGAGTGCATCGATATAGTGTATAGTGGAGTACATTAATATTATTTTTAATGAAACGATCAATGTTTTTTCTTTCGTTATACTGCATTGTCGCTATTGGAAAACGTGATGGTTCAAGGAAAAGATTATAAATAATGGTTCCACCCAGTTAAATGTGAAAGGAAAGACAATCTTTCAAACACTTTACTTTATCTTTAAGCTTACCTCCCCTGACACTTTTATGATCCATTGGAAGAGTTAACCAGCATGTCATAAGGCCTAATGTACAAATGCATAGTGTGTGTGTGTGTGTGTGTGTGTGTGTGTGTGTGCGTGCGTGCGTGCATGTGTGTATATCCTCCAATCAAGAACTTATACAACATAGCATTTATGACAATGCCAAAGAACACATTAGATACCAAATTTAAATAGTAGATCCTAAGTTGGGTTTCCGGATTTATTTTCGTGCATGAGAACCTGAGAGCAACAAACCGATTACTGGACACCTTGGAGGTCTTTAGTCGAAAAGTGTAAGAAACACAGTGCGCGTGTGCGTGTGTGTATCTTATAAGATAAAAAACGTCTTGACATTCTTCCGCAAGGTGTTACAAAAAGACAACTTATCTCCCTTTATTTCTCAAGGTTAATCTCTTGAATACCAATCATAACTATTATGTTTAAACAGTTTTCTTTACATTTATGCTGGTCTCTAAATTATCATAATTTTGTCCTGATAAAACATGATTTACTTCTTGTGCAATTTTTTAATTGAACCCGTTGTTTCAAAGTTGTTATATCTTTTATTTTGGTTTGTTTAGGTTATATTTCAATAAAACATCACCCAAATATTTTTGCTATTGAAATGTGCACAATTACACATTTGTTTTCAACGGGTGTGTGCTTGTACTGGTCAAAGAGTCCAATCTTATAATCATGAGGCCGAAAAAATAATTGACGTAGGTTTCGTCTTTAGCATTATTGATGAACTAAATAAATCAATATTGTGTGAAACAATAATTAAGAGACCTTTACACAAGCAAAATATTATCGTTTGAAAGATTATTTGAAAAAACTTAACAAATTTTCATTAATTGGTTTTATGTCATCGTTGTGAAAAACAAATCGTCTTTGTTACTCGAAGAAGGAACTCTTTTGGATGAAGACATCATGTAATGAACCTACTGTATGCTGCTTGTAGTTATATCTCTGCTATTACAGTCGTTAGATTTTAGTGAATACTTGTTGATTATCCGGAATCACTGTTGGGAAGATGTTTCAAACATTGAGTAATTAGTCAGTTTCGAGCAGCAGACGTCGTAATACACAACAGTCCATAAACTTTATAACAACACGGATTAGTTTTGTAAAATGGACCTTCCCTAATTTCTTAAAATATGAAATTCTCTGGGCATTTTTTTTTAGTATTCATGTTTATTACTCTGAGATAGCGATACTTCCTTGTACTGGGTGTTTGTGTAGTGTTTTGTATGGCATAGCGTGAAGTATTAAATTTCTCCTTAGAAAAGCCTACATACGGAATTTTACAAATAATGTGGAACAAGAAAAACCATTCCATGTAAGTTTGAAATTAGAGTTTCGTGATATGTGTTCAGTATGATATTATAGGAACTTACTTTAGTATTTTCGCATTGAAGAACCTTTCAGTTGACAACGACTATTCCTTGGATATAGGGAGAACATTGGCCATCAAACCACGTTGATGCAGGTGTTTCATTCGTTTGTTATGAGACCCATTGCTCTTAACAATATTTTACCAACGACAAAGATCACTTCTGTGAGAGAGCTTTATGTTCAATGTAGTACAGTCTTTTACCAGTCATTATTTACATACACTACAGTAGATTGCTCTGTACTCAATTTCAAAGTAATTGTTAAAACTGATTGAAATGATCAACCATTTTTATTTTTAGTAAAAATTCAATAAGGCAACACATCCATGGTGAATAAAACAGCGAGTTACAAGTTCCAAACGTATGTTAGTAACGTGGATGATACATCTCAGGCAGACATTCATGACATTGAAACACACGAAAGACAAGAATTAGTACACATTTAGGGAGTGATATACATTATTTTGTTTCAAAATAAACTCGGGTTGAAGTAATGAAATCAAGAAAGGGGAATTTGCACAACAGATGCTTTTCATTATTTACATACACTACAGTAGATTGCTCTGTACTCAATTTCAAAGTAATTGTTAAAACTGATTGAAATGATCAACCATTTTTATTTTTAGTAACAATTCAATAAGGCAACACATCCATGGTGAATAAAACAGCGAGTTACAAGTTCCAAACGTATGTTAGTAACGTGGATGATACATCTCAGGCAGACATTCATGACATTGAAACACACGAAAGACAAGAATTAGTACACATTTAGGGAGTGATATACATTATTTTGTTTCAAAATAAACTCGGGTTGAAGTAATGAAATCAAGAAAGGGGAATTTGCACAACAGATGCTTTTAGAGAAATATTCTCAAAAAACGTTTGATGAATGAAAAAAACTTACACACAGGGTAGGAAGTATAAGTATGAGAAAGGGTTTACAAAATCCCTGATCCAAATATATCAAATCGTGTTACTCAAGCTAATAGATGGCTGAATAACACAAATATATATATATAAATATATATATATATATATATATATATATATATATATATATATATATATATATATATATACATACATACATACATACATACATACATACATACATACATACATACATACATACATACATACATACATACATACATACATACATACATACATACATACATACATACATACATACATACATACATACATACATACATACATACATATATATATATATATATATATATATATATATATATATATATATATATATATATATATATATATATATTACTCTGGTTGAAACGATCAAGGAAGGACACAAACCAAACGGACGGATTAATCTATTCAGTTAGCTGACAGCTGATACATTTGAAACACTTATATTCAATATATGTAACAATAATTAAAAACGTGTTATGTATATTTATATTGTGTTATTAAATTTTGGTCCATAAATGAATATTAAAAATGAGCAATAAGTCGTTGTTGACAAGTTTTAAAATCAATCTTAATATTGAACATGTTTACAAGTTTGGGGTAATTTCCCATTGATAATTACTTCATGTGGGTTCTGTTGGGACGTGGTATGTATCGTGAAATATATCACGTGGTATTGCAACACAGATCGAGTAGAAAATACTGCGACGTAAAACCGTAGAGTATATATAAGTAGAAGGAAGTGGACAAATATTTCATTACTAATTACTATTTCCTGTGTTCGATTTTTAAAAATCATTCTGCAGATTTATTTATGCTTTGTTGTGTTTAGTTATGATTTGAGAGGACTCTTTTGTTTGGTTTATTCATTTGAATTACAAAGTGCTCATTAACGTTGAACTAAAATGTTATTCTGGAATTACCTGTACTTCATGCCAAAGATATCCGATTATGCGATTGTGATACATCAAAAAATTTATTACATCAGCACATGCAGGATCTGGAATTCATTCGGAACATTCTATTCTTATGGAGAAGCGGGCAACATAAAATACGTCCCAAATTATCAGTAATAAATAACAAAATTGAATAACGTTATGAGGAGATAAAAACGTTAAAGAAGAGAATTTTAATAATTAATTAAATTCCACTGATTCGAGAAAATCTAAATAAAACAAAAGCAGAATAGAAGGTAAAAAAATTGCAAGTGTATGTGATTATAAACAAAATGCAATGTAATCTTTTCTGTGCTTCTTAAAACATCCAAACCAAACTATATATTCCTTACCATGGGATTATTGGCTTTGTCTGTATGTTTTTAAATCTATTTATTATGTTTGCATCTTTTTTATGATGTTTGGGTTTGGGAGTGCCAGGCCTCACATTTACCCTCCCTTGTATAGTGTCTTTTTTACACAGTGTGTTTTAAAATCCCATATATATATATAAGTTTTGTTATCTATAATTTTTAAATGCTCTTTTTTTATATCAGTAAAATTTATCACTAAGTTAAGGTTTGAGTTCATGCAGTTTTTGGCTACTTGTGCCCGTTCCATTAAGCATATTTTCGTTAGTGCTCAGGTTTCTATATTTTCATTTATCGTTTTCCTTATTGTATTCAAGTTTTCTTTTTCTTCTTCTTTTCCAAAGCAAATCCCTAACGATTTTACTTTGTTTTTAATTAAGTCGGGTGGTAATCCATGGTGCCTACCCCTCAAGTCACCTATTAGTAATATTTCTGTTTTTTCCATATTTATTTTTGACCCTGATGCCTCTCCAAATTTTTAAAATTCCTTTAAAAGTTATTTATAGTAATTTTGGTCTTGTATAAAGATTGTGCAATCGTCTTTTATACAATGTTTTATATTTATATTTTTATTTTTTAGAGGGTGCTCGCCGCGCTGATCGTCTTAGACCATTCATGGGGAGTCCCTCCTGTCCTAATATGTTTGTGTTGCTATTGATTGAAAAATTGGTAATTATTTGGTGTCATTACTATTTTATTTTAATTATTTTTTTCTCTTTGAAATAGTTTCAATTTTATATTTTTTTTTAAATTTAATTTTATTTTGTTTATATTGTAATGAGCAGGAAATCCAGCCGCTAATTTTGTTTTAAAAAAAACAGTTACAAATCAATTTCAGTCGTCGTAAAGCTTTCGGGGGTAAAGCGGCGTGATTGGTAGTACTAATACTAGTTGTTGCAGGGGATGATGACTAGGGCAGAGCCGTCATGAGGAGTTACTCCTGCTGGGGTGCCAAGAGACACATTTACTGAGACAAGAAGAGATGATAGAGGATTGACTTCAGCACGGGCTAGAATGTCAAGGATAAGTATAGGCAATGCTGATGAGGGTAATTTGAGCTCATCAGATGGGAGTGAATTAGAAGAAGAGAGATATAGCTCGGGTATTTCTAGATTATATCTGAGTAGAAGTCATGCATCAACAAACAGAACTAATGGCATTAAGACCAATGGTGTAAAACTTCCTGCATTCACTGGAAAAAGAGTCCTGGAAAGTGTGGATCAATCATTTCACTGCAGTAGCAGAAAGGAGAAAATGGACTAAAGAAGAGAAATTAGAAGAATTACTTCTATGCTTACATGGAGCAGCTGGAGAGTTTGTATTTAGTCAACTTCAGCAGAAAACTTTGAACAGTTTCAACAAATTGGTGCAAGAATTAAACACAAGATACAGAGTTATAGAGACAGCCAAGACCTATGCAGGACAATTTAGTAGACGAAACCAGAGACCCAATGAACTGGTGGAAGAGTACGCTGCAGAGCTGAAACGTTTGTATGATAAAGCTCATCTGGAAAGAGATCGAAAGACAAGAAGAGAAGATCTACTTCGGAGATTTCTGGATGGACTGCATGATGAAAATTCCCGCTTTCAAGTTGAATACATAAAGGAACCAACTGATGTTGATGAGGCTGTGTACCATGTGGTGAATTTCATGCAAACAATAAAACGGGATAAGGGTAATGAATTCTGTTCTGACAGAAAGTTCAAGAAAATGGCTAGAAGGGCTGCACAAAAAGAAACAAGGTCAAATGAAAATGAGGAATCTGATTCATCAGAAGAATCTGAGATGAATGAACACGTCTACAGAGTGCCTACCAAAAACAGTAACATAAAGAACCAACCCCTTGCACAGTCAAGTGGAAATAATGGGAATCCAAACAAGGAGGTGAAATCCGAGAAGCCAAATGAGAAAACATCAAAAGACAATGATTATCAGAAACTAATGGAAAAGATAGAAAAGTTAGAGTTCGACTTGAGACAAGGTTTACGAAGAATGGACAATAGCAAGAAGTTTACCAATCAAGGAAAGGGTACATGGAATGAGCAAAGTTATGTTTGTTTTACATGTGGAGAGCAGGGCCACTTTGCACGAGACTGCTCATTGAGAATGAGTAAGACCATAGTGCAAGCAAAAGTCCCTGAACAGAGAAATCGAGGCTCTAAATATCAGGAAAGACAAGCAGTCAGTGCAAGAAACAATGACATCCATACTTTAAACTAGAAAAGGCTGGCCTTGAGGGTCAAAGTGCAGCCTTGCTTACAACTGGCCCATTGAATAACTTCAATAAAATCTCACAAGATGAAATAACTGTTATACGTCGCAGACTTCCAAAATATGAGGGAATCTACCTGAAAGGAACTATAGAGGGAGTAAAACTTACTTTTACAGCGGACACAGGAGCAACAAAAACCATTATATCAGATAGAGTGTACAACAGAATATCGAAAGGGAAACGTCCACATTTGCAAAAGTCTGCAAGTCTAGCAGGAGCAGGTGGCACACCACTAAAATAATTTGGGAAAGCTGTTTTCCATATTGAGCTAGGACCACTGAAGCTTGACAGAGAAGTGATCGTTGCAGAAACAGAAGATGAAGGGCTTCTTGGAATAGACGTGCTACAAAATGAAAAAGATGGTCCCGCAGACATTCTACTTAGTAAGGGGATTATCAAATTAGGTGGTGCTTCAATACCATGCATACAAGTTGGCCTCCATGATGACAGGGTGAGGAAAGTTCGGGCAGCAGACCATTACATTATATCAGAATACAGTGAAACACTGATTGATGTTTTCATGGAAAGAGAGGATGGGGATGAACAAGCCACCAGCACGGAATTTATTGTGGAGCCTTGTGAGAACTTCACTGAGAAATATACAGTGATCATGGCTCCCTGTCTGGTTGACATAGGTGCATGTCCAACTCAAAAGGTCAGATTGTTAAATCAGTTTTCCACTTCAGCATCCATAAAACAAGATGCAATAGTGGGTCATGCCTACAAGCATGATGGGGTTCACACTACTATTTGTAATATGGAAGAAGCCGAAGAAGCCAGTAATTTCAATGCTGTGCGACGAATTAAATGTCAACCCATTGGAAAGAAATATAGCCAAGGGAAGACAGAAACAATAGAAATTGCAAACAATAAGAATGATCTGTCAGAGCTGGCATTAGAAGATGAAAACTATGAAGTACCAGAGCACCTGAAGGAGTTATATACCAACACAGTGAAGACAAAGGGTTTTAGAGAAGCGAAAGCAATACCAGGATTACTGAGTAAGTTTCAAGATGCATTTTCCCGGGATGATAATGATTTGGGTTTAACAACTCTAACAGAGCATACCATAGATACTGGTGAAGCCAGGCCTGTTAAACAACCACCACGAAGAGTGCCTCTGGCCTTTGCTGAGGATGAGAAGAAGGCAATACAAGAGCTAGAAGAAAAAGGTGTGAAAAAGAAATCTACATCACCCTGGGCTTCACCTATTGTGCTGGTCCGAAAAAAAATGGCAAGGTCAGACCATGTGTGGATTACAGGAAACTGAATACAATGACAAGGAAAGATGCTTTCCCTCTACCAAGAAATAGGGATTGTCTTGATGCAGTTGCAGGAGCATCATACTTCTCAACCCTTGATTTAACTTCAGGATACCATCAGATTCCAGTAAAGAAAGAAGATCAGCAAAAGATTGCCTTTGTCACAAAATATGGACTTTTTAAATACAAGACAATGCCAATGGGGTTAACAGGAGCCCCTGGGACTTTTCAACGTCTTGTCGAGTTGGTGTTGCAAGGTTTGCAATGGCAGACCTCTTTAATATATATTGATGACATCATTGTTTTTGGTCATAGCTTTGAGGAGCATCTGTTGCATTTAGAAGAAGTCCTGGTTCGGATACAAATAGCTGGCTTGAAGCTGCACCCTGAGAAATGTCACCTTTTGCAACCAGAAGTTGAATTTCTTGGGCATATTGTCAGTGAAGAAGGCGTGAGGCCTTGCCCAACGAATGTCACAGATGTTCGGCAGATTTTAGGTATGGGAAGCTACTATCGCAGATTTGTGAAGGAGTTTGCCCAAATGGTACGGCCACTAGCTGACCTTACACGGAAAGGAAAACCTTTTTAGTGGACTTATCTATTCACTGCAGCATTTGAAAATTTGAAAAAGGCACTGACTAGTCCAGATATTATGGCCTATCCACAACCAGAGGGTCAATTTGTACTCGATACAGATGCATCCGATATTGGCATTGGGGCTGTACTGAGTCAACACCAAGATGGTCAAGAACGGGTAATAGCTTATGCAAGTCGTGCCTTAAATAAGGCGGAGAGGAACTATTGTGTGACTGACAAAGAACTTCTGACAGTACGATACTTTTGTTGAATATTTTCGCCAGTATCTACTGGGCAGAACTTTCAAGATCAGAACTGATCATCAAGCCTTGGTATGATTATTTAAGCTAAAGGAACCAAAAGGGCGTATTGCACGATGGATAGAGATACTATCTGCCTATGATTTTAGCATTGAGTATCGACGTGGTACTAAGCACGGGAATGCAGATGCTCTGAGTAGATGTTTAAATCCCAGAGACTGCACCTGTGGAGAAGTTGACATGATGGAACCATTATCTTGTGGTCCATGTAGAAAGTGTCAAAAGAGGAATCAAGAGATGATGGGAAATTTAACTACCCAACAGGTATCAAAACAAATGATTTATAGACAAACAGAGGGTTCAGAGGGGGTCAACTCTAATTTCAAGCTTGACCTAATAGGGTCAGGACAAGCAGAGGGTCCAGAGTCTCCTGATCACCATGCCAAAACTCTTCGAAGTGCGAAAACAAGATCTCAGCCTAAGAAAGAAGAACAAACCAACCAAGAGAAGGAGAATACGGATGTTATCGCTTCTGGTGGGGAGTTAAGATCTAAAAGTGATCTTTGCATACCATGGGGAAACTATGATATACAAAAGTTGAGGAAGTTACAAGAGGCGGATATAGACATAGGTCCAATCTTAGCCGCAAAATTGAAGAATACACGCCCAACAAGCACAGCAATGGCAACCACCAGTCCAGTTTTGCGACACTACTGGTTACTGTGGGATTCACTAGCAGTAATGGAGGGGGTGTTATTCAAGAAATTTTTCAGACGAGATGGAACCGGAGAACACTTACATTTTATTGTTCCCAGAGTATTAAAGGGGGAGATTATGTATCAAATGCACAATATAGTTCTATCAGGCCACTTAGGATGTAGAAAAACATGTGAGAAAACTCTTCAAAGGTTTTATTGGTTTGAAATGAGGGATGACATTAATAATTGGATCAAGAGGTGTGACATCTGTGCTTCCGACAAGGGGCTCAACAGGAAACCAAAAAGCATCTTTGGGATCCATGGGAGTGGGAAGTACTTTAGATAAGCTAGCTTCAGATGTATTAGGTCCATTGCCAAAAACACCAAGGGGGAACAGGTATATATTGCCGGTCACTGATCATTTTTCCAAGTGGGTGGAGATTTTCCCTATACCAGATCAAACTGCAGAAACTTTTGCTCAAAAGATTATAGATGAAGTTATCAGTAGATATGGCTGCCCATTGTCGCTGCATACGTATCAGGGAAGAAACTATGAAAGTGTCATACTTTCTGAGCTGTACAGAATGTTAGAAATTCGCAAAACGAGAACAAGTCATAGAAACCCAAGATGCAATGGCCAAGCTGAACGGTTTAATCGCACATTGCTGAGGATGATAAAAGCCTACCTTAAAGATGAACAAGAAGATTGGGATCTACATTTAGGGTGTTTAGCTGCAGCCTATCGAGCCACACCACATGAATCTACTGGTATGACACCAAACCTACTGATGCTAGGGCGTGAAGTTAGATTGCCTGCTGAGATAGTGTATGGGAGTGTTGCAAGAAATGATGAAGTTACCACTTATGGGGAATTTGTAGACATCTTAAGGGACAGAATGCAGCATGCTCATGATGTAGCCAGGAAGCATTTAGCAACAGCAGCAAAGCGCCAAAGGGATCTGTACGATGTGAAATTGTGTCAGTTCACTTACATCCCTGGGGATTTAGTCTGGATCCTAAATGAATCTAGATACCAGGGTATGTCACCCAAGTTACAGAAGCTCTATGATGTCCATTTATGGTCAAGAAGAAGATAAATGGTCTTAATTATGTCATTCTACTTGATGAAAAAAGGACGGGAGAAGCTGCTGCATCATAACAAAATCAAGCCTTATGTTGGAGAAAATCCACCAGAATGGGCAAATAGAATGCGTAAGAAAATAGTCAGGTTGGATAGGGGTACCGAAAAATACAAGATTGCCGAGAAACATATTACTTAAATGAAGGCATCATTCAACCATTTAGTTAATTTGTCAAGATTTTGTTTTTAATCACAGTGGAAGTGCTACGGACACAAGTAACTTGGTTAATAATAAATAAACAAGTAAATAGCTATATGTTATAGAAGTGTAGTGTAAAATGATAAGTATATGAATGTCAATGCAACCAAACAGTTGCACAGAATCGGAAATGACCAGGGTATTGACTAATCATTTTTCAGATTAAGATGACAACAAGACTGATTACCGTCAAGTCTCTCACCAACACTAAGGTTCGAGGAAACCAAAGCCAGGCCAGGGACAGGGGAAACCATCAAGACAGAAGAGATTGGGAACAAAAGGAAAGTGAAGTCATAAGGGATAACCAAAAAGAGAACAGAAGAGAACGGTCGCCAAGGCATTACCAACACCGACATTCACCATACTAGGGAGGAAGGTTTTAGAAAATCAATAATGATCACGTACAACTATGGTGCATGTAAATTATAGTGAAAAAAAACAACAAATTAAATGAGTAAATTTCACTGCTGTGTCACAGCATTTGTTAGAAAATTACCATGTAAATGAAAATGCATTGTACATGATATGTTAGGACAACTTTCAACTTGGACTGATTCACTTTAAGATGTTAATGTTGTAGTTGTGTTTGAAGCTACTTTCAATTTTGTACATTTTTGACAACCATGCTAAACGAAATGTACTATAAATTTTGCAAGGATTCTCTTTACTGTTTGTGAGGACACTAAACAGAAAAAGCAGAGGGTAATGTAATGAGCAGGAAATCCAGCCGCTAATTTTGTTTAAAAAAACCCAGTTACAAATCTTCAATTTCAGTCGTCGTAAAGCTTTCGGGGGTAAAGCGGCGTGATTGGTAGTACTAATACTAGTGCCTCTAATTCGTAGATGGGGTTACGACATCGCAACTAGGTGGGTGGGTGTTGTCAATATTGATGGACAATCTCAATTTATTCATTAATACCTACTGTTATTTGCTACCAAACGATGACTGGCATGATTCTCTGGTATATTTTATATTCCCAGATAAATTGATAATAAATCATTCATTTAACTCTTTCATTTCACGATGTTATTATGCCAGGAATGCATGTATAACTTTCCTAGTCTGGTTCCCTGACCCTTCGTTATTCGTAACGAATAACGAAGGGTCAGGGAACCAGACTATAACTTTCCTAGGTATTAAGCCTCGTTTCCAATTTAGGCACATTTGGAACACTCCCGTCGTTATCTCGCATAACAGTTAGGGGTCGCTTACGACATCACTAATTTTGAAAGCTAAAAACATTTAATTTGTACTGCAAATTTTTACCACTGAGGAATAAATTCGCTGTATGCACTGTCACAGAATTAGGCGAAAATTGAACTGATTTTTGTTCTTCTTGAATTGCAAACGAAACTCACTATTTTCTTGATTTCGTCGTACACGCATTACCTGGGGTGATTAAGTGGTTTTCTCCAAGGTAAGTGGCGTGTAACGATTTGCATGTGCCAGTTTATTTACATGAAATCCGAAATACTCGTTTCACGTGGTGCACGGCAAGCTCGATGTGATTTATGTTCACCTATAGAGAGTATATAAGGCGAGATATTTCTCATAATAATTACGGGAACCAAAATATCTAATCGAAGGATAGATAAGCTCGTCTTGCAATCTCCAGCCAAAGGGGTGAGTGTCAAATTTACATTTTCGTTTTATTGTGAATTTTATTCAGATTATCATTTCGTATAATGATGCTTTTATTGCAATTAAACGTGGAATATTTGGAATTACTAGTCACTATTAGACTTTAAATGCAATATCGTAATCTACGGCTTAGATTATTTTTGAGACAACTATTATTAGTCTGGTTTTGTTTATTGTAGCTGTTACCGTGTTTCTGATACTGTAGCTGACAATCGCTGTTACCATAGATCTGATAATCGCTGATACCGTAGATGTCAATGTTTCTGATACCGTAGATCTGATACCGTAGATCTGATACCGTAGATGTCAATGTTTCTGATACCGTAGCTGCTAACGTAGTTGATACCATTTCTGATACCGTAGCTGTTAACACATCTGATACCATCTTTTGATAAACGTCTTTGATATCGTCTGATTTGTTGTGGGACATCTATTATTTGTTCCGGAACATCTCTGTATAAATATCTGAATGTGATTGTGCCGTTAATTTGTGCAAACGGAATTGAAGTATCTGTCTGTGTGTCGAACTGTCTGTTCGTCAACATCTGTGTAACGTGTAAATATCCGGAAAGCTAGAAGTCCGAGTGTCGGAGCTGTCTGAGTTGTAAAACATCCGGGTCGACATCTAGGGTAGTGAGGAACCGTTGTGGTGGATCCGTGAAGGGAAACGTCCGATAATAGTATTGGTCAACCCTAGGTTTTCGGGGAAACTGGGAGACGATTCAACTGTTGCTGAATCGTGCGGTTATACGGGGTCGAGACACATATGTGTATTGAAATTGTAATACAATTTAATACATTGTTGTATTTGCATGCTTATGTCAGATCACAATAATATTTCAAGTGATCGCATAGATATCAATAAAAGCTAGCAACTTGATTGAATACAAGTATATGGTCGTGCTAGTTATCGCAATCCATCGTGCGATAGTATAGTTTGTCGTTTGTGTTCATTTTTCGTAATTTATACTTGCACTAATTTAACTTTCGTAAAGGATCCTTGGATCTGTGTATAGTCCAAGAGATCCCTTTACATCTGAGATTCCTTTTGTATTAATATTTAATTTGTTCATGTATTGTGAATGGTTGTGAGTGTAATTGTGGGTTGAGTGCATGAATTATTGTGTTGCTACATCTGTATTTTTTTCATTTATAATTTATTACATAAATTTATATTTTCTTTCACAAATTGTGTTTGTATTGTTCATTTAATCCACCCTCCTCTCGGTAACAATTCTGTTACATGCACACTTAGCCAACACAATGCGTCATATAGGTATTCAATTAAAATTCTTAATTTAAGTGTAGTTTTATTGCTATCAGTAGCAGAGTACGGTTGCCCCTGCAAGCGCGCGCTCGCAGAATTTTTCCTGTGATTGTTACCCAGCGAACGGCAGAATTTTCCCTGCCAAGCGCAGAATTCCGCGGGAGGTATTAAAGGCTTGTCAGCGTCTCCACTGGGACCTGTTCGGGTTTCTGAGGGTCACGGTACGAGCTCCTTACGTTAGGAAAAAGCGTGGGAAAATCTTTTGCTATTATTTTACTACGAATACCATATAAGGAAGTGCGCAAAGATAAGGTAACTCTTTTGTTTATTATTTTCCGCGAATCAGAATTATAGTTATTTCACAATATCTACATAAATAAATGCAAAGAAAAATAATGTTTCTTTTATAGAACATTTTGGACAGATCTAAACTAAGTTTTGAATTCTACATCTGTGTATTAAAACCTTTATAGACATTCATTTATTCATTCATTGTCATGTTTTAAATCAGCAACTCAGCTTACATATCTGCTTATCAGTTAAATAACACTCAGACAGTATTTCATGATCCTGTGAGGTCAAGTCAAGTGTTTCTTGCAGACCTTGTTCAAATAATGATGTGTACAGTTAAAAAAAATGGCTCGTACCAAGCGAACTGCACGCAAATCCTTCGGATTTGGGGCTTGGTGTTTGGTGCTGAGCTAAACAAAAATTACTATAACTATGACAAGAAAATAAGAGGAAAAATCTAAAGAAAAGAGGACAAGAGAAAAGGATATTTGAAGGCAAGGCAAGGGAGAAAGAAAACGAATTACCAGAGCAAGCACGTACTGCACGTGGAAAAATGGCGGCTTCACGGAGGACTATGACAAACCTGCAAAAATATTTCAGAACTAGAAGAGTAACAGGAACCGATGGAGATTATATAGAATGCAGTTATAAAGAGGGAACACAACAATTAAAATTTCCGGACAGACAAGGGCAACCTTTACCAACGTCAACTGCAGTCCTAGCATGTCTACAACTATTAGACGCGGAAATAATACAGAAAATTTATTCCCTAAATTATACCAAAGATGGATACAACATAAGGTATAGAGGTAACATACCTGCTTTAGAGTATGGAAAAGAAATTGTAATAATGGGAAACAACGCTATAGTTCAAAAACCAGAACCCATCATGAGGAAAATAAAAAAACGGACGGGCGAACTACACATAGAAGGCATCCCAATGGAAATACTAATAGAAGTTGTGGCTGAATGGATAGAAGAAAAGTTTGGAACAAAAGTGGGAAACTACCGCTTAGGGAAAGTAAAGTGATTTGAAATCTTCAATGAAACAAGGATAATGGAAATCGAAAGATCGAAAATGAAGACGATAAAGCGAGCTTGTTTCTTACACGGTTTTCTCATAAAAACCTGGTATAAAGGATGCATCTATGATAGGAAATGCAGCAAATGTGGATCATTTGGACATACCCCCAGAAAATGTCCAAAAGGCGAGTGCATACTTGTTGAAGAGACGATTTTGGAGATACAAACCATAAATGAAACACAAGAAATCAGGATAGAAGACACAGAAAACAAAGCAAATGAACTATAAGCAGAGAAACAAGACGAAGGAGAAAAAGTGGAAATACTACAACTAGAAGGGACACAACAACAAAAACAAGAAACAAAGACAAAGAAAAAGAAAAAAGCATCTAAAAAAGCGATAAACAAACAAGAACAAGTTTATGAACAACAAGAAAATACAAAAACCCAGAAAGAACAAGAGCAGAATGTACTAAAAGAAAGTACATCTACCTGGGAAGCTGAAACCACAGGACAGCAGCAACAACAACAACAACAACAACAAAAACAAATACCAACAAAAGTAACGCATCCAACGAAGAAAAGGAAAATAAAAGGGAATAGCCAGGAGGAGATGCAGACACAAGAAAAAGTGCAAACAAAACTAGAACAATCCCAAACAGAAATAAGTCTAGAAGAAAGTCTAGAATCTTATGAAATGGAAAGTTCAACACCCGAAGATCTTGCGGATGCCCGGGAATATTTTGCTAGTTTACATATCCCAAAACGGGAAAGAAGAAGGGAGAAAAGAAAATTGAACAGAAAAGAACAACTGGAAAGACGAAATGACCTGAAATTTGATGAATATTGTTAAACTCTTATAAAAAAAAAAATATATAAATATGTATACATATATAATAAAAAACTTATACTATAGCACACATTTAAAACAAAAAACAGGAGGGCCTTTCCCTCAAATGGTCTGAGAAGATCAGAGGAAAGACGACCCCTCCCAAAAAAAAAATAAATAAATAAAAAAAAAAAAAAAAAAAATGATGTTTAGTACAATTCAATAGGAATAGGTTAGCAAATAATAATAATAACAAAAATAATAAGTGCACGTTTGAATATAGAGCAAATGAGTGTTTCTCAAAGCTCTCTCTAATAGCTATTTGTTAAATTGTAAAGTTGTTGAGTATTTCTCAAGGCTTTGTACATATGTTGTTGGTTATTTTGTTACAGCCACTGAGTGTTTCTCAAGGCTCTGTTTGAAATTAACCTTATGAACTTAGTGAAAAGTTAGCCAATGTTCCAAAAGTCCATCACTAAACATTAAGTTAAATAATAACATCTGAGCATTAAATTTGGACAATGATAAATGTTAATATCAACTTCTAACCTAAACTATTACTTAAATGACTATGTTTGTCCAATGGCATACAACCACTGTGATGTAAAACTTAATGAGTTATTATTTGAAGTGATGTATCTGATGTTTGAGTCTTAAATATTTTTAATAACATACAAGTCTGTGACTTAATAAACCACCTGAAACTTAAATTTGAGTCTGCATTTCATCACTAGTCCCATTTTTATTGTAAGGATTCCCCACTTGATAAGAGAATCAGAGACCTCTTGGAGTCAAGGTCAAAGTTTAACTTGGCCTTTTACTCTAATGAGAGTTTATCAGCCATAGCGAACATAGTGAGTCATTGAGTGGTCACCGGAAGTGTTTTATTATGGCCAATGCTACCCCGTAACAATATATATATATATATATATATATATATATATATATATATATATATATATATATATATATATATATATATATATATATATATATATATATATATATATATATATATATATATATTGTAACACCCCGTGTGTTATTTTAAAAAGAGCAAGAGTTCAGGAATAAAAATACTTTTTATTAATAATAAAGGTGAGATATAACATGCTTTTCAATATCGCAAATCGACTTTATATAAACACAGTGTCCGTCACAACACTATCAACTTGTGAGAATATATAGCAGACTTGGTTATCTAAATGTCAAAAGATCGTTATAATATACAATGGTCAAGTTAAATTAATGGTATTCTTTATTTCATGTGTATATTAATAGCCTAATTTATTAGACTGGTTGTGATACGTCCTGACATAGTAGCGTGATCTCAATAAAAATAATGATTTTAGTACTAGTGTACTTGAGCAGTGTGGTGGGAGATAGCAGCGGCTTTATAGAATATTACACGATATAATTATAAGGCATTTACGTTCGATAGCAATCATGTAATAAATCTACTTAATATTTCTTATAACACTTTGATTCAGGTTTTGGATTTTAAAGTACCAAAGTTAATATCGGTTATGAAAATTTACGTAAATGATAATTTTAGAATACAAGGCCGAAATTCTTTTCTACTTACATGTTCATACTTTGCCGCTCTGACAGCTATCTGCCAGTGCATTGTCTGCACGCGTATTTATAGAGTCCTATTCACGTCACATGACCTTAGTTAGCCAATCAATGTTTGTCCTTTTCAGGGCAAGCCATGGCGGTAACCAAGTCAACTGTTTAAACTGTAAGAAATATCACTGTGAACGTGCAATTTAGACGGAGTTAAGTTGTCCTGACAATGTTCGTGGTGTGCATTTTTACTGTTAATCTTATAATTCCGTATAACTGAAAGAAACGGACAAGTAAATTTCAATGCGAATCGAGTCAAAGTAGTGTGTACTGATGATCCAATGAGTCGTGATACGGTTAGAAATAGTCCCTATCAACTGCATACTACAAGTATTTTGCACACTAAGTAACACAACAATTTCTACATAACCAAGAACTTTCAATAATGAAAAGTAACATTAGTTCTAACTTATTGTCCAACAAAAGTCTAACAAGAAAAATGTGATTCTTCGGCTGGGCACATTGATTCCGTCAATATCCTGCATTTCTGCTGTTCCAGTAATAAAACTCCACCGGATGGCTGAATTCATAAGTTTATGGGCTAACATCATTTTCTCGCTTTGATATTCCAAAAACATGGAAGGTAAGATAATTTATTTCCTAAACTATTCATGTCAAATTCCAGCATGACACACCTATGGTTCAACATGTAATGACTATGGCACAATAACTGCGAACATGCGAACTTCTTTCTACTTAATGTAGTTTGTAGAACTGTTGACGTCTTTAGATGACTTCCTTGACGAATTCGTTAATATTTATGATAACAGCATGACATTCAGGAACGGAAGAAGTAATTCACACACGATAAACGTTTTCAATGACAGATAAAAATGACATGATCAAATAAGCCAAAGTCTCATAGTTCATCATCATCTCACATCTCAACGTTGAACATCAACTAATCTTGACACATTAATATTAACTTGACAATGTGCATGCAAAACTCCATTCACAGTACCAATATGGTATTACAATATATATATATATATATATATATATATATATATATATATATATATATATATATATATATATATATATATTATTTTAAATGTTTAAATTCCAATTTCCATCGTCCAAGCATTCGTCATATTCCATACATCTTTTCATCATTTTTTGTTCTCCTTGTCTTCTTTCCCTTCTTTTTTCCTTTCTTCTTTTTACTCTTTCTTGCTCGAATATATGTTCTTCTGTGAAATTCTCTTGTGATGTGCTGTCTATTTTCCCGTTTTTCTCGTATTTCCCTCAAATTGGACACCGTGTTCATCGATCGTTTCAGTTTCTCTTCGTTCTCATTTCTCTTAGTTTTTATTTTTTTTCTGTATAGTCTGTTTTTTCTTTCCTATCTCTTGTTGTTGTTGTTGCTGTAGTTTTGTATCTCTGCGGGTTTTTCATATTTCTTCTCTCGCTGTTGTTGTTGTTGTGCCTCTTTTCTCTGTATCACTGAACTCTGTTTTTCTTGACTTTTTGTTGTCCGGATATTCTTTTTTGTTTGTTTTGCCTTTTGTTGCTCTATTTCTCTTAAATTCTCTTTGTTCTGTTGTTCCTGTATCTGGTTCTACTTCTGTTTCTGTGTAGGTATTTCCTTTTGAGCTATTTATTGTTCTTGCTTTTTGTGGTCTTTTGGCGCTTCATTTAAGTTTCCTAATGGTTTAGTTCTGTGGTTTCTTTTACATTCTGAGGACATTTATGTGG
This sequence comes from Unio pictorum, assembly GCA_030141615.1. Classification (NCBI taxonomy): domain Eukaryota; kingdom Metazoa; phylum Mollusca; class Bivalvia; order Unionida; family Unionidae; genus Unio; species Unio pictorum. The sequence goes on from JARLTB010000075.1 coordinate 3,047,005, forward strand.
TGTGTGCCCCGTTTCTCCACACCTGTTGCACTTTATGTCATATATTCATCCTTTGTACCATGCTTTTGTGACGAAACCGTGTAGAAAAAACGCCCCCTTTATGCTTCTTAGCTTTGTTTTTCAATTTCCAATATTCTGGTTCCGTTGTATATAGTGATCCCTGGAGCTGTGTCGAGTCTAGACTTCCATACTTTGATTCCAAATTTTTCTTCGAAGCATTCCACTGTGTCTTGTAAGGGTATCTCCCTTGGTATATCGGTAAGATGTAGCTTTCCTGTCTGTTTTTTTTATCTTTCTTAATATCGGTTCTGATTTTTTAACTATAACTTTTTCCCCGTGCATGCTAATTTTTCCATATGGTAGAGCTGGTGGGTTGCCTCGTGGTCTTATTAAATAGCCTTTGTACCCTTCTCTATTTATCGAATAAATCTTTTGCTGTATATCTGGGTCCCTTACTTTCAGTGCTATCAAAACCGTTGACACCCCGGGTATGTTTCCCCTCTGTATTCCTTGCATATCTAGGAATTGCGTTCCTTCCTTATAAATGCATTCTAAAAATGAACCCTTTTCGGTGTCTACTCTCCTTATCCTGAAATATTTCTGTAAGTCCTTTGTGACCTTGCGTGTCTCCGCCACTTTTCCTCGGTATGTTTACCTTTTGCGTCTTTAGTATTGCTCACCTTTTTAGTTTAGGATTGTGAAAATCTGGTTGCAATTTCTTCCTCCTTCACTGCATTGTATAATCTTTTTGTATTATTTGATTCTATTTACTTCATCGTATGTTGAAATCCACGTATCACATGGCACCTTTGCTCCCGCTTGCTTGTTTAGGTGGCATTATACTGCGTTTCATTGAGTCTTTTATACAAGAGTAATTCGACCGTGAATTTAGTATCAATACTGACATCTGCCTTTTTAAGAACACAACTTAACAAAAAGAACGTGACAAGAAAGGGGTGTTTTAATACAGATTTAAGATAACAAAACAACCAAGACTGAGTTCTATTTCGTACACAGTTACATTACAGATTCGACAGATAAACTGATTTGTAACTTTGAATAGCGAGTTTATATGTTAAGTCGGCACTACACCCCATTAAGCATGTTTTACCGAGATTTGTTTTACACAATTAAACAATAATTCATAATTTCATTCATACCACACTCAATATTGGAATATAACCAGTTAATTAGGTATTACAATATGAAATATGTGTAAGTTTTGTGACTTCACATGGGTATCTTACAATTTCTTCCACCTTCAATGTGAATTTGATGAAGTCCCATACAATGTAATTTTCCATTAGTAACAGTGATCACATTTACATATTATAATAATTATATGTACATCTCTCATTCTGACCAATACATGAAACAATTATTCGTGCTAGACCTAGTGTAATGATTGTGCATTATGAAATAATCTACATCAGTTGTGTTTTCTCTCTCACTGACTGCATTAGATTCATAGCCTCTTTATCTTCTCTAGTGTTCTTAAAACACAACTTTTTTGACTGCAAGAACAAGCTTAAGAAAGACCTAATAATGTTTCCATCCTTAACTATTTGCAGCATTTTTTATGTTTTCTAATTTCATGGTGTTTTTGTAGTCATATAATTTTATACGTTGTGAAGCGCTTAGAGCTTCTAAAGATTAGGTGCTATACAAAATCATTATATACATCTCTCTCTCTCTCTCTCTCTCTCTCTCTCTCTCTCTCTCTCTATATATATATATATATATATATATATATATATATATATATATATATATATATATATATATATATATATATATATATATATATATATATATATATATAGTATGGTTTAACACCTGCTATATAGTCTTAGCAACCAAGATATACTCATTTGAGTTTCAGATGAAGACCAGTGGTCAACATTAGCTGAATTCACTTTACAAACTTAAACTAAAAAAAACCCCATGAAATATGAATAGCAAGTACGACATAACCAGCTTATATTATCCATTTCAGTTGAGCTACTGTGGTAATCAAGTCTAGTTTTGGGAATCTTCCACGTTTGTAGTGGTACTGTGTTTAGGTTCTATACGTTGCAGGTTGGTACTTGTACAACGTTCAGTCAGATTAAAGAATGACGTCTCTGCATTTAGCCGCGCTGCTGCTGAACACATCATTACACAATACTTTTATTTCCCATTGGACACATTCAACCTGTTTTTATCCACAATCCATATTTACAGCAGCAATTGGTAACAACCGAAACAGTCCGATTTACTATATCCAGACGAAACAGTCTTTTTATCATCGAGAAGTGAACGAGAATGAGGGACGTTTACGACGATACGGAAATAGCCAATATATGTGAAAGGTTTTAGATGACATTCACCTTTAAACGAAATAAGTTGTTTCATCAGTTTTTTGGATTGATTATACGATGCCAAAAGCTTGTAATAATTACTTTTGTGTTCATGATGGATCATGTAGACAAACAACGTATTATTCTGGACACAACTGGCTGAGACATTATCCGTTCTCAACAACACCCCCTGTCCTATGTGGTATGATTAAAGTGTTCTCGAGGCATATACAAATGCACAGACGTCTTTCTTTGTTACGAAAGACGTCGACTGTTCACATTTGGTCAGGTGTTTTATAATGTAAGCGATTCGCCTTTCTACACAATCTTTGCACTTGAAACAATAACGTTTCCCTGCCTAGGTGTTAGTACCATTATTCAGGATAATAGGAAACCTTCGTTTTCGATATGATAATGCTGGAGTTGAAATTGGATAATCATACGCGTTTTGGTATTTATTATTCCATATCTGTGTGGAATGCTTTCTGACAGATACGGTATTCAGGCAATACGTGTTTCCTTCATGAACCTCATATAAGACGAGCACTAAGCACGGCAGCTCATCAGCGTTTCATGGTACTGGCCAATCTTCTACTGCACCACTTTTGTCGGTGCCAGTACTGTCCACTTAGAATAGATGGCCCACAATGTTTAACACATTTCAGAAATTGTATACGTGCACATATATTGACGGCTACAGTTTCAAGTTTGATTTCAGCAATTCTTTCAGGGTATTGTGAAATGTCATCGTTGGTCTGCTTATGTCTGGACTCACCACTTATTCTCCACGAGGTGCATAAACGTAGAAGGATTACAAGGCGGAGTGGCTTACGTTTTAATTCGTAAAGGCCACTGTTGGTGGCAAAGGCGGTCGTCTCTATCAATACAATCTTATTAACGAAATAAATTGTAAACTATTAAAACTGATTGCAAGGAATATATTTATGTCTTTGGATATTATAGTACTTCCGATAAATTCAAGGGCATTATCTTTTACGAGATAAAGGACACTAATGAAGCCAGGACTGTTAAATGTTTTTGATAGTTTTATAACTCCGAGATGCGTAATAATAAATGCAAAGGAAGGACTGCTGCCAATGGACATATCAACGAAAGTATTTTTCATGAAGTTGTGTGCACAAAGATGCAACGGTATTGCAGTTTTATATACATGTGATATAGATTCTTCTGCTGTGACTATTTGTTTTAAAATGTCTGTATCACGAATTGACATGTTTTGGGTTTTATTCATTTGGTTGCATGTCGTTCTGCGGACCGTGCAAAAGTGCTATCAGTAAGAACATGCTTTCTCTTTGTGGTACTAGCCACGAACAATCATATGAGTTTGAATATTTCAGTGTAGTCACTTAATTTGAGGTCTTATCAATATGTTGACATGTTTGCGATAGCTATCTTTCTAATATATAGATACGTAATAGTTGCATACGTTCCTATTTTGTTTCTATGATCTGTGTTTGAATAGTTGCCGCTGGGTCAGACAAATCTTATATAAACCAATGCTGCCAGATTTAATAGCTTCTTTCGCAGTTGACAGTCGTATTTTAATCGGATTTTACAGGCTGGATAAATTATTTTTTTGTATGAAAAATGATGAGATGGGGTCTGCATTTGTATAACCTCATTGAATTTTTTTGTTGTAGATGTGCTTAAAAATGGCTCTAACTGTATTCAATATCCGTCTAATCATTTGCAACATTTTCCAACAGTTCGTGCAATACAATATGTTTGGATAAGTCTGTTTCTTTGATTATTGTAATTTTATATCACCAATCTGGTTTTAATGCATTTCAACATCATATATTATATATTCTGTCTTGCAGTTCATTCAGCAGGTTACGAACAAGACAAGAAGAAAGCACATTAATGTACTTTTTGACAGTGCAATGATTTATCCATTAATGAAGGATTATCTGGTCATCCCTTAAAGAAACTGCTAAGGGTTTTCCCGTAATGCCCGACGACGGGGATATAGCTTGGATGCAGGTGGAAGTTTCCCCACTTTGAATTTTTCCTTGGCATTCATCAATTTTAGTCTCGCTCCTCTGACCTAGTTTTAAAACTCTATATTTCTGTCTATTGTTTTCATCTCATTATCTTGTGCTGCTGACTTTGTACAATATGTAATTCTGGAGGATATTGGGTTGTGTAATTGGGCTTAGCATTGTTCCTGTATATTAGTCTATTTAACCAATCATGGAATTTATCTATTAGAGTGGAAAAAGGAACATGTATTTTGCCCTAACGTGAGCTGAGCTCTTACTGCACCAACAAAAATCGGTATGGGATTGTCAAGAAAGGCTGTCTTTTAATACTTTGTAAATATTCCCATAATGAACTCCCTACGATCATATAAACACAAATCTATGAATATAACGATGAAAAATAAATCTACTCGTTTTCCAAATGAATTTAACATGGTACACAATTTATTCGCAATCCATTCTTTCTCCATTTTCCCTTCTCTCATTCGCAAGGGAAACACTATGCATAAATCTGGAGTGAGAGACAAAAATAAATTGGTCTGGATAAAATATATTGAAACTAAAATTGCAACAAGTAACCTACAGTATAGTTATTCATAACAGTATGCTTACACTTCGACTGGTAAAAACCTAAAGTATTTATACACGTATAATCAATGATACGAAGTTGCAACTGCCGGTCGACACAGTAAGGTAAATGTCTTGGTTACGAGGTATATACAGTATATGTAATGTATTTAAGGATTTGTTGATGTTGTTGTTTCTTAAACCTATTATAAGGTTCTAAAAATCGACTGTTATTAATTTAATATGAAAATGTCCATAGACCTCCCCCTCCCCCTGTTGACCCTCGTATCAAGATAAGGGCGAGAGCCACGAAAAGTCGAGAATAGAGGATTTTGACGTGTGCGATACATAATCTCTGGACCTATGCATAATGATGATAAATATTGAGAGAGAGAGAGAGAGAGAGAGAGAGAGAGAGAGAGAGAGAGAGAGAGAGAGATATATTTGTTAATTAAAGCAGAATACTAACTGGGATCAACTTTAAATATAAAAAAAAATATTTTAATTACTCCTTGTTGGTTCTTCGTTTTGCGTTGATTCTATTCCACGCTAATTTCCTTGCGCCTGTACGCCAATGCATTGATGAGCATTTTGTATTCAAGAATGCATGTTCTATAGGCCTAGCGCTCTACTTTCTTTATCTTTCATGTATAAATCATACGTGTAACTTATACTGATTTAATCCATGTGAATACAATTAGAAATTCAGAAATGAAAAAGAAAATCAACTTTCGTTTTGTCGCATTTACTATTCAGCCATATCCTAGTGAAGATATTCACTTTTGCTGTGATGAAAAAAATATTGCTTTCAAATCAACATAGCAGGTACGCTGTTCCAACATTTTTCCTGGCAACAAATAATGTTTTATTAATAAATAACTATTATTGTAAATTTGATAAAGTTATAATTCCAAATAAGAGGTTTTGTATTTTTTTTTACATCCATCTCTAGTGATTATCTATTCTGATGTCTAGGAGCTTAACCGTAAGTAACAACATTAGGTAGAACCCAAACAAACATTAATGTTTTTCAAAATATTAATTTTTATTTATATAAAATATGAAATAAACCAAAGTGAAAAAATTACAATCAACACACAATGTATGAATTTTTAGTATTTAATTTTTATATTCCTAATTGTACTATCAATTCGGCACTAATCCAGGAACTGTTCCAATGTATTTTAAATGAAGCTCCTAACTTATCTGTTACTAGATAACACCACTAAATGTGATATAATTATTGATCCAAATTATATTACTTCAATATAATCTCGTGAACGAAGGCTATCACTTAAGTTTTTGAAATTTTCAAATTATTCGACGTAAATAATTAAATATTAAAGTCCTTGAATATAATTAGATAATCCCAAAATATTTACTGTTAAATCAATGATTATCTACTCAACAATTCCAACGAACGTTTCGTTATAAGTCACCATTTCCCTGACAAAGACTCATACAAACGCCAGCTAAACTGCACGAGAATACAATAAAAGGTGGGTATGGTCCTTATATAGTGTCCATTTGCGTTTCAGATGAACACTTTCATATTAATTTTTAGAATAATTTGAATCATAGTACACCCTTTCACAATAGTTTGTTTTATCAGCATTCAAAAACAGCCCCATTCTGAAATCTTTAATGAACCAATCAAATGTTACTGTGCGCGAGATAGTTTTCTAAAGACAATCACTTTTAACCACTTGCTTCGTTTACGTGACCATCATTCATACTCGCTTGTCATTCTAGAACTGCTTAGTTGTTGGTTTCACCTTAGCGATCGGCTTTGTCATGAATGCATTTTTATGACGAAGAGTACATATGCCCTTTTGCTATAGTGGTAACCATTAAAGTAAAGGATTTAAAATATAACCGTCAATCTCAATCGACTTAAAAAGTTATATTATTTAAAATGATGATATATAATTCCGTAAAATATTTAAAAACATATTGAATACATTTCAAAGAGAACGTATATGTATTTAAAAGAACATCGTTTCAGGCTGCATTTTCATTGCTTAACATATACGTACATAATTTTCATTGAATTTTCGAATGATGTGATTACCTGCATTTGAAAATTACGTATTCGAATAAAAGACTGTTACCAACTTAATTAGCTAACTTTGAATATGTCACACGTATGTGTATTAGAGAATATGTCACACGTATGTGTATTAGAGAATATGTCACACGTATGTGTATTAGAGAATATGTCACACGTATGTGTATTAGAGAATATGTCACACGTATGTGTATTAGAGAATATGTCACACGTATGTGTATTAGAGAATATGTCACACGTATGTGTATTAGAGAATATGTCACACGTATGTGTTTTAGAGTTTAAAGCGGGGGTACTAATGTATTGATTTCATCTTATGTTTCACATGAAGAAATTGTTTTTTACGAAAACTGTTTGGGGAAATGCTTTGTAAATAATGCAAATTAATGATGTAATATACCATGACATTGTCAAGAAGATCACAGTGGAAATACTTATAGACCTAGTCGTCCAATATTTGGCTAATTTTATGTGATTATGGAAGATCTACTAGGCTAGACCTAAATTACCATCTTTGTATTATTTATAGTAAGTAGATTTAATTATGTTTTAATATATGTGTATATTAGAATAATTAACGGGGGTTCACATCTCAGAAACATGACATATATGCTATATATGTGCATAATAAAACAAGTAACGCGCATTCACCTTTCCTGGCAATATCATCAATTATATATATATATATATATATATATATATATATATATATATATATATATATATAGTTCACATCTCTTGGCAATAACATGGTTTAAATATGTCATATTTGTGCACACTAGAACCACTATCATCGGATCACATCTCGTGGAAATTACATGATTTAATTGACATATGTGTATATTAGAAACACTATCGGGGTTCACATCTCTTTCTCTTGGCAATAACATAATTAAATAATCAATTAAACAGCGGTTGCCCACGTTTCTTTGCAATGAATTGACACTTATATCAGAAAATCTGATGTCTCAAAATAAGTGTTTAGGCAAAATTCCATAATCAACACAATTAAGTGATATTCTGATTCTTCCCTCAGTAGAAATAACCAAGATTGTGCCAACATTTCCATTACTAAACGTGGTGATCTATATTTCTTCTCAGCATGTAAGAAAATTAATTTTCTCATCAAGCAACTGAGGAATATTTGTGTCCCTCTGTATGTATGTATGTATGTATGTATGTATGTATGTATGTATGTATGTATGTATGTATGTATGTATGTATGTATGGTGTTTGTTTTCTTCTTCTGAAGTTTTGGTATGAATCAATTTAATATACGAATATTGTTGGTTTATTAAACATGTTTGAATTACTCTTTTTGGTTCGTCAATTGGCGTATTCCATATTCACTACTCGTTTTAATATACTTGCCGGTGACTTACTGACTGCGCTTACAGTGTCCAAGAAGCTAACCATATTGTGTTTGTAAGGCGTTACTTTCATCATTTTAAATAATTTCTCATATTTAATTCAAAAGTGTCTCTTATTTACGTAATCAGTAAGAAATAAGATAGAAGCTAAAACATTCAAGCAACTTATCAATTTTCAAAGAGGATTATGAATACCTGCAATTGGTACATTTCAATATTTTGTGGCGTACTCTCTATAGGGCTTACAGGGATGTGAAGAGTTCACTCTGTCAGTACACATTTTCCAGATGTCAATCTTAACTTTGTTGAAATTGCAAGTGAAATTGTATGTGACACGTATATTATTTACGCAGTATCTTTGCAATACTACATGTTGTCTGAAATTTTCATTTATAGGATACTCGGAAAGCCTAGTTTCTTATTAATAACAGATCTATACATCTCTTGGTGCAACAATAATACAATATATATATATATATATATATATATATATATATATATATATATATATATATATATATATATATATATATATATATATATATATATATATATATATATATAATCTTCTCTAGGGCAGAATCTTTCTCCGATTTTGTACTTTGTTTTAAATTAGGTAGGGGCAGAATTGCAGAAAACGATTATAGGATTATACTGTATTGGTATTAAGATTTTGTTGTGGCAATTGGATCATGGGATATGTATTAACTTTATAATTACTTTTGAGGTTTTGTATGACAGACCTTCTAATTATCTAAGTACCTGTTGAAGTGGATTTGATATCGAAGTTATTATGGACAATTATATGCAGTACCGACATACACTCATTGCTAAAGCATGTGTCAGTCAACGTGACGAAATAAGACAGAGGGAATACTATTATCTCAGGCTGGAGCCGGACACCTTAATGATGAATATTACGCCATATGTCTATCTTGAACGCGTATGTTTTCCAGGCAACACTATTTTGGCAAAATAGTGTTACAAGCAAAGGACCTCACTACCGACCGAATCAAACAACTCTGCTTGAATCTGGCTCTATCAGTCAAAGTTTCCCCTAGGTCAGTCAATGTTTGCCCTAGGACAGTTTATGTTTCTCCTAAGACAGTCCATATTTTCCCGAGGACAGTTTATGTTTTCCCTAGGACAATCCATGTTTCCGCTAGGATAGTCCATGTTTCATCTATTTCCTAGGGCCCCAAGACAACAGTCTTTGTCAAATAAAACGTTCTTAAATACTAGAATTGTTTCTATAATCATCGAGTGACTTCACTTAAAAAATCTTAATAATTTCATACTTGCATGTTTTTTCACCTTTTACATTAGGTTTCACCATTAAGCATAAGTCGAATATCAATGATTTACACCAGCAATATTAAACACGACCCCAAAAAATAATTAAAGAAATTATTCCTAACCCAGATTGCCAAATACGTACACCTAAATTATTCTGATAATTCATTATGTTAAGGTAATGGGCAGGGTAAATTTTACGGGAATAATCCGTTCCGTCAAAAAGTCTCGTAAATGCTGTACATATCACGGCCGTTCCTAAACCTGGCTAATTACATCATTTGAGAAATATCTTCCGTATTACTGTATCAGTTTCAAATCCGATTATTAAGTAAGTAAACATGTAATTCTGCCAACAAAACAATAAGGAAGTTCTATTTCAGTACAATAATTCATTAAGAAAAGTTACGATATTCATTCAGATTAGATTCAGTATCTGCCATAACTGGATAAGTTTCTGATGTGTAGGAAGTATGTGGTCTCTTAATTGGTGAAGATATTGTGTTCTATAGAGTTGTCTCTCAAAATGCATTTATAGCTCTAATCCGATTAATATAGACGCATGTCAAATCCCAACCACAGCTTAATGAATGTTCGTGAATGCGCCCAAATAATAGCGCTATATTTATGCTTGTATTGACATTTCATATTAAACAAAATAATTTTTAATTTTATATTTTACTTTGTATACTTTGCTACCGACATTTTAATTTGCTCCACATCCTATCCATGCGTGTACTTGACATTTCAATAAGGCAAACATATTGGATATATCAAACATCACGGATACACTATGTTTGGTCCATCAGGTTATTCTTTGTACGGCAGCTTGACATGCCACTTTTCTCCCCTATGAGCGGTAATATTAGTGGTCGCCAAATTTCCGGGACAGTGCATTATTTGTCGGGTACTGTTGGAACGGTATACTTATATACATGATCATGTAAATCACATATATAAGCTTTTGTCGTGTTTGTGGGGTTGTATTTTCATTTTATATTTGTGAATGTACCGTCATGTCTTCGTCATTCTTATAAATTTATGATATCTGCTTGTGTTAATACAAATCTCGTAAAGGGTAAACCAAAGATGAATGGATGCTTGACGACGTTAGATATCCAGCAGCACAGAGGGTCAACAGATCTTTTTTGCTGGAACGTCATTTTTGAAGAAGAAGAAAAGCTTCCTACGAAAATGCAGGAAACGTAATAAGGTTAATACGGCTGAAGTCTCTAGCTGCCAGAGAGTTTGCTTAATTGGGTTATTGTTTGTTGTTGTTGTTTAACTTTTGTCTTTCGTGTTTTTCAAAATTTTGTATGTACGTTTTGTTTACCTTCGGACGTTTCATTCACTCACTCTCTCTGTTGCTCTTTAGGTTTGAGCAATTAAATCAATTTTATATCAGACTAATTGCTATTTATTAACCAAACATTTTACTAAGACCTATACGATATCGTGACCATGGATCATATAAACATATCGTTAAAAATCCGCATTGGAGTAACTTGCGCGCATGAATAGAAGTTTAATTTAATTATATCCATATCTCCTGAACACCAAGTCTGATGAATATTTCGGAGAGTATGTGTATCAACTACATTAAATACAGCTAAAATATTACAGTTATCTCTGATCACTTTAGATATCTACATGTATCGCTTAGATACATGCATTATATCAATATTTATATGCCTGCCTCAACAAAATATTGTTGCCGGATTTGATTGCTTATCCAGCATTAGATCATCATAAACAACTAAATTAGTAATAAATCCATCAATTTCATCAACATTCGGCGCTTCATCAATATCGGTGATAAAATGAATAATGTCATCACTTTCTTCATGTAACAATTTTGCGTTCTCATTAAAGTCTGTAACCACATTGTTGCATCTCTGATCATCTACAGATGGTGTCGCTAAATAGAATGTATCCCGTTTGAGCCATTTCATTATCACTCTAGGTAATAATTGTGTCTTTCCACTCCCAGACGAACCTATTACTATCGTTCGGATAGACGTCTTCTGCGCTGGATGATGTTTGATTGATTCTTGTTTTCGTGTCGCTGATAAATCAGTGACATCCATTTTTACAAATATAATAAATAATATGGATTTATAGTGTGTTAGATGCAGGGCTACTCTCTCACAAGTGGATTAACATCAATAAAACAAATACAAAAAAGCTTGCACTTACATGCAAGTGTGTGAAATGTAGTACAAAATATAAATTTGTCTCTCTGACACATTTAAGTTATAAGAAACAGATGGCGATATCACTGCTTCTTTTTAAACATTAACAGGAACTCCACGGGTTAAATACCTAGGAAAAACATCTTCCAGGATATATTTATTGAGGTCATGGAACACGACTTGATATTCAGCTTGACGAACGAGATCAACCAAGACATGGAGAGTATCCAATAATTACTCAACCGATTATTATAAAATAATGGAATTAATTTATTATAGCTTATTATAGCCCAAGAGGATATTGGAGAGGCAGAGCAGCGATTAGTATACTAACCGATGCAGCAAATGTCACAAATTCTGTTGCTGAAAATTGGTTAGCACGACAGGCAATTTAGCAACTTTATCTTCCACCACCTAAACAAATTCAGTATGCATATTTTGATCTCAGTGCTCCTTATGAAGTTCATCAGGCGGATATTTTGTTTTTGCCTCATGCTAATATCAAAATTGGTTGACGTCAATACATATACAAATACGGGTTAACTGTTTTTGACGTTGCAAGTAGATATAAAGAAGCACATCCGTTATTAACTGCAACAGCTATTGAAGTTGCATATGCGTTTTATCAATTAGGACACTTGCGATCGCCACAATAGCTACAGGTTGGAATTACTTGGTGCAGTATCATCAATATAACATACCGTCAAAAGAATATGATGACATTTCACCATTCTTTGTGATCAGGCAATCGTTGAGCAATTTAATCGAACAAATGCTGAGCGGTTATTTGGATATCAATATGCAAAGAAAATATATGTGAACAAAATTCACAAAGATATGAGATATCGTGAAAACAGTTTCCTTATGTAACGAAAATAATTGTTGTTGAAGTGTATTACGAACTATCTGTCTAAATCTGTCAAATCATGTGGTCCCTACAAAGTACAAAAATCGTTTGTTTTTTTTTCTGAAAATATATTACGCATTTTTTCACACCGAACTTTATTCGGTTGTAATTTGATTAATTTCTTAAGCTCTTTTAATTTTGAATCAGTTATTTCTTCATAATAATCTATAATCCAAGTAATGGCGGTGGTCGACCATGACAGCAGTATTTTTTGTCAAGAACCAATCAAGAAATATTTAAAATATCTTTAGATACTGTGCATATTTCATCCCAAATGATGTTCCTTGGAAAGTATGTTTCACCCATTCATTCAGATATCCATTTATCTCCTTTCCATCAAAAGAATTTATAAGTGCATGATTTAGCATTTCTTTCCTTCATCTCTCCGGCGACTCTGTGTTTAGGGGTCAATATAATCATATCAAAATTTTGAAATAATTCGTTCGCACGAGTTGTTTTACCTGAACCTCCAAACCCATTAAGATAAATGTTTAGTCACAGGATCATACAATGACGGAGCAGATGACAATTTTGATATTTGATTATTTTTGTATATTTAAACATTTGTAGATTAGGAATAATTATGTAACATTTCTTGTTTTATTCTCCATATGCCCATGATGCATCGTAAGTAATGCTTATTTAAAACTGAGTAAAAAATTTTGAATATTTTTTTTCGATGTACAATTAGTCCGTAGCGACTCTAATCGCGGTTTTAGGAAATCTGTTTATCATCGATAATAAATTTATCGAAACATACACATTCATTGAAATTCTAAAATGGATAAATTGCGGTGACTCGCCAGCAGTGTAACTCACAATTGTACTTAATTTGGTTCCGTCAGACAAATAAGCATTACGTTGACCTATAAATGTATCTCTCTTCGTTGTATCATCAATTATAAAATCAGTTATAAGATCAAGTTCAGCATCGTCTATAATCAATCTTGTAAAATGTCGTTTATGATCATGTGATCCTCCTTGGGTCAATGTACCGATTATTTTTCTGCCGAGATCTTTTGCGGTTTTATTTTCAGAATATTTCTTTTATTTTGGTAACCAAACTTGTGACTGCGAACTATATGACATTATTTTTTCACGTTTTTCACAATTGCTTCACCTTTTTCATGAAATATTAGTGTTTTTGCGTCGATCATATATCGTAACAATACTAGACATAACAAACCAAATGAAGATCTTTAGCAAACTCAAATGACTAAATACAGACGAATCCAGTGAAGTCGAAATCCGGTAAAGGTTCATTTATCGCAACTCCGGTCATCTCGTGTGATGTATATCAATAATCTTTTAAAATACTCCGAACATTCACCCATTCCAAAACAACTTCCTGCCATATGAACTAAAGTAACATCTTTATAATTATATTTAGTGTTCCACAATCTGCCGTGTCGATATTCAATACAACTACGTTGTATATCCTCTCGAAGTCCAAATCGTGTTGGTTCCCATTAATTCTTTTCTGTTGCAAAGTGAGCAGCAACTGACGGAACGGTAAAACAATTAATTATTTGGTAATTGTTTAATCTTGTCAGTCCGCGAGGGCGATATGCAAACTGTACATAGCTAAAACGACTGTTTGAATTCAGATGAGATACAAGTTGGGTTGGAACAACTTTTATAAGATTTTTTTATATGAAACTGAGCGGTAGTTCTTTAAATCGTTATGGCCGAGTGTCGGTTTCTTCAGCAGATGCTTTACAATGGCAGTTTTTAAATATGATGGGAATTCCCCGGATGAGAGAGGTACTTATAACATCATTTATTGAAGGCAATATTGGAACTAAGAACTCAAGCAGCAGTGATGTTGAAATTGGATCAAGTTCACATTACTTTGATGCACTCTTCATCACGATTGTACATACTAAATCCATAGAGACAGGTTCAAATGCTGCTAACGGTTTCCGCTGAAATTCTGTATTGCAACTGTATGGTGACGATGAATCGTATGAAATTTGCAAACAGGTCTGGAAGGCTGACGGGAGAGAAGGTAGTTGGAAGTGGTGTACAGTTGTTAGGTTTGCTTGGATGTCATGCATTAGTTTGGTTCTATTTATCATTCGGAGGTTTGTCATAGTAGCAAATAAAGGTGGAGGGTTAGGGACTGATACGTCGATAAGGCATATAATGCAAGTTCGTGGGATACAATAGTTGACCGTATAATATTATCATCTGGTCTATGAAGAAACCGGTCTCAAATGTGGCCATGTTTATCGGTGGGTTGAGTTAACTGACTGTTTAAGGTTGAAAACATGAATGTAATCTAGGAGTGGTGATGTATATGGGGTTCCTGGACAGTGTAAGTGAAACTTGAAATCTCCAAGGATAATTAGGCTGTCACCTATCAAATTTCCATACTCAAGGAGATTCAGAAACTGCTCCAAAAAGAGAGATTCATTCAGCTTGTTTTGTTTTACTAGGAGGTGGGTGAGTGTTATTTGGATAGTTCAAACGATGTGTGGCAGAAATTGAAGGTTGTGGTGTGGTTAAGACATTTTATCATCAAATTTTTTGTGATGACAGTACTTCCACCTCCGCGAGAGTTGCAGGGAAACGATTTGATGGAGTAACCGGTGGGTGTTAAATCCGCACACGTGTGCTCATCGCTTGATGTTTTTAGCCATGTTTCCCTCAGGTAAGAGACGTCGATTTTATGATTGTTGATAAAATTAACTATTTCTGTGCGCTTTTCCGGTGGTACTACTAAATGAGCATTGAATAATGCAATACGAAATGGTATCTCTAGGATAGCTGACACAAAGGTTGACGATTTAATAGCGATTTGCACCAATTTATCTAAATTAACGGCCGAACTTTTAAATTGTTCAGACGGAAAGGGCCATGGAGAGATAATTGGAATTCTTCCTGTTTGAAACAACGTTACTTTTTTTCACTTATGTTTACATGTCAGTAATCATGAATGTAGTTCCAGTTCATCTAGTCTGGAGCACAATGTAGTGTTAACAGCCAATTAGTGATCATTTACAGCAATTAATGAGGGCCCATCACAGCTTAAACAGTTTGACTGGCGATCACGTGATGGCGGTTTATTCAAGAACAAAGAACGTCATAGGAGTAAAGCAAGACAGTTAAGAACAAATCTAATTGTTCTCATTTCCAAAATAAGGAGATGAAGAATTACATACGAACTGAAAAACCAATGCATGATGAACACAATGCATGATGAACACAATAACGGAGACGAAGGCAGACAACAAGCTCATATATCATGTTCGATTTGATAAATACCATTTGGAATAGCAACAATTTGCCAGTCAGTGGTTCCATCTTCGGTTTTTATTGAAAAGACGAGTGAATTATTCGCCTGTAATTGATGAAATGATTTTGATATAATATTTGGCCAGCTTTGATATATTCATCATTGTGCAAGCGCAATTTCTTTTACTGAAATGCTGTTGGAAAGTTGACGCTAAATTCAGGATTGGTCGAACTTGCTAATATCATCGTTGTTATTGTTGGAGTTATATTAACGACGATCTGTTGCAATAGTTCTTGCAATGATGATGATGATATTATTATTATTATTATTATTATTATTGTTATTATTATTATTATTTGTATTATTATTATTATTATTATTTTATATATTATTATTATTATTATTATTATTATTATTATTATTATTATTATTATTATTATTATTCTAAATCAGATGTAATCCTTGCCTCGTTGTAAATCTTAACTGTTTATGTGAACTCAGCATCGGATAGTATTCCATCACTAAGACCTGATGATATCGTTGAAGATAATTTGGAATATGACAGCGTCGCTGTATGAACTGTATTATACACTCATGTAGTTTATTTTCGCTACATGTATATTATTTAAAGAACACCCTTAATTGTTGCTGCAGCTGAAACACAACGTGTTACAAGTACTGGTTCCATTTCTGGAGAAGGTGTTATTGTTGAGAGCAATAGTCCCGTTCCAGCGATAACTGCAGTCGCTGAATATACAATTATATCAAATACATGTATGCAATAGTTCCTTTACTTATACTGTATACTCATCAATTATATTTTTTAGTTTATTTTGCCACTCACGCACTTTATTGTAGAGTTCATTTAATTAAACAGGTTTTTAGTTTAGCGATGAATTAAAGACACCAATGGTAAGTCAAGACGAGTTTTATTTTCTCCGGGTTCTACTTTAAATGTTACTTCGTCGTATTCCTTCAACATCACTAGCATAAATATATAAGAGCTTGTTAGTGGATAACGCCGTAATATTGAAGTTGGTATTGTAAATATTGTAACACTTGGTACTGAGAACCTGTACATATCTGTAACCTGAGCGTGATGTTTAATGGATTTATTGAGTGGTGGTCAAAATACTGATCCAGACGCTAAAGTATATACTACACTGTGCGTGATCTTTTTATATCAACGACTGCTGGACTTCCCAAAAATTCATTAATGTTTATGTTTATGTTTCTACGTAAATTCAAGAACGTGTTTACATGAGTAGAGAATTCGGTTTTTATTGCGGTCATTTCACTACTGGTTGTCGTTTAAATGTTCATCATTAGGAAGTCCCTATCATCGACGTGGTTTTTTTTTTTTTTGCAGCGTCATTGCTTGATTCTTGTTCTCGTAGACCAGTAATTTTATTATTAGTCATATTGTTAATACCAGATATTGTATCACCGGATGTTTGTACTCGATATTATTTAGTATTATTGACATAAATACACCGGTCTTAATTTTTCCATAACTATCAAACACAGCTTTGCTGCTTTTAGTTACTCAATTAATTCCGACGATAATATCTTGTAATGAAAGATTACGCATTTTTTAATCTTCCTTGTTTATCTTGAAATATAAACACTTCCTTTGGATCTACATTTGCAAGATTTAGTAATTCGGATAATTCATCGCTAATGATTTTTTTTTTAAATTTTCGTGTCATATTTCGTCAGTTCTGTGTTTTTGTTTCCATTACTTCTTTTACTGTGTATTAATGTACAACTGTATGAGGAGGTTTGGTTTATTTTGATACAGCATTGAGTACAGAAATTGCTTCACGGACATATATCAGTTATTTTCTGTGCTGGTAATGTTGAATACCAGATCAGAATTTGAAGTCCACTGGTATAGTTTAAAACATGATTTGGTGGTGCCGGTCCATACAAATCCAAATAAACAATTCCACGTGGACCAAATCCGTATTCAACCCAATGGGTCCCAGAGCCAGAACTTTTATCGAGATTAATGATGCCGGTTTGAACTTTATTGTGCTGGTTAGGCAATTGATCCCGTATAAAACACCTTTGAACGTTTTTATTTCAATTTTTAACGGCGTTAATTAAATCAAAATTAGACATTGTAAATATCAAAGAAATATCCTGGCAAGTCTCAGACCTTTTCCGTACCAAAAGTTGGGAGTTCCTGAAAGTCTGAGACACTTATGTCTTTTTCTTAAAACCTGACTTGTTGCTTTCTTTAATGATATTTCAGTAGTTGTTTAAAGACCACCAAATGGCAGCTGCTTTTGTGACACATGGAGCAGCAGCGGCTATTAATATTTGTATAGCTGCAATAAAATGGAAATATATCACCTGTTTTTATTGGAGTTGAACACCTGCATTCACTTCTAAAGCTTTGTTAAACTTTTTAAGCTGAGTTGTAGTTAATTATAATTTATTTGGACCACCACTAGCAATATGATCATTCTTTAATGGTTTTGTTTCGTTCCGCATTTACTTGCAATATTTGATTGTAATCTATTTACCTGACCAGGAATCAGTGTAACATTAACGTTACTATATGATATTTTATAATATTATGAGGGATTTAATTAGATGTTTTCTACTGGGACATAAATGACTCTCATTCTTCCACCAACATCAGTAACATCGACTTAGTAACACCTTGGCTTATACGAGCTCGAAAATGTATATCAACAACAGACTGCCTAACTATATCAAGATGTTCAGTGAAAATAGTATATTGGATAAAAGTTTGTCAAATCTAATTGTGATATTTTCAAACTAGTATCTATATTTTGATCACATCCCATGAACATCATTAACCGATGATATGCACGTGCTACATACTTTTGTTCAAAATTCAGTAATATATCTTCAGAATGTTCTTGATGTTCATTTATTTATTGGGAAACTTCTGAAACCCCAAAATTGTCAAAATTATCAAATACCATTGAATTTCGTTCTTGACTGCTTAATCGTGTAACATCCTGAAATGCCTCGAAAATACACCGTGGTGCAGAAACACCTTGGTGTGATGATATATGCCGTGGAAATAATCCATTAAACCACTTTTAACACTATCTGTGGTTACTGTTAACCATTATAATATAGATTTACCACATTGATCCAAAAAAGAAAGTAATTTTTGTTGTTCAGCAAGTGATGGAGTCATTACCGGCATCCACAACGAAAATTTAAATAATATTACTTTAACAGAAACAACAGCTCCACCCTCACTCCATATATCATCGACATCATCACCCTTTCTAACAAGTACAAGAGTATGCTTGGCTCCAAAAATTACTTTCCTACGATTTCTACAAAGTCAAAGATATGTGATAATGGAAGTGCACATATAAATTGCATACGATCACCTTTTAACATTAATTGACGTGTTCTAAACCTAAATTGTAATGTGGGTTGACTGACTGTAATATTGATAAACCAGCGCTTGGTCTGGCTATAATACCATCTGGTAGTGGAAAAAATGAAGTATTTTTTTGGGTACTTGTACCAGAAGATATGATCTACCACCAGGATGATCAGAAGCGTCCTGAGCAAACATTATTGTCGGACAAGCTGATCTTGTGTAATCACCTGAATATATGGCTAAGCTAATTATCCTTTAAGGAACGTAAACATTATCCTGAATGGTTTTGAATTCTCTTCCATCAACCACATATACAGCACATCTGAATTTTGCCATAATACCATCATTAACAAAGCCATCTATGATATTAGCTCCGTATTAGCGGTGACGACTGACATATTTTCATTCTACTTCAATAACTGCTTCAGTGGATAAGAAATATCTACTAGTATCTTGAACTTGTAATTAGATTCTTCCACGCTGATTTGGTCGTCGTGCTTCATAAGAATAATGCTGGTAATCGCGTAGAGACTCGTCCTTTAGAACTGGTGCATCCATGTCGAATCAGATATACGTTTAAATAATTTTGTTATTGACTAACACAAAGACCATTTCCCGTAAAGCTCGTATTTATATTTTTTGATATTGGTTCACTAGCCAACTCTGTTAAGTTTTCATTTGCAACTTAATTTATTACTTTACTGACATCAGCAGGCATTACCTCAGTGCTGGGCAAATTTATTGGCTGTGGTTTTCGTCATAGTAATCTAGTTATAGTCTATGATTGGTTGCTAAAAATGCTTTACTAGCGACATTACCAGTATCACTTAGGAGCTTTATCACTAACAAAATCAATAGCTTTCATTCCGAATCGTTTTGCAATTGTTATCGCGTTTGGTGTTATTCTTCTAAAATAAAGAAACTGAACAACATCACCAAGTCCATCACCGAATATTTTTTTGTATGTTGGTAATTGCGAATTTATCACTCTGACCAGAATCGGTCCACGTTGGGCAATGTGTATATCATCTTATTTGTTATTGATTTATTTAATCACTGTGATAGACATCAGCACTTGCATTGAGGAGAGAAAAATTAACTTTAAGGTCATGATACCGCCTATAAATTATCGTTGCAAATATCAGCTGTTGTAATTTTTGTCTGACAGAATCACGGAAGGGAAGATATTTCTTAATTGAATCTGGGCGCTCTCGAGGTAATCTAGCTGTATAAGATTACATAGCTGGTGTCATTATTGATATATAATAATGATTTAATTACTAAATATAACCAGGAGCAGAGAGGGTGTGACCTCAACGAAACGTCCGAATGGTAAATATAACATACATACAATATTTGAAAAACAGGAACGATAAGAGATAAAGTAACAGAATAAACTAACCAAATTGGAGAAACTCTTGGTCAGTTAGAGGCTTCGGTTTGGCGTTATTGACCTCATTTTTCTCCATTTTTGTAGGAAGTATATTTTATAAAAATGAGGTTCTAGCAAAAGGTCTGTTCACCCCCTCTGCTGCTTATCCATTTGATATAGATCCGGTCTTGGTATATAACATTTGATCTAATGGTGGTTGGCGGAAAACGTGAGAACCAAATCACTTTGGAAAAGTCTTCATTTTTTAAATTCTATAACGGACAGCATCTACCGATTTTGTTGACTAGTTCCATACAACTGTTAAAACTGCACAGTCTGATGTGGTTGATTATCAATCAAACTTTCTCGAGCCAGTGCGCATTTCCCTTCGACTCATAAATTTAGAGTCTGTATAGCTGTTTCTTTCTCAGCAATGATGTCTCCAATTTTATAACTATTGACATCGGTTAAAGCAGAGGTTAGGTAAAAGGATACAAATAATAACAAACAAATCAAAAACAGAAAAGACCCCCCCCCCAACAAAACAAACAAACCGCAAATAGACCAGAGAATAAAGGAACGAGGTGGCAGAAACTAGCAAGTTACGTATATAAATAGTTACTGTTATTGCTTTTTGCAAAGTCTTAATTTTCATAGATCCTAGTTTGCAATACTATAACCAGGAAACTCCGACCGTTACATGCGGCGTTAAAATATAAAAGCTTTTAAAGAGAGTTGACTAGCGCTATCTTCCGTCTCAAACTTTAACGTAGATCCCGTATCTGACGTCAGTAACGCGGAATAACAATATATATTGGCCAGAAATTGAATGATACAACTTAAATGCTCATTGTGAGTTTACTCTAGGTATGAAAAAATATTGTTCTTTTATTCTAATAATCTCAGAATTGTTTGTGCCATTTTAAATTACAGGATAATGAAGGTTATGAATTTGGAAGACAACTGTATTATGAGATACAGGTAAAATCAGATCTGATGGATCTGGGATCGATTGAGCTTCTACAGAGCTGAATTCTTATGGTGATATTTCTTTTGTAACCCGAATAATCTGTTGATTAATTATACTTGAACTCGACCTTATTATTCAAAAGTAATATACGATTCATCTATGACTGCACTGGTTTCTCTTACAATTGTTAGTTTTCATCCATTTCTCTTTTTCTTGTTTGAACACGTTGTCTTGTTTCTTCCGATTTTAGTGGAGCGTCTAATGCATTTCCAGCTGTACGACATTTCCTAATCTGTTTCTTATCACGTGGTCAATGTTTCAAATATCTACCTTTTATTTCAATATTTTAATTATGCCGCATCTAGATACATCATTTATAAACACAATATGCATAATTAAATCCAAGACTATTAAATGACAAACATTCCACAATTTGCACAAATACACTTTGTGACCAGTCTTCAAAATTTACCAATCTAAACATTTCATTGGTTAGGATGTGCACGACTCTTTTTTTTTTTCCTTCTCCTTTTAGAGTCGCAAGAAGGAGAATAAATGAATAATTTTTAACACTTATTTTCTATTCTGTGAAAATTACAATTTGATGTTGAACATTACGGTCAAGGTTGAAAGGATCAAGAAGGTCGAGAAACAAAGTCGGTCTGAGACCATTGCCAGACGATACCACTCCTGCGAATCTTTTTCCCGCTCATATTTCTCCTCGATAACTCCGCGAAGCAGATTCACGAGACTGTAGTTGGTGTCTCCCGGAGCGCCACCTAACATGTAGCTGGAATTGTGGTGAATTGCATGGGTGAGGGAATTATCACGAACACGCAGAATCTGTCCCAATCCAGAGAGGCATGCCTGAAAATCATAGTAAAATTTCTAAGATTGCTTTATATAAAATGTGACTATGATACAAGACAGAGACAACAATAAAAGTGATTTTACTTGTAATATTTGCTAACGTAAAAAAAAAACAAATAAAAAACAAATCAAAAAGAAAAAAGAAAAAAAAAACAAACAAAAAAACAAAACAAAAATACAAAAAAAAAGAAAGAAAAAATTTAAAATATATACTAGGGTAACTTTTGGCAAGTATGACTATTATTTGCGCACCTTGCCGTTGTTTTTACTTCAAAACCGATTTCAAAAACGTAAATGATCAAGGATATAACAAATGCACAAAATTAGTAAATTGATTCTCTGATTTATAATTTTTAACGTAACTGTGCCAAGGGGTTCCCAACAATGTGGCCTTTTTGGCGTCTCAAATCAAAAAGAAGCTTTCGATGTAAGTAACCAAACATAACCGCTCTCTGTCCTTTTCTGGTTACCAGAACAGTTCATTAAAAACAGCGACGTATGAGTCCAAACGTTGCCATGTCCAATGTTAACATTTCAAAATTAATTTGATCAAATAGGAAAGAGAAACTCTTGTATTTATGTGTTCAAAGAGAATATGTAAATCAATGCATGAAATAAATAATGTATGTTCAATTTGTGTGTGTGTGTGTGTGTGTGTGCGTGTGTGTGTGTGTGTGTGTGCTTAATGT
This sequence comes from Unio pictorum, assembly GCA_030141615.1. Lineage (NCBI taxonomy): Eukaryota > Metazoa > Mollusca > Bivalvia > Unionida > Unionidae > Unio > Unio pictorum. The sequence goes on from JARLTB010000075.1 coordinate 3,070,262, forward strand.
CTTTTCATATTAAAATCGGAAAGGGAAATACAAACAAACTGGAGGGCGTGAGAATACTGCATATTGCACAACCTTTCATAGTTTTGCCATTCAATTTATTGGACTAATTAATAATGGAGTTCAGCCAGTTATCCTTTGCCCAAACAAACACCGTCCATTTTTTTAAGTCAAAGTCACCTGAAAGACCGACTCCACGAAACTAGGGAAAGTGTAAATCTTGTACGTACAGGTTAGGAGTGACAACTCGTAGATCTAAAAGTATCAGTGTCCACTTTGAATGCGGAAAGTCTTGGGTTCGAATCCCGGTTGAATCATGCCAAAAACTAGGTTAGGGTTAGGACTGGTCAGCCTGGTTTCAGGACAATGTGACTAGGTGGGACATGATGCAACATGTCTGTGGCATGTTTAATGCCCCAGTGCTTGACATAACTATGGCAATATGACTTAAATTGTGAAAACAATTACGTTAAAAATAAAAAAAAACCCACACACATCAGTTGAGAAGATTAACCATATTTTCAACATCAAATCCGTTTTAGTCGCTTTCCACAAGACTTCCAGTTGACTGTGTGTGAAAGAACAGCCTATGTCATTGCAAATAATTTCCACAGAATTTTCTCAATGGAAAGTAACCCCGACATGTTAATTAAATGTTAATTAGCATGAATAGTTACCTTTCGGATGCAGCTTGAAACTCTGCCTCTTTCCTGTCGTCTCAAGAACATATGGCAGGTCAGAATCGAGAGCAGTATTGACAATGCGACCAGACATAATGACCACATAGACCAATCACCTGGAGACAGTGAATATAGAGTATTAGATAAAGACGAATCAAGAAAGTAAACTAAAATCAATATATATATATATATATATATATATATATATATATATATATATATATATATATATATATATATATATATATTGTTCCATACGTACTTTCTTGTTAAGTTTACACGTAGATTAGTATATTCTGGATACACTTAAAGAACATAACATTCTAAACAGACACTGCCTTTCTTTCCTATCAATAACTGGTTGAGTGGGTGGGTATTGACATCTCGACCTTCCTTGGAACAACTAAATGGCTATATTTTTATTTTTATTTTATCGAGTTTACAATTTCTGAAGACAGCTCTCTCGTGAATGGTCTTATCAATCTAACACAGTCAGACAAGTCATGACAGAAATCGAGTGGAATCGATCATTGTTATCAAAATCCTCAGATCAGTTAATTAAAATGTGAATACATTCGTGACGAAAACATAATGGTTTGCGATTAGTTGTCTTCATTTGACCACGCACATTTCATGCCTTGTCACTGTATTTTGGTTCAACGTGTATCATTTTCAGACAAAGGTCCGGGTATTCCAAATGAAAATTGTCTGCTTGAAGAGTGCCAGAAACGGGCGCAAAATAGAAACGCTAAACTGGTCTTACTATTTATATTTACCTTTAAATAAACTGTGTTTTCGTTCTTAAAGTTTGCAAATCATTTACATAAATATCTGCCTACATTGAATTTGCACCAAAACAGTTTTTATATTTTTTTAAAAAAAATTTCACACTGTGAGCTGTCTTAAGAAAGTACTATGTATGTACGTACGTACGTACGTACGTACGTACGTACGTACGTACGTACGTACGTATGTATGTATGTATGTATGTATGTATGTATGTATGTATGTATGTATGTATGTATGTATGTATGTATGTATGTATGTATGTATGTATGTATGTGTGTGTGTGTGTGTATGCATACATGCATACATGTATTATCAACACATGAGTACAATCCTGTTTATATAGTTATATAAGTTTAAACACACACACACACACACAGGCATAAACAATTGGCAGTTCACAACAGACATGCTTGGCCAACATACCTCTACATCGCCTCAATCGAGAATAATAGGGTTTTATGAGGGCGATATTTGGAAGGCTTTGGGGAAACCACGAAAGGGGAACCCGAGGCTGTGTTGGTCGTAGGAGGAATCAGTGAAAACAGTTTGGGGAACATTTTGTGTTGGAGGATAAGCTATGCTTTAGCACCTAAAAGAAGCATGACTAGATCATTAGCGAGTGTCTCAAGTAGAAAAACTCATTAAATCTGCCAAGGAACTAACAGCAGACAATTTCAGAGAATTGTTGCAGTAGTCAGAATAACGAGAGGTCTGAATGGCTAGAAGCTTACACCTACAGTCATTTTAAAAGATGCTCAGCGGGCATTTGTTAAGTTTGGTCATGATTGAGTTTGGAATCATCTTGATGAAAACAGCTCAAAGAGGTTATTAGTCTCTACAGGCAGCTTGTTTTCCGGCAGATTTATATGAATGTAGGAGTGTAAAATGTATTTCGAGCGATTGTTTGGTTATCCACAAAATTAGTTGACAGGTTAGACGTGTGGATACCTACTACTTTGACGATCCTTTCTGTCTTGCCTGCGTAGTTCTCCAATGCAGCGACAAGAGCTATGAAGAGTTGACAACCAGGGCAGTGGTGTGTAATAGAATAAGACAGTTAACGCTGCGTCCATACCCAATACCAAATACCAGGAGGAGACTAGATCCCCCGCGGAGTTCTCGGAGGTCACAAGCGCGAGCGATTGTCTGACTAAGAATAGGATTTTCTTTTGATCTTAGAAGAGGAGGAACCTTTGGACATATCACCCGCGCAATAACCCTTTTCAGCGGATACGAATATTTACTAGTTCTTGCCACCACGCACATGCTAGCAAAGGAGATGCATGATATAGGTATCTGAAAGAATACATGTATACATTCTTTCGCTGGATAGGATGCACAGAGCGGACGGGGCAGATATTTATGCCACAGGTTATTATTTGGGACAAGATGTGCACATTTTGCCTGCACGTACCCAAAAGTTTCCTCGGCTGGCTCGAATAATTTTACGTTATTTGTTGTGGGCATCAAAGCCAGCTCCGTCAATAGAAGGAGAACCTTTGCATGATTAGCCGAAAGAGCACACGAAATACTACATTGATGTTGTGAGGACTACCTTTCTATTAATCAGAAATTGAAAAGCAAATAAAAAAAAAAGAGACTGCGTCTCAAATCCAAAAACTTCTAGTGTCAGGAATTGAGGATGGTCATCAAAGCACTAAACATTCTGTTGCGTTTCTTTAGCGATGACATCCTGAAGAACGGTCTGTTTTTTTTAGTGTAAATAGGTACGAGACGGGACTCAAAACTCCTGTTCGAGTATCAAAAGGGGACATTTACAAAAAAAAACCAGTTTCTCTGATATACTACTCCCAACACAGCAGGTGCCAATCCCCAATCCCCGTAATGACTTCAACCACAGAGTAAGACCAATCCTTGTAAAAGACGACAGTGGAGAGGTAACAATCGCATATGCAAACAAAGTCATTGCGAGCGGTTACCGAGCTCGCGAACGAATAGTTTGAAATAACCCCAAATATGATATTGTTATACGCAGTGGGTCTCATACAGAGCGAATCAAACACATGCGGAAGCGTGGCTTGAAGTCAGTGTCTTCATTGTTTCTAAGAACCTCATGACAATAACAAAATCACCTCATAGCTCCACAACACGAACTTCTAATTTCACACTTGCATTGTCGATTTTACGAAATTAATAAATTCTGTCATAAAGTCGCGGAAAAAAAACTATACATTATGCCATCTGTTCATACACATTGAATAATCTATATAATCAACAAATAATTACCTAAATATACAAATAGCAAATACTCTAGGGTTATTACCGTATTTTGTGTACGAGATCGCAATTCACCGCAGCCAGGGCCTAAATATAAACAATGCACGTGAGATATGGATTGCTCACGACTACTAACAACAGTAAAAAATCTGGAACTGGTTGTGTCCGGTGTGGATAACGTGACTCACTTTAAGCGTGTCGCTGAGCCACCGGTTGTGGGGCTGTTTTGAAGCGCCTGGCAACGCAACTATTGGCAGCGCCGGATTAAGCTCCGTGGAGGCCCATAGTCAGTCAAACTTTTGGGGCCCCAGACCCACGGTCACGGTCTCATGGGGGCCCATAAAAGTCGCGGAGCCCATAGGCAGTTGCCTACTCTGCCTAATGGGTAATCCGGGACTGACTATTGGTACCAACAGTGTTAATATGGTCAGGACAACAATCATACTCAACAGCTTTTCTTATGTCAGATATAGGACGTTTTAATCATAACAAATATATTGTGTCTTTAGTTAGTGGGAATATGATAGCATTCAATAAACGTATGTCATAATAGTATTGTGCTTACTGATTGTATCGGATACTAAACCACCTGTTACTTTTTAATCACTCAATCTTTGACAAATTTTAATTCATGCTTCCTTTGTGAGTCTGCGGCGGTATAATGGACACCTAATACAGTCTGATCCGATATTATATTGGTGACATAAGACTATAAAACATTCAGGTAATGCATTCAGATGAGCAAGGTATATCTGCTTTGTGTCGTATTGTTATGTCTTAAATTGGATAAGAATAGCGATCTTTCTTGCCACGCTTGTAACTATTTTGTCCTAACGTGATGCATATGGTCGAATTATGATTAGGTTTGATTAACATACGGTAAGACATTTTAGTCCTTCAGTCTTTAACCAGGCAGCAATTGTTGTTCATGATAATAGGTTCTTAAAATTTTCATTTAACATTTTTGTATTACCTTTTAAATTCATTTGGAAGCGCCATAGCAGGAAAAAGGTTACAACAGCTGTTAATAGGATTTAACGCTTGGCATAGCACATTTACTTGTTGATATGAATTAATTTTTTTCAATCAGCTGTTAAGGTAAAATAAAAAACATGTGACCAATCAAATACACATGGCCAAGATGCTCAATAAAGGAGAAAGATACCCCATTTGCAACCATGGCAAACATAATGTAGGCATAACAGCTGGCCAGGAAATGGTACGGATATTTGAAATAAAAATAATATTAGGATATTTCATAAACCGTCTTTTTGGATTGATCTGTTCTCGTTTCTCCATATGAACGCTTTTAATGACTGTGGTAGTTCAAAGTGTTGTGTGTGTGTGTGTGTGTGTATATTTTATGGAATTGTTCTACGAGTTTTCAAAGAGCTGCTCTATCGGCAAAAGAGAGTTCAGAGCATTGCTCTGTGAGTATAAAAATAATAATAAATGCAGTTTTACCCATATATCCTCAGATGGAAACCCTTAGAGTAATTAAACACTACACGGATAAATACCAAAACCTTCGACAAGCGAGAAATAAAAATCAGTGTGTATTTTATTATATAATAATAAGGACGGAAAGGCCATCTTCTTTGGTAAGGAATACTGACGCCTTTCAAACTTAAAGTAAATACAAAACCTGTCCTAATCGCGGTACTGTTAAATAAATGCATATAGAGAATCACGTTGTGTAAAAAAAATAGCTAAATTCAATTTGCACAAAATCAACTTATAATTCCAGAGCCAAATACACTTCAACCGAGTAAATGTTTAATATTTTCTGACCGATGTCTTTAATTGTCTTAAATTTAAAATAGAAAAACACAACAACAACGATACACAAAAATTCGGCAGATGGTTACATTTTCTACAACGTAATGATTGAAAATAAGTAGGCCTTTTCGTCAGCTCTGGATCGAGGAAAGATATTTGCGCAAGTATTAATTCGTATCAGTAATTGTATCAGTACCTACCCCATTTAGCATCCTTTGAATAAAACGCAATATGTACTGTCATTAGAAAACCGCCTGAAATAAATAAAAAAATAAAAAAATAAATAATATATACACACACACACACACACACCACACACACACACACACACACACATATATATATATATATATATATATATATATAATCAACATCATCATCGTCATCATCATCAGTCTATTGAATTGACCCTGTGTGGTCGTTGAGGCACTGTGCTGCTGAACATCTGACCAGTTCCCTCCACTTGTCTCGATCATGCCAATGCCTGAGTCTCCGCAAAAGTTTGCCTGGTCTATTCTGTAATGTTGTCAGTCCACTTTTTTCTCTGTCTACCTCTCCTTCTGCCACCCTAGACGCTGCCCTTTAACACTGTTGTGGATAAATTGGTGGCTCTAGTGACATGGCCATACCATTTTAGTTTCCTCTTTTGTACAGTGGTGAGGTCTTCATAATGGCCTACCTTGTGCCTGATGGTGTTACGCACTTTTTCCTTTGTGATGTGGTCCATGTAAGAGATGCCGAGGATGGTTCTGTAGCATCTCATTTCAAAAGCCTCGATTAGATTCTTCGTTGTAATTCTGCTGTCAGGGTCCAGGCCTTACAAAACAAAAACAAAATATTGAGATGACTAGTGCTCTCAATAGTTTGATTTTAGTTTTTAGACAGATATTCTTGTCTGACCAGATGAGTATTAGCTTTGAGATAGCTGCTGTTGTTTGTGGTGCCCGTGACAAAATGTCCCTATTCGGTGATTATAGAACCAAGATAATTGAATTGTCCCACTGTTTCCAGTTCCTGTCCTCAGACTTTAATCTTGGCTGAGATTTGCTTGCAACTATTTGTCATCAGCTTTTTCTTCCTGGCGTCTATCTTTATGCCAAATCTGGAAGATGTTTCATCTAGGTTCTTCGCTTAGGTGGCAAGCTTGTCTACACTGCATGTCAGCCCATCAATGTCGTCTTACTGTCCCACAGTGGTTTTCTATGGTTTCGTTCATGATGCGCTCTAAGCAGATGTTGAAAAGCGTGGGTGACAGGAGACAGCCTGGACGTACTCCAACTGTTGTCTTGAACCAGTCCCCCACAGAATCTTGAGCAATTACTGCAATGGTAGCCTTGGCGTACATTCGCTTGGTGGTATTATTCAATTTTATACCCATGCTGTACTGTTTGAAATCTACGACCACATTATAGATGTCTTGTTGATGTTGTGAGTACTTTTCACATAGAAATCTACAATTGAATATTTGTTATGTTGTGCTTCCTCCACTTCGAGATCCTGCCTGTTCTTCAGCAATTATTTCCTTTGATTGTGGTATAAGTCAGTTTAAAATAAGATGATCTTCAGCATTACCTTGCTAGCATGGCTAATCAAACTGATTGTCCTGTAATTGTGGCACAGCTGCAGATTGCCTTTTTTGGAGAGTGTTATAATCAGTGACTGGGTCCACTTAGTCGGCCATTCACCTGTCTGCATGATCTTGTGTCATATTTTTGTCAGTAGCTCTATCACTGATTCCGCCCCATTGTTGATAATTTCAGCTGAGAGGTTGTATCCTCCAGCTGCCTTCCCATTCTTCAGTGCTCTTATTGCTGACTCCACCTCTTCTTTGTGGAGTTTGGAACTTTAACCACCTCTGGGTATCCCGTGGACGGATGGTTGTAGAGTTCTTTACAATACTTATTCCATTGTTCTGCAATGTCACTTGCTTCTGTGAGGTATCTTCCATTTTCCTCTTAAATGGTCTGGTAAGGTCTTAAACAATTTGAAATCCCTATTCTACTGTTATTCATTATTTCCTTTGATTGTGGTATAAGTCAGTTTAAAATAAGATGATCTTCAGCATTACCTTACTAGCATGGCTAATCAAACTGATTGTCCTGTAATTGTGGCACAGCTGCAGATTGCCTTTTTTGGAGAGTGTTATAATCAGTGACTGGGTCCACTTAGTTGGCCATTCACCTGTCTGCAAGATCTTGTGTCATATTTTTGTCAGTAGCTCTATCACTGATTCCGCCCCATTGTTGATAATTTCAGCTGAGAGGTTGTATTCTCCAGCTGCGCCTTCCCATTCTTCAGTGCTCTTATTGCTGACTCCACCTCTTCTTTGTGGAGTTTGGAACTTTAACCACCTCTGGGTATCCCGTGGACGGATGGTTGTAGAGTTCTTTACAATACTTATTCCATTGTTCTGCAATGTCACTTGCTTCCGTGAGGTATCTTCCATTTTCCTCTTAAATGGTCTGGTAAGGTCTTAAACAATTTGAAATCCCTATTCTACTGTTATTCGTTATCAGACTTCTTTTTTTTCTCTCTCTCTCTCTATTTCTGTGCACTTCTGTCCAATCCAATCTTCTTTTGATTTCTACACGTTCATTTCTTCTGATATTTTTGTTTGTTTCTCGGTACTCCATTGCTCCTGTTGTGTGTCTGGTGAATTGGAGGTCTCTTCAGGGCATCACACAAATTCAGAATCTCTTTTGTAGCCCAGGGTTTTTTCTTTGGGCAATGAAGACCAATGATGTTGTCATGACTGTGTTGAAAGTGTCTGTCATCACTTTTTTAACATCAGCATCCATGACAAAGGGTAGTGCACATATTTCTCCAATTTTGGCATGGAATGACTTGCAGACGTTAGGGTCCTACAGTTGTTCAAGGTTGAATTTGAGCCCGAATTTCTTTAACTTGTTAATTTTATTCATCCTGACTCGGAAGTTCATGATCACGAGGTCATGATCACTCCCAACATCAGCACCTGGAAACGTTCTTGTTTTTTGCTCTATTGATGCCAGATCGGTAACGGTTTTTAACCAGTATGTAGTCGATCTGGTTATGATTGGTTTCATTTGCTGCGTGACATGTCCATCATCGTGAAGCTTTATAGTGGCCTAGGGTGTCGGCTAGTACCAGTGTTGTTGTAGCTTGCGAACTCGAGCAGCTGTCTCCCTCCTTCATCGGTGAGCTCATTGCAAGAAGGTCCATAATGATCACCCCAGTCTTTTAGTGAATCTTTGCAAACTGTGGTATTTCAGTCTCCTTGGATGATGAGGATGTCTGTTTTACTAATCATGTTTAGAATACCCTAGAGTTTGTTATAAAACTCCTCTATTTCTTCATCATCGTGAACAGTAGTTGGAGCATATACTTGGATAATTGTGATGTTAAAGGGCGATGCTTTCCGTTGACTGGAAATACTTCTGCTTGATATGGGGCGACATTCAAACACATATCCAATGATGGCTGTGTTTACAAAGAAGCTTACTCCATGTATGGACTTGACCAACTCGCCACTATAGTAGAATACGCCCATCTTCAGTTTGGAGTCCCAGAATGTGCCATATGTAGTGTTCTATCTCCTGTGTTAACTCTTGAAGTCTTCCAATTTGCGCCAGAGTTCTAATGTTCCAGGTGGCGATGGCAATACAAAGTATCAGTAGCACACTTGTCACCTCCGTCCTGGTGAACAACGGCAGGAGCGGTCCTTGTTGACCCGGGCTACGACCGATCCGGTATGGTAACTTTAGATTTATCCAGCATTATTAGTGTGTCTTGCTCAAACGTCGTCTGGCGGAGCTCATCCAGACCAAGGAGTTACCAGAAGGGGATGTAGTAAATCGTCCAACAGCCTTAGGGTCTCCATTCTGGATTTTCTGTTAGGGTTTAATCCCTTAGCCTCTATCCAAAGCCGACCTGCAAGGCAGCAGGAGACTCGTGTATGGGCGGGTGCGTCCATTTCCCGAGAAAATAAAGCTATGTCACTGCCTACAGTCATGAAGTAGACTTCTACAAAATGTAATTCCAACTCTCTCTCTCTCTCTCTCTCTCTCTCTCTCTCTCTCTCTCTCTCTCTTTCTCTCTCTCACTCTCTCTCTCTCTCTTTCTCTCTCTCTCTCTCTCTGTGCATATATATGCATATATATATATATATATATATATATATATATATATATATATATATATATATATATATATGTATATATATATATATATATATATATATATATATATATATATATATATATATATATATATATATATATATATATATATATATATATATATATATATATATATTTCTGAAAGTGAGAACCAAATGATCGCTAGTACATATACATCATCTGGAGAAGTAATGGAAAAGAAAGAAAAATGGAAAGACAGACGAAACAATCAGATCAGATGCATACCCGCCAACCACCACCCCCGACAAACCAGGTCGTGATTGTTTCAAGCCAGTTAGGTTTGTTTCCTTGGAGAAAAAAACTAGAATAAGACGTTTACCTAATGTAATCCTTTGATTTGATTCTGGCGGCAAAAGGAACTGAAAAGGCACCAGCAGCAACAGGACAGCAATACTTAATGGCATGCTGAAAAGTAACACAAAGAAAAACGGTAATTTCACCTTGAAGTGGTACAAGCGGATTTTTAAAAAAAATCAAGATTAAATGTGATTGGTCAGTCTATTTAATGTTTTATTTTGTTTTCAAAATAGTATTAAAGCGCAAGTAAGGGGACAATATAAGAAGAAATAGACGTAATGCTGTTATCGGATGTGTGTGTGTGTGTGTGTGTGTGAATAAAAATCTGACGTCATTCAATTTAAGATTACACAGGGTTTTATATTTAGCTGAATCTCTTCCTTTATTGACAACATTAGGCTGGATTACACCTAGGTTTTATTCGTCAAATTGATTTGTTATAAAGTATGTGAACTAAATATAATTTTATTTTATCCACAACCAGAACATCATGGTGCAACCTGTCAGGTATGCACTGACGAGGTATGATAGCCAAGTAGAGACCAGTCTTAGTTATTGTCCACATTACCAAAACTGGACTAGTACATTCATTGTAAGACAACACAATTGAATCAATGCTTTATATTCCCTCCCCTGATTTAGAACCCGATACTGACTATTGTTAACATTCCTTCAAATAGCCATACTAAATTTGGGTACCAAAACTCAGCTGGTTCCAGACTGTATCCAGCTAAAGCAAAGCCTTGACCTATATCAACTGCCACCATATTCAGGTAGAGCGATTCATCTATCAGGTATATACAGTGGACGTAAAACCAACCACGTTTTTGTGAGGGTGTGAAGGCAAATTGGGCACTCTTTGAATGAAAAATTTTAAATACGAATTGATTACAAACGTTAGCTTCGGGATTCACATACATATTTGATTTAAATGAATAATGATGTTGTTGAGAACATCCTATTTTCTATGAAGCTGGTACCATAATTGGAATTCAAGGAAACAATGTTTTTTTTTATTGATTCAATTTATTGGAGCTGTTGAAATATAATTAAATATCTCATACTTAAACTTTAATTGAAGATATCTTTCTTGCTGCCTAATTTTACAATTATTAGACTAATAACCACTTATTATGAATGTTTACAGTTACCAGACTGTTTAACACTTGCTTTGAGTTTTTACAGTTAACAGACTGTCTAACACTTGCTAGGAATATTTACAATTACCAGACTGTTTAACACTTGCTAGGAATATTTACAATTACCAGGCTGTTTAACACTTGCTATGAGTTTTTACAGTTAACAGACTGTCTAACACTTGCTAGGAATATTTACAATTACCAGACTGTTTAACACTTGCTAGGAATATTTACAATTACCAGACTGTCCAACACTTGCTAGGAATTTTCACGGTTACGAGACTGCTTAACACTTACTAGGAATATTTACAATTACCAGACTGTTCAACACTTGCTAGGAATTTTCACGGTTACGAGACTGCTTAACACTTGCTAGGAGTTTTTACAGTTACCATACTGTCTAACACTTGCTAGGAATATTTACAATTACCAGACTGTTTAACACTTGCTAGGAATATTTACAATTACCAGGCTGTTTAACACTTGCTATGAATTTTTACAGTTAACAGACTGTTTAACATTTGCTATGAGTTATTACAACTACCAGACTCTTTAACTTTTGCTAGGAATATTTACAATTACCAGGCTGTTTAACACTTGCTAGGAATGTTTACGCATCATTCATTGATGCATAATGGACACGTTTATGTCCGTCGTTTAAAAAAAACTGCACTTGCTTTCGTTACATTTTGTTAGAATTAATTGAATCTAACTATTAACTGTTTCAACGTGGCAGTAGAAAAGTATAATTTCTTCCGGTTTTAATTACCAGAAATATCAGTTCCTCCTATTTTAAATAACATAAATATCCATTTTTGCTGTGTACTAGAACGAAATGGTAGCGGACAAAATGGTACGGACAACATTTTTTGAGGATACAATATCACCGAAAACAAATGTCCCGGACAAAAAGATATGGACTCAATTGTATGGACAAAATTGTGCTTATAAATATATGACACAAAGTGGATAAATATAAATAACTTGAAAATTTGTTGAGTTTAAAATATAACTGTTTCAAAATTTATCTGCAAAATGTCTGGAAATAATGAAATTTAAATTGTTTAAACTTAAAGTTACTAGCATTAAGGTCTAAAAAATTGATATATACTAGTACAATTAATATTCAATCAGAAATTTTAGTGATGTAGTAAACTACTGTATACAAGTAAAAACCATGGTAATAATGATGATGATGATGATGACGATGACGATGATGACGATGATGATGATCCACAAAAAGTCGACGAATATAGAAGCCAACAAGAAGAAAACAAAGAGAAGCGTTATAAGAGAAGTGTAAAGTAGATTTTAGAGGAAATATTACATAGAGAGGATATTAACAAGTAAATTATTCGATTTGCCAAAGGTAATTTAACCCAAATTAACAATATTAACTGCAACTTAGAGTATGTCACAAACATAACAATATTAAATGTAATATTTTTAAATGTAATACGATTACCATGTTGTCAGTTACATTTTGTTCTGAAAACCTTTCGTCGGTACCATTTTGTTTGCAACATTTTTTCCGTTACCATTTTGTCCAGCCACCTTTCATCTGCTTTATTTACCAAAATTATCCTTTTCGGTGTTTTTATTTAGTCAAAAATATCCTCTCCTCCTGATTCAGCAGTTAACAGAAATTTCGTTTTCTTTATTTTTAATTGCCGAAATGATAATTTCCTATAGTTTTATTATAAAACAATATGATTTCCTCCTCTTTTATTATCAGAAATATCCATTCCTCCTATTTTAACTACTATGCATATCATTTCCTCCAATTTTAATTAAGAGAAATATTTTTTCTTTCTGTATTAATTAACATAAATATCAATTTCTCCTGTTTTAATTACATTAATTATCATTTGCTCTCTTTTCATAACCAGAAATAGCTTTTCCAGAGTTTTCAAACTTACAAGTTGTGCAGCATAATAAACCCTATAAACGCATGAACTATTTAGGAATAGTGTATTTACTAATGTATATTATATTTGCGAAGGAAGATTTTGTTCCGAGACCATGTTTGAAACTGTACTCTCTCTAAATGGACATTGCACAAACTACTAGCTACGACAATCTGGAATGCGTTATCTTACGTAGCTTACATACGAAATTCGACTGTAGTTCTTCTTGCAGTAAAAGTGGATGACATTTACGAATTTAAAGGACTATGTCGTACTCGCTCCGGTCACTCGGATGCAAATACTCGAGGTAAAAGAAGTAAAACAACTAGAAAAAGATACTTTTTTTGCTTAATGCCGCCCGTTAAGCTCAAAAGTGTAATAACCATACAGTAAACGCCATTCATATTACGCTTTTAACGGTATAAAAGGAAATAAATCCACTCAGTTCTAAAAAAGCTTCAATTTCAAGAAAACGTCTTCTTATCGCGGATAGCAATCATGGCCTGGAAGTTAAGAAGTATTACTACCGTCTACAACACAGATTACGACTTTGACATAAGGGCAGAATCCCCTGTTCTATAGGTTCGACCAGCAACCTGACTCATTAAACAATCATTGGTAGATACAACAGTGAAACAAAAATAGCACTTTTGAAGGATTATACCTGCCAAGAAATGTTCGAGAAGAATCAATACTGAATTAACAACCTTTCCAATGATCGTAATGTAATATTATTTAAACAGTGGCCTGATGGTGGAATGCCACATAATACATGTCGATACAATCAATAACGAATACGATATAAGATAACAATGCTGCCTTTGCCAGCATTCATGTATTTGGAGTCTGTCTTTACACAATTTTATTCTGTTTTCTGACACAGTAAAACAGAAATTGTATGGGGAATATTACAATGTGGAGTCTGCTCAATAATATAGGCATTGCTGCAAAAACAGGACATAATGGAATAAATATTTTCAGCGGCATTTTGAACTGCCAATGATTCCTTTGATAACCGCTACATATTTAAATTAATGACTTGAATGAAATGCTTTGAAATTGTACGTATGTATGTATGTATGTATGTATGTATGTATGTATGTATGTATGTATGTATGTATGTATGTATGTATGTATGTATGTATGTGAATGTGGCACATCAGCAAAATGGATTGAACTACATTCGGAGCACCACTAGAACTAATTTGGAATACTCGATTCTTTTTGACTTTTGATAGAGCTTCGTTCACCATACTGTAAGTTATTTTTAATTTTTCACTTTGTTTTCACGGAAAATAAATTATTTCCTGAAGTTTACAAAATGTGTTGGTTTTCACTCTTTTCTGTTACTTGGTTTAACACCACAGAGTTTTAACATATGACATTGAGCAGTATGATTTACGGTTTCCAAAATAATCATATTCATCCATTGATATGTATTGTAATTTGACGATTTTTTTCCTTAATAATCATTTTTTAAATGTCGCCATGTTCTTGTAAACCATAGATGTACCTTAGTTGGATGCGTCCAATACATGTCTGTGGCACTATATATACATACATGCATGCATATATATATATATATATATATATATATATATATATATATATATATATATATATATATATATATATATATATATATATGTGTGTGTGTGTGTGTGTGTGTGTGTGTGAGAGAGAGAGAGAGAGAGAGAGAGAGAGAGAGAGAGAGAGAGAGAGAGAGAGAGATTAATAATATGTCGTACCCCTTTCCATTGTCTATCTTACTAAATATAAATGTATAGGTAATGTCCAGAAAAGGTTCTTGGCAACAGGGATAATAGGTTTCACTCCTTGTTGCATTTATATGTTCAATCTTCCAAATTCCGTTGGGGACATATTGCGTTTGATCGACTTCTGCACTCCGAAGAACCATATTGATCTGAAAACCATTGTGTCCCCACGATGCAAACTTCATGTTACATATTCTTGAGGACTCTTCTGGTGAACTGGACATTGGACACTGACTCTTCAGTCGAATAGGCCACACACAGAACACGGTACCATCGGTGTTTACGACGCAGGTGTCGCCAGATTCTCCCCTTGTTAGATGGCGCTTATTCTCAGCTGCGCTTTATACCAGAAGAAACATAATTACACAAATAATTGCACTGGACGATAAGATATGTTATTCAATATGAATAAAAAAGGAGAAATAATTTGTAACTGATAATTATAATCATTAGTAATGTTTGTCGGGGTTTTATTAGAGGAAGTTTTTTTCTACAGGTGTTTCGTGTATAAACATCAGTAGATGCTCTATATTACAAGATAGATTTTAGTCAAGTGAAATTGTTCATGCATATGAGGAATAACATCAAAGAATTAAAACATTTTAGATTCACATGATTTTAAGTATTTCCATCTTATCTTTAAAGATCTAGCATTTTATAATATGATTTTTTAAGAATATAAATAAAGATACTTATGTCGATTTTATGCACACGTAACTCAGCTTATATGCGTAACAGGCGCGCAATACACATTTTAGGCGGGCGGGATATTTTTTTAGATTCTCCTGCTTTTGAACAGCGTTGACGCGGATTGGCCATCGCATAATGCTCATGCAAGTCTTAGTTGACACTGTTAACTGCTAGGTGCAGATTTGTATACGCGGGTAACACGTTAGTAACATTATAGTACCGCTCATTTTCTTCAAAGTTGCAATCAGAAAGTTATCTATTCGTATCTTGACATCAAATCAGTTGAGGCCGCTGCCGTCACGTGTCGTTTGGTATGGTTCTATACTCAACTTATCACAGTACGATGTAACCTTCATATGTTGATATGTCGAAATTCACACACACATCACATGCGCGCGCATAATTGTTTCAAGTACAATTTTCAATAGACGATTGTGTGCAGTGTCCCATGATGGGAACAGCGTCGCAAGCCAAAGGAGACAAACGTGATGAAGGAACGCAGCGGATTGATCCCTTTGGCTTGATAACTAAAATCCATCACCCATGTTAAAATGGCCAAGATAGTATACCGGCCATCATTTATAATCAAGTGGTTCAGAATGAGTAACGGCCATCACCCATAACAAAGTGGTCTTGCTTGAGTAATGATCAGTACCCATAGTCAGTTGTGAAGTGGTCTCGACAGAGTAGAGGTCAACATCCATTGTCAACTGGTCTAGACAGAATAACAGACAACACTTCATGTCAAATATGAAGAGGTCAATATAGGGCAATGGTCAGCACATATAATCAAGTAGTATAGACCGAGTCATGATCAGCACCTAGTATTCTCTAGAATCAGTAACGCGCCAAATTGCCCCATTGTGTCATCACCCATTACCAAGTGGTCCAGACAGAGTAACGGTCAGCGTGCGAAATAGCGTAAACGTGCCATTACCCGATTGGCATGAGATATAGTTGTGCCATATCCCTAAACGTTTCCGAACCCATATTTTGGTCTGGATAGAGTAACGATCAATGTGCCTGCATGTCAATATGTATCAGCCAAACAGTTAAGCAGTCTTGGTAGAGCAACTGTCTACGCGCCAAACAGCGCAACATTATATGTATCCAGAGTAACGTGGTCTAGAAATTTAACATTTAATCTGCCAAAATTCGTTAATTTATCAGTACCCATTGTCATGTGGCCAAGACAGAGTAACGGTCAACGTAACAAAAAGGCTCGAAATTGTAAGGCAGCCCTACCTAATCGAGAATAAGCTATATCGTTCCTACTGGAGCGGGCTAATTTGAAACATGAGGCAGCTAAGTTCCTATGTATGTTGACCCCACTGATTTCCAGGGCATTTGTGTATACAACATACAAAAAGACGTTGCTAATGGTCGTACAGTAAATTAAATTGGTACAATATTTGTAAAATTGAGTCAGGATTCTATTTACAATAAAGCAATACGCATCAAAATAACTTTTGTCTCGGCTGTCATTGTTATACAATGTACCTTGATATGACGCCGTAGAAAGCTGGTGGCATTGTTGTCAAAATTTGATGGTGCCGTATATAAGGATTTTAAAGTCACATATCTACGTCATAGGTTGATGTATAAACATCAGAAACTATGACTAAATATTGAATATCTTTGTACACTATCATGGAAAGATTTCCGTATAGCACGCGCAAGCACAATACACTGATATGCCAAGATTCCTGCTGAGCCAACGTAAGCAGTGTACACTGTTGTGCAAAGATTTGCTGTATAGACAACGTAAGCAGCTTACACTGACATGCAAATACTTCCTGTATAGCTAACGTAAGCAGTGTACACTGATGTGCAGATATTTTCTGTATACACAACATAAGCAACCTGCATTGATATGCAACTACTTTCTGCCTAGACAACGTAAGCATCTTACATTGATATGCAAAGACTTCATGTAGAGTCCACTTAAGTAATGTACACTGATATTCAAAGATTTCATGTATAGCCGACATAAGCAGTGTATATTGATAAACAAAAAAAAAACACTTTGTATTGCTATTGCAATTAATTGGCATCTAAAAGGAAAGTTAACCACGAGCTAAATCAACTACCAGTGGGTAATCAGGAATAAAATAAATCCAATACTCGAAGAATGCCGAACTTAGCCCCGACGGTATTATAAAATGTGTTTCGCAAAGTGTTATCGAACAATTTATCAGTGCGTCTCGTGATTGAGCACACACGTAGGATACAATCAAACAATGGGAATCCAAAGTAAGAAGAAATGGTGGTAAATTTGTCGACGTCGTAAAATTGGAAAGTACAATCAAACGTCTGATAGTTCTCTAAATGTTTATGGAGGAAACACTATACTACTCTGACAGACTTAGACACAAGAACAAAATTATTGAACATTTCAGGAATAATGGATATGCATGGTCGTCCGATCGGAAAGTTCCTACTCGATGTACGACAGAGTCCTAGTATGGGAAAATTGACCACGCAACCGCAGTTGTTATAGGAAACTACACTTTGTCTGTCTGGTTGTTTTTCCAGCGATCCATTCTTGTATGATTTTGGTCAATTCGTGTTACTTAACTGTGCATGTTTTCTCACAGAGCAATGACACGATAGATTACTCAAAGAAGCTTAAAATTATTCACTGTCCATGAATTATCAGACAATGACGAAATTGTCAATAACTCTTTCACTATCGCGTTGGTGGCTTCATTTTCGCACAACAACATATATTTGGAAACCGACCCCAAGATGTTTTCTCGATGATATACAGCGGTATTGCCGTGAGTTAGGTCATGGAGATCTCTGGAGCATAGCATACAACGTGAACGACATTTTTAGAGTTGACATGAGAGTTTTCTCTGTTGTCGTGGAAGTGAACCTTACATCTGACCTCTTCCTGACATTGGCTTGACTAGGCTGACTTAGAGTTTTGAGTTTTCGTCAAAAGTTCATTTGGTAATACCTTCATGGCTTGGACCTCATTTTATTGCGTCACGCAAATATGCAGATCAACTCTGATGATTTTATTGTATTTTGTGTGTCAAGAATATACTGATCTATCTCATGGTCTCAAAAGCCATCGTCGTGTACAAACTGCATAAACAAGCATGGTTTCCAACGCCATCAGGAGATTCAACGCCAGAAGAAATATCGTAAGTAAAAGGCCTCAGGTAAAACAATATTTGGTAAATGTAATGTGGTATCTGGTGATTTTACATATTTGTGCAACATACTTGACACAGACTGAAGAATTTAGTTGGAATTTCGTATCCGATATAGCACACTAAAACGTAAATTTGTTTCCAGAACTAAGATAGATACCCATACAAGGTACATCATCACATAAATTGAAGGTGAACAACCTCAATCCTTCGATATGTGAGCATCGATCAATTGGTATTAAGCAGATTTCAGGCAATAAATTGTCCCACTGAAGATGTCCGCGTTGCACTTTATTAATTTTCCATCGACCAAGTTCATCTTCGACAATTTGAATACATTTTCTGTGTTATTACAATTAGTTGAAGAATGTTGTTTCACAAGAGAAGACACCATACATGCGGCGGCACTATACTATCAACCGAGGGAATTCCATATGGACACGGGAGGATCAAACAAAATGCTTTTTTGCAATAATGAAAACACAGCATTGCCAGATTATTAAGAGTTAGCGATATTGCGCCTGTGTCAAATGCACCATCGGTTAATGATCAACTTGCACGTCAGTTGTTTTGTTATCGTATATTTTATCTTGATGGCGGTGGAGGTTCTAGAAAAACCATCAGATCAATCAGTTGCGATTTGGTGGTTTTAACACCATCATATTGGCTTTTCACTAAGATAAAAATCAGAAATGTAAATGAGCTGACGTATCAATGTTTCTTCATGGGAACCAGAATGCATGTGAGATACCTGTATTCCGCGTGTGGTCATCTGAGTATACATTTGTTGTGCTGTTTACACAATACTGTAAAAGGTTTTCTCGAGTGGTTTCTTGAAATACTATTCACGGGATAACATATAGTAATCACCCACACTCATCTCCAAACGCAGGCGAAGTTCCACAAACGTCATTATATGCACTTGCAGATTACTACGAAGAAGGCAATGATGACTGTAGTGCCATGAATTATTCACTCGAACAAATTGAAAACGCGTGTACGCTTACAACCAGATCGCGTTTACATGTAAATGAGTATGCTTCAGAAACTCCCATGAAAACCGTGTCTATCCACGTGAACCCCTCATGACTCGAGTGTTGTATTTCGGAAATAAACACGCCATTCCTCCAACAAGAAATGTTCCCACTGCATCAAGTACAAGTTTTTACCACGTGAATGCGGCTGTTGTATCATCTCCAAGATATTCGTTGTTAAAATATATCAGCAACAATACCAGGTACAATTCCAAACTGTTTCTTGTGCTAAACGATATTGTACACGGCATGCAAGCGTTGTCAATATGACATTTGAATCTATGGACGGAAAAACATAAGATTGGTGCCTAGGTTATGCAATTACGATACATAATTCCCAAGGATTAATGATATTGAATATGTAATAGGTTGTCCAGGGTTGCTTTGGAAATACACCTCGATGTGCAAGGGCATTACCAAACAACCCTAACAATATATATGCGCAGGAAATTCGTACACAGATAAACTGTTTCATAGAAAAAGGTGTATGATAAACAAAATCGCCTTGATCACCTGACCGTCCACCAGACGTCGAGCGCATTGCTTGGGTTTTGTGTTATGTGTAGCGAGCATTTTCGAGGCAAATATACTTTGCCACAAAACATATTCCAGAGAGTGTAAAATTTGCCCGGATGGAAGGTTTACTACTTTTAGTAACAACCGGGATTTCATTGATGGTCTTTGTTCGTGTACAACATCTAATACATTATGAACTAGTGTTTATTTTTGTATATTGGAGTGTTTTATTGAACCAAGAGAAATTCAAGTGGCCTCAATGAATGTTTGTGTCAGGTTAACTATACGTAATAGATTTTTGAGTATGTTAAACCCTTACGGGCAGAAACTTCATCCGTTGTTCCTAAATTATATTAAAAGAGATTATCAGAGGTCCAGCAAGATCAATTTACATTTATCATACAATGGCAAAACCGTGATAATTTATACTAAATCGCACCAACCGTCGATGATCAATCGTGTTATGGTGTCTATAAAGATGTTAATGAAACTTGCGACAGAACTATTGAAACCCAACCGTTTGATTTTATTAACATTAGCGAAGCATCCACCATTGATGAGATACATGCTTCCGTGAATAACCTTGTGGTGTGTGATGTCATAAAGCAAAACAGATTAATCCCTCACTAACAGACTAATCACTCATTAATATTTTGATGTGTTTAACAAAAAAGCGTTGATGCTATTTATGTTACCAATACACAGACATACAAATTATTCGCGACACTATATTAAGTGTTTAAGGGCATTGACCCACAGTGGTTAATAAATTTTTTTATCACGTGGTGTGTCGTTAACATAGTCTAGAATACATTCAAAATCGATTTACATGTTTTTAGTTTTGACTAAGTCGTGTACAATATAAAAAAAATTCTTTTAAATGACCCACACATCACCAAGCTAAAACGAAAGTCATACTACATTGATGATGTCAGCGCGGGCTTTCAACAAATGTATAATCACACCAAGGAAAGAAATCAGTTGCAGCAACCGCAAAAGAACAAAAACCAAAACAATTTGGGAAATGGAGCTAGCGATTTATCAGAAAAAGTTCAAGGAGATGTGTAGAATTGCAGTCCCAAAGGTACTAAGATTCCTGTAATGCTCCGTCATGAAAGATGTTGGCGATACAGCCATTGAAGTTATTAAGGACAACGCATTTGAAACGCAGCGAACTTTAGCAGCTATTGCATTATCATCGTTAAAAGAACAATTGGCGCTTTTGGTACGTGTTGTGTTACCAGCTTTAAAACTTTCGCATTCGCACGCCGACAATGGGATTGCTAATATGGTAACTAGAATTGGGAGTTCCCACAACCGTAGACATATAGACTGTCAGACTCAAGACACTATTCGTTATGTTCTGCCCACCGAACTTTAATTGAAGTCGAAAGAAAACTCGTTACTACCAACGTCCCACCTGCAGCACACCCGTCTTGAAGAATTGGTTCTGTAAAGAACAGGACAATGGCTATTTTTAACAGTGCACGATGCCTCATCGATGGAAAAAGAAATTGAAGCATGTCTACATAACGTCATCGTTGCCACAACAATTGCGGGATTTGGCAATACATAGTGTCGACTACGGGAGACGTATTGGTCTGTAAAGGTCCAGAATGATATGAGCCTAAAAATAGATTTTCAGATCATAGGTGAACGATCATAGGTGAACGATGAGGTGAATTTTTAAGTTTGGCTCTAAACACAATGATGTGTTGTTGTAACGCGGTGAAAGATTCTGGCGTTCCAATTCTGTAGCTGTAGGACATAGCAACACATTTTAATGTGTATGCAGAGATTGACTACATCTTTGACTAATGAAGCAATACTTTTTTATCGTTTGTGGCATCTGGAAGTTCTTCTCCTTTGTCATGGCTGATAATAGCATCGGATTCCGTTCAAAGCCAAATAACTAGCTAATGTAACTGAGAAATAAGCGCAAAACAGTACGTTTCGGCTCCTTCTAACGTATTCACAGCATTTTAGGATGTTATGCGATAAGTAGCTAAACGGAGGACACATCATGGAGTTTGATCAACTTGGGGTTCTGAGGTGTCATTGCGACAAAGCGGTCGTCAGAATCAGTAGTTTCATTAATTTTGATATTGACCTGGTTGCAACAGAACAGGTTAATGCCAATTATGGGAGAAATCAAAACCATGAAATTGGATTGCAACATCCCCAAAAGATTTCACATGGTTATACACAGTTTATTACTTTTCTCTGGAGCATCTTGATAAGTTCAGACAGTCCATGGTCAACATGCAATCCAAAGTAAGCGTGTATCCACGTGTAGCTATTCAATCGTACATATGAGTCGTATTGAACTTGTCAGATAATATGTTGCTGCTCGAAAGTGATGGCGCAGGAATGTATACCCTTAATATACCAGATCGACGCGTTAACGTGTTCGGTTTTGAACAAACATACGTTTCATACAAACAATGTTGGACATCGAAGTCTACGATACATTGTCGCCATGACAATTTCGGGGGAAAAAATCTGCCAAAAACGCGTGGCAACGCGGTAGGTTTAAGTTTACGTATATCTCATATCACTCCGTGTGGACCAGATCCACTGTTAGTAACAAGTGCCCAAATGATGCAGAGTAACTAGGCCAACTCAAGCGGTTATGGGGTTACTATCGATCTATCCGCGTATGAAGTTTCCACGATGTCATAACTCTCTGGAATAATTCGATTCATTCCCTTAATTATTGGAACACATTCAACAATTGCAAAATCAGAAACTATTTACTGCAAACAAGCGAAGCTGTTTGAGCTGCCTGGTTTTCTGAACAAAAGTTATTGCTAAAAGCATCCGTTGGAGAAATAACACCAGGATAAAAAAGGGCAAAAAGACTTTAACACCCGTCATCATATTGCTGTCAGGGACTAAGGCTCGCCTGGGTATAAATGCTAGCGTTCTGAGTTACCCATTTGGACAACTCCGTTGTCCAGTATTTCCCTACTCGATCTGGCAAAGATATACATGTAGTAACTGAGCGACAAAGTTGCCTTCCTGCCATTACATTATTTAATGTTAGCAACACAAACGCGAAATGATGCACATATATGTAATTAGAGGTCGCGTGGCAAAATAGCACGAGAAACATGTCATCAAGAAATCCTGCAAATGTCATGATACATTATGCATTTGGTAAACTGAACACCTAGAGACAAATATTATTTGTGACAAACTGATGATTGATTACGATGATAAAATGGTCATATATATTTATGGACGATAAACAAAAAACTCGCCTGTGACAAAGTAGTACAGTCAAAAACAAATTTCGTTATCATAAATGATTTGGAGAAGCTCATGAATATTACTGTGGTTGATCCAGATGAAGATAGCTAAAACGTATTCAGAAAATTTCCCGTTATTTTAGGTTCGACCAAAATAATAATTTTACTAGTATGATTAGAGCTGGTAAAACTCAGAGATTCTGAAGTATCACGAAGAAGTATCAGAAATAAAATACATGAACGAGTGGCAAAACCCGTGACACGATCACTGGTAATCTAAGAATGGATCGCAGAACGATTTTGCATCACAGACACTCGACTGACTACAAAAACACATCGACATAAACAATATGTCGATTTAAAAAACATGCAATGAAAAGCCCAACACGGATACAGTTGAATGTGATCCTCACGTGATCGCCTGTGATAAAATTACCAGTTTAATATAGAGAGTGAAGTGTTATGCGACGAAATAACGTTCAGACGAATGTATTGAGGAAGTAATCTCATAGGCCATTAAGTAATATCTGGTGTTTACAAGTTTGAGCCTTGAACAGTATTTCCTGGTACAACTATTCACGTTAGCAATAATGTTGGTGTCGTACTGAGGTCTGGAATTAATATATTATTCCTCTAGTAAATATATTGGTGCCTCAAGGGGATTGATGAAACTAAAAGTAACAAGTGCAAGCGAAAGATCCATATACTTTGATAAAACGATCATCGCCGACAAAATGAAATATTTTTTTATTTTAGCATAACAATACATTTAACCGTACGATATTATATAAGCGAATCCAGCATAAATACAGACACCGAGTTACATCAAGACGTGACTGCGATTTGTATTTAAATAAAAGGGGTTATTATATTACACTGAATGACGATGTAGTGGATGACGCTGATCTTGGGGTAGTACATGACGATAACGTTAAAGTCACTGATGACAAGGTCCTGAACCAGTGCAGACGACGAGCCGACATATATAAACTTTAAGTGTCTCTCGTGGAGGCATTATCTAAAGCAAAATAGAATTAGTGTACCGTAGTACGCGATCTCATACGATCCAAAGACAATCAAGTAGGAACTATACCAAAGAATCATCCAACAGTGACAACACCGACTCGTGGGTAACAGGGAATCATCGCACTGCACAGCCGAAACCAACCAATGTTGTCGAAGAACCGGGGCCAAAATTGATTGCTACTATAATCTCGTTTTGAGTATGCAATAAAAGATGATGACATTTCCACGTACGGACAGACACGTCACACCAACAATAACTCAATTGGCAGAGAAACTAGTCAGGATAATCGAAATTAACTTGTTACGATAACAATTTTTTAAAGCAAAGGATGAAACAGTTCAATTCACAGTTTATGAACTGTATAATATCAATACATCAGAAGCTTATTTCGTTTGTTTGAGAATAAGAAAGCTGGGATGATGCGCAGAGCTACCACGTTAAAGCATAGCTTGAGTTTCATTACAAGATACCCATATGTGTTGACTTGCTACACAAATTTAAACGATTGAACGCAACTGTCGACTCGCGTGGTTAAACACATACACATTGTGTCCGCGGCAGAGAATAGTTTGCTGACAATTACTAAACTGTATTCAGGTGCTTGGATTACAGCACGATCATCGCGAACAAACTTAGTATGATCATGTCCGACATATAAACTTTTACCATGTTGCGGAACAAGATCAGACTTAGATTAGAATATATTTTTTGCGTCATTATAAAGAAAGTGTTCACGCAATGCTCTGGCGATCGGTTAATGGACTTCATATCGAGATACAAAAATAATTGCAAATCATTATTGATGTATGTTTGTTGTTGTTACTTTTTATTATTTATCGTCGAGTGCAACTTTGTTATTTGTTGCTTTGTTCTTATACTCCGTGACGAAAAATAATCATATTGTTAGATGATCTTTGCGTGTTTGTTCATCCTTTATATGCATATTTAATGCATAATCGACCATTTCATCGCAACAAGATGTTGTAATGTCTTGGTTCTTAGATTTTTAATAATTCAGCAATTGCATTTTTGCTATAGAGAAACACGGAACCATTCAGCATGTGTTACCAGTGATAAAAAATCATGCATTAAGAGTCAATCTTAGCGACAAAGTCGCACACAGGCTGCTCTATTACACATTTGATGTCGATGACAAAAATCCATACGGGCTGGTATTGTATAAATCGTTATTAGGAATTTTTGTTTTTTAAAGATCTTGCAAATGTTATGTATATTTGATTTAATTTATAATTTATTAGATTTAATTGTTCATTTGTTAGTTTTAATTTGTTACTAAAAAAAAAACTTTTTCAAGTTCCATTGCTTGCTATTAAAATGTAATTTTATGTACTGGATTTGATATTTTCTAGAAGTTCAGTTTTTCATAAAGCTAAAATTACGAAATTTGAATCTAAAGCTGACGTAATTCCTGACTTTGGATTACAAATATGAGTAAAAAAATTAGTTTTAAAAAAACATTCTTTCCTAGCTTGGGTTTCATAGAGTGAAACCGAGGCTGTACTGAGAATACGTGACTTAAGATGTAAACAACTTCTACGTTGTTTTGAAACATGCAGCAATTATATCGCAATTCTGGTTTTATCGGAAAGATTTTGCGTAGCAGCAAGATTTAGCAGTGATGTTTTGAGAAAAAAATTCAGTTGGGGCTTTGAACACTTGTACGTAAAGGTGTATTTTTTGCGAACAGTTTGATTTGGAGTTTAATTTGAATTTTTCTTCAAAGTATTTGGATTATAATTACATGTCCTCGGAATTAATTCTTGGACAAAGACAATTGTCGAAATTTATAGAATTCAAACACCGTGATATTATTTTATGTGGTTCGACAAAGAACTGTAGACACGTCAATACTACAATGACCATAGCATAAGTCATCGCCTTCCATTTCCGATTTTCATCTGAACTCGAACTCAGGTTCATAAGATCATTTTGTTACTACGATTTCTAATCTTTAATTCTGTGATTATTATTGTTACTAAGATTTCTAATCTTTAATTCTGTGATTATTTTGGGATTATTTCTGGATTTGATTGTTAAAACCGTAAGTTCTTTTTCTCATATTTACCTTGTTTTCTTAGGAAAATATATTATTTGTTAAATTTTACAAAGCTTGTTGTCTTCACTTTTTCCTTGTTACTATTTATGAGAGCCTAAACACATAACGCTTGAGTATGAAGTCCACATTATCGGTACCTTTTGATGCACGAATTAATGTATGCATCAATTTTCGTCCCTGGATAGGCAATATATTATTACAGATACATTTTGAAACAAAATAGTAAGAATTGTCGACAAAACTTATCCGTAATTATCAAACAATTAGTGGATAATAAAATCATTTTCCGTCTGCGTGTGACAATTTGTATGCAGTCAGTCAATATTAATAATTAGTGGTAATAATCATTATCTATAATTACCGAAACAGAGCTGAATGCAAAGATTCTCGAAAAATATTTCGGCGAAGCGGTTTACGATTCAGCTCTATTTTGGTATTTTAATCTCTGTTGTTCATTTAAGTCAGCGACATTCATTATTTGTATATAATAGTCCTCACTGACATGACGCCGGGTTTCATTAACGAGTTTTATCACATAGTGTCGATGGTTTCGAAATGAATTCCACCGAACATCATAAAGTTCAGAAAGACATTCTTGATAACTCTTACCTATCTCAAAATTTACCTTTGCTATACAATCCCTCGAGATTTGGTTGTAATATATATATATATATATATATATATATATATATATATATATATATATATATATGTGTGTGTATATATGTATATATATATATGTATATATATCTATATATATATATCTATCTATATATATATATATATATATATAGCATCTGGTAGAGAATGTATCCGTTTCTTTGTTACTCATGGTATGGTTATACACGTGGTTTGAAATTCTAAATCTGTTGTAACTTCAAATCAGAAAAATAACAAAATAAAATTATTGGAATTCATTCTATAACGATATTAGTTACTATCGTTATTGTCAGAATCAATTGTTACTTGTTCACCTCTGAGTACGGCAGTGTCGCGCCTCTGCATGGAACTCGATAACATGACCATTTAAAAATCTGGGCCTCCGTCTAATTGATAACACCAGACACCTGATGCAACATGAAATTGAACCCACAAGATGACAAACTGAGTTTTCCCAATTGTTCTCGAAATAAGCGAGTTCCCAATGTCAAAGGAAGACTGAGAGTAGAACAAACAAAACCCATTGGTACCAGCATGGCAAGAGGCAATACAATAGTAGTACTGGAACAATCTCTTCCATAATGTAACAATGTAGCTTAGTTGACAATGCAATTAGTCACCAAAACTTATGTGATTAGTGGCCACACGACGTCAGTCTGTGTCTACTATCACTGTAAATCGGAGAAAATGATCTGATAAGAGAAAAGCTGGCTGAGACATTTTCATTAGGGAAGGAAAATGTTATATGTTATATACATACGAGTAATGAATGATCTTGTAATCTTGCGTGGGATTGTAAAACGTCACCGTTAGGAAACTATAGAGTTAGGATAGAGAAATTAGATTAAATCTAAAAGCTTGCGCCAGGTGTTAACGAGTCCATTAAAATATCAAAGAGGTTGCATACTAATTAGTTTGATAGCCTTGGTGGGATTGTTCTTTTTGCGAAGTAGCTGGAAACATGGAAACTCTTATGAATAATAAAGATTGCGCAGTTATAGACACTATCATAAATGATCAATGCACAAAAGAAGAATTAAGATTTGGATAAAAAGGATTTAGGAATATATGTACGGAACATGAAGATATCTGATAAGTGAGATCCAGGAACTTAAGAGAGAAGTTGAGGAACTCGCTACTTTACTAAATGATATGGAGCCGACATCTGGCGAGAAATGTGGAAAGAATAGCACACTTTGTTACACCAGCTGCGAAATAGGTTATATAAAAAGGGATGGCTCAAAATGTAAACCTAAATATTGATAATCGGACAACTAGGTTGGTAATATCCCAAGGTTTGGATGGGATAGTGATAAAGTAAATGTTTTCTATAAAATCAGGAAAAGTATCTTGAGATATTCCAATATAGTAAAACCAGACGCCACCTAGATTTTTAAACAAACCCGATTTAAATTTTTATTAGGCAAGGATAATATTGGGTTTGATTACAACATGGTGTCATGTATTGGCGTATTACCGTGAACTATGTGCAACAACAAGTCACCAAGCAAGAAGAGAAGAGCGTCAATGCAACTCTGAAAGTCAGGAAGTTCAAAGGATAGAATGACACTGGATATTGTGGGATACTTTCCAAAAAGGTCGCTTGTAAATAAATATACTATTTCACTAAATGGACAGATGCATTTGCTTTGCCAAATCAGGATGCCATAGCCGTAACCAGTTTATGTTTTGGAAAGACAATCTGCAAAGATGGCGCGCCCCATCAAATTCAATTTGATAAAGGGACATAATTTGAATCTGAACCTTTTCTAGGTAATATGCAAAATATTGGGTTTCAAAAAGACAGAGACAACTGCTTATCACCAAC
The DNA here is from genome assembly GCA_030141615.1 of Unio pictorum. NCBI lineage: Eukaryota > Metazoa > Mollusca > Bivalvia > Unionida > Unionidae > Unio > Unio pictorum. Next base: position 3,099,285 of record JARLTB010000075.1, read on the forward strand.
AAAGCGATAGAATGGTTAAAAGGCTCGGCAGAATACCCACTGCGATGCTTGCTGCAGACACAAATGAACATCAGGTCAACTGGGATAAGTACTTGCCAGATTTGACAATGGCTTATAACGCAACTGTCCATGAGTCCATAACTGTCACTTCACAGTTCTTGATACTGGATAGGGAAATGACCATTCCTCTTGAAGTTCAATCTGATTGGCCAGCATATACATGTTTTCGAAATATGTGAGTTGAAAACGTTATGGAGACAATATGTTGAGCTCATCAATTTGCAAGGAAGCACTAAACCAAACTATGTTGCACCAGACAATGTTCTACAACTCTCTTTTAAAATTAGAACACTTCGAACTGGGCGATTTGGTTTGCGTTTACATCCTACAAAGGAAGACATGACCGTAAAGTAAATTGCAGTCGTGATGGAATTGACAATTTCAAGTATTTCAACGAGTAAATTATGTGACATACGGAGTAAATTTGTGTATACAGTGGCAGCTGCTAGCAATACATGCGGACAGAATGATAGTTTTTGTTTGTTTGATTAGGATTTATTTACGTAGCTTTAACAATTTTTCAGTCATGCTACCATATCTTCAGTGAGGCAGTTTATAGTGATGTCTAGCGCTGGTGCATCATGCCGCAGACTGTTAGTACCATTTATGTAAGTCTTTGGTATGTCTCGGCCTGGGATCGAACCCACGACCTCCCGCTTTTTGCGGCGGACGCTCTAAGCACTAGGCCACCGGAGCGGTTAGGACAGATTGAACTCCTGTAAAACCCCAAGATAACAACGATAATGGTGATGTGCATCAAAGTGGGTATGATATCTATGAACATGATCATGATAGGTTCGGCAATCAGATGACCCATCAAGAATTAAGGATCTACCATGAATTTACCCTATGGAGAGTAGCGAAGCAGGACGTTTTGGCGCCGCCGAGCAATTGTTATTCCTGTTGAGTGAAATATAAAGTGAAAAAAAGTAAAATTATTGCAATGATCAGCCTGTGTGTTATTAAAATAACTTTAACTTTTAAATTTTATTCAAATTTTATTCAAACAGCAACATAGCTAAAACGTCTGAAAGCTAATGCCTTTTTCCTCATATCATTCACAATCTTGTCCACTTCTGCTTTGCAACATCACCCCCATGATTATGTTCATTCATCAGTAGAATGAATTGGCCGTCATCTGCAGCTGTGTGAAGATGGGCTTTACATTCGTTTTTCAACTCGCATCGCCAACATATTTTAAGCTTATCGGTACTGTATTTATCAAAAATGTATTAATATCCATCGAGCACGTAGTTTTCTTGACCACGCTTCGATTTCATAACGCTCATTTCCGAAATAAACTTTTACTATAATACATTTGACAAACAACTTTATAGAAGTGGGTTTAAGCCTGAATGGCTAAATCGTTAATCCGTAGAATTCTTTTACCTTATCATTGCTTTCGTTTTCAAATATGAATAACAAGTTAGACATCAAAAGGTTATATTGTTAATCCTTAAGTGGTCATGACTCACAGGACAATATACCAATATATTCAATTATCTTAAGCGTCCTGCTTTTATTGTTATTTCTTAATTATTTGTAAATGCCGACGTGGCCTCTAATTATCTTAAGGATAATGTGTAATCTTTTGATGTTAATACTCTTGTCGGTGCCGAAACGTCCGGCGCCAAAACGGCCCACGCCAAAACATCCAAGCGCCAAAACGGCCGTCGCCAAACCGGCGGCGCCAAAACGTCACGGACCGGGAGAGTAGCGCATTGGAAACCAGTCGCAAACTAGCCAGAGTCGACTCCAAATACAACACCCTCGCTGGTGGAAAGAACATAGGACACTAAATTCAATTATGAGAATTAAATGTTGTACAAAAGGTGAACAACATTAAGATAAAACTGAAATATTCAGTTAGATATACAATGTGTGACTATGCATTTAGAACTCTTGAAATATGTAATATAGCTTACTTACGCAACAAAAGAAAAGCTTTAATTGCAACAATTGTTTAACAAACATTACAACAATATAGTGTATAGTCATGAAGAACACTTTTCACACTGCAGTTTTAGTGTTAGGAGACAGGGGTAATTTGTAAAAAGGCATCATTGTCGTCATTGTAATTAGTTACCAAATCTAGCCTGATAAATGAAAGAGACTTCAAGAGTTAAGTGTTTGTCTAAGAGCACCATAAACTGGAGAAAATGATTTGATAAGAACAAGAGCTGGCATGGGCATATTCGTTAGGGGAGAAAAATGTTCTAGGCTTCAGACATAAAGGTAATTACCTTGTCATCGTGAGTGTGATTGTAAAATGTCACTGTCAGGAAAGACATGAGGGAGGATAGATAAATTAGAGTGAATCTAGTAGCTTGTGTCAGTAGTATTGTCCATTGTAAGATTTCAAACATGTTGCGTGCTACAATATTAAGGCGTACTTACTTGTTAAACAAAGCTATATCCGGTTGCCAAATCTTTCTGGAAGGAATAACTAAAGAGAGTTGATTGTCGAACATCTCAGGATTCCATTTCAAGATGGCGTCTTTCCACTCCAGGGTGAACCACACATCCATTGTCAGAACCTGATCTATCACGTTCTGAGAAAAGATTTGGTTAGTGTAAAATAATTCAGACCCATTAAGTTGTACTAAATTAATCTTATGTTTGGTTTGGTGTTCTGACAGCATTAACAATATTTTGCGTTGGAGTTATGACAGCAATATTGTTAATTATGTTTAGGTTTTTCGGCAGCATTGAAAATATTGTTTTGGAGTTCTTACATCATTGACAATATTGTTTTGGAGTTCTTACATCATTGGCAATATTGTTTTAGAGTTCCAGTAGCAATGACACTGTTGTTTTGGAGTTCTTACAGCATTGACACTATTGTTTTGTTGTTCTTACATCATTGGCAATATTGTTTTATAATTCCAGTAGCATTGACACTATTGTTTTGGAGTTTTCACATCATTGGCAATATTGTTTTAGAGTTCCAGTAGCAATGACACTGTTGTTTTGGAGTTCTTACAGCATTGACAATATTGTTTTGTAGTTCTTACATCATTGGCAATATTGTTTTAGAATTCCAGTAGCATTGACACTATTGTTTTGGAGTTTTCACATCATTGGCAATATTGTTTTAGAGTTCCAGTAGCACTGACACTATTGTTTTGTAGTTCTTACATCATTGGCAATATTGTTTTATAGTTCTTACATCATTGGCAATATTGTTTTAGAATTTCAGCAGCATTGACACTATTGTTTTGGAGTTTTCACATCATTGGCAATATTCTTTTGTAGTTCCAGTAGCACTGACACTATTGTTTTGTAGTTCTTACATCATTGGCAATATTGTTTTAGAGTTCCAGTAGCAATGACACTGTTGTTTTGGAGTTCTTACAGCATTGACAATATTGTTTTGTAGTTCTTACATCATTGGCAATATTGTTTTATAATTCCAGTAGCATTGACACTATTGTTTTGGAGTTCTTACAACACTGACAATATTGTTTTAGAATTCAGGCAGCATTGACAATATTGTTCTGATCTAATGCCTGGTCTTTTTCATATTCAGAAATTAATAAAGATGGACAAGATGGCGACAACCGTTTTTTTTTTATATATTCCTCCAGTACATAAATTGTCTATTAACATGGTTGCACTCGTCTCCGCCATATTGATTGTGCCAAGCCGAGCCCAGATACACTTTGATATAACAAATGACGTCACAAATCTAACCAATATTTTAATGAAAGGCTTAATCGACAACTAACGTTTGTAACATTATTCGCAGATTTATGTTGATTTAAAGTAATCGATAACACTTAGATGATATACCAGTCTACATCACAGTAACTTTTGGAATGATACTGGATACGTTTTGGCAATTCTATTAAGGTCGTATGATTCTCAGTATATGTCAACTGAATTATGGATAGAATACCAGTCCTGCTTGCCAATGATCCGTGTCCACAAGCACCCTGTGATTTCGTGAGCAAATAGTATAGTCATGGAAATGAATCAATATTAAATCAGTTCAACGAACCGGAAAAGTAACATAATAGTTTGCTGTTATTATAGGGTTTAACGTCATTTTTCAGCACAAGATAGGCAATCAATGGCAGCCAGTATTAATGATGGAGGAAGAACCTGGAAACCCCCCAGAAAGAACCACTGACCCACGAGAAACTAATGACAAGCTTTCCCACATACCCACATTGGCTAATCCCGAGACTCGAACCCATGCAGAAACACGTGAGATGGCAGTGATTCGTAACGGCGAGCGCTTTAGACCACTCGGTAACTAGGGGCCCCCCACATAAGAGAATGAAGAAAGACCCAAAAACGAAACATTGACGTCTTTTGATTGTGTTTATAGAAATTTATCTAGCAAAAATTATTATTATTATATCAAAATAATGCAATTGCAATGACAACTTTAATTGAATCGGGTATTCTTAAAAAGAAATGAGCTTATCATAGAACCAGTATCTAACCCACAAACTAAGATCTGAACATTTTTATACACATACAATACTGCAACGCAGAATGCAACAAAATGAACAAAAATCAAGAAAATGTTTCATTTTCAATTATTTTAGCTAGATTTGTTTAAAGTTCAATGCCATCAAACCTTTTTGACTTCGAGCTTGAATCTGAGTTCATTATTTAAAACGGTTTTAAAAATACAATGCTGGTTTTGTTTAAATCCTGCTTGGTTACCAAAGGTGTACAGACTTTTAGGTGGTTAATTTGTTACCATGTCCACAAGCATACGTGGTGCGATCTCTACCCTCACTTCGATCGCCTGAGTTACGTTGACCACCGGCCGGACGTCTCTGTTGTAGTTTCGGAAAAGATATCCCAAGAGTTTACGTTCAGTGTCAGATCCTGCAAAGGATGTATAGACGCTTAGAGATACATCAGCATTATACAATTTATATCGTGGCGAAGCAAGTAAGTAAATTATATTGCCCGGAAACACGCCATAGTGACCGGTTTTAACTTAGCCTGGCCTGGATCGAATCCTCATCGTGATTGCGAGTCCCGCACGGCAACTGCTCAGATATCCATGCTCCCTCTCTGGCTTTTACTGTTACTTGAATGAATCTGAGGATATCCATTTATCTTCGAAAAGAGTAAAGGATCCCCGAATGTTACGCAATATACATGTATAGTCTTTGTATCCGTGATGATGGAAATTCATGAACCAGCAAACATATCCTGATATATGCACTCACCGGAACTTAACACAAATGGACATATACAAATTGACTCAAATCTTGCATCCGAAATTGATTAAGCAAAGTTTTTTTTTTATATTATTAATAATTTCTGTCCCAAATATAGGCAAGAATTCGAAATACTATGGGTATCAGCCTTGACATAGCTGTCATTTGGAATTTTGATACCTATAGCATCTGCAGAACATTCTCTAAAGCAAACTTAAACTGTGCGTGATAGTCAGTAATATAATTTCCTGGCGTTTGTAAATGTGAGGAAGGGTTAAGGTCTTTTGTACCTTCAATGATTTCCATTTTTGAAAAATCTGATAACTTCTATAGGAAAAGTAATTGCGTCAAATGTCTTGCCCTCAGCTCCTGGAACATAACGATTGAATAGTTTTAATCATTTATGGAAGAATTCTTAGAAACAACTCATGTTTGGACGTAATTTTCGCACAATTGACATGCATGATATAATCTGATTTCTGAACAATATTTTGCAGATATTTCTAATACTCTTCGTAAGTTGCAATGATGCAACGGTTTATAGAATAGTCGGTCCCTAATATAACGGTCCATTTGAAACATGTGTCATAAAATGATATTGTCTAGAATTGTTATTAATAAAGGCAGACTAAAAGAATTTTCTGATGTATATGGGATTGATAACAATTCTGGCGGGTTAAGTAGTTATATTGATTGGATAAGCTAAACGAGAGTGTGTGTTCCCAGGCGTAATTCAAGGTTTAAAATAATCTTACTTCGGCGACATTAATCATTCTAACTTCTCAACTAGAATTTTAGATCCGGGAAACATGCTATTTCTTTTTAGATTGACCTATTGAAAGTTGAGGACTTGTGTAAAGTGGGAGATTCATCTGCATTGAATGATAAAGCACAATGAAATAGCTCTAAACACTCCTGACTGCACATATGTAATGACCCGAAGAGGCTAACGAGAGAGAGAGAGAGAGAGAGAGAGAGAGAGAGAGAGAGAGAGAGAGAGATCATCAGCAGTGATTTGGAAAAGACCGGAAGCATCAGGCGATGCTGTTATGCTGGCTGATGCTGCAGGTCGCGGGTTCGATCCCAGGCCGAGTCATACCAGTGACTTGTAAAATGGCACTAACACATGCCTTGCTTGGCGTTCAGCATTAATATGTTATTGTTAGGACTGGTCAGCGAATCAAGATCATGTTACTGGGTGGGACATCTTGCTACATGTCTGCGGCAAGATGCTACAGCGCTAGACATCACTATAAAACTATCACACTACAGACATTGTAACGATATGACTGAACATTTGTTAAAGCTACGTTAAAATCCAAATCATACACACTCACACACATACGGGGGAGGGGATTTGTTTAGTGTCTCTGCTCAGTCCTATGTTAATTCATCTCTTAATTTCATATTTTTTGTTATTGATTGATTGATACGGGCAATAACACGTACTCTCCAGATAAGAGTCATTATCTATATACTTTACCTCTTTCTGTTTTGCATCATACATTTTGGGGACGACGCTTTCACACACACACAATTGATAAACAATAATATCTTCAATGACCAAAGGAGCCCCCCCCCCATTAAAGTGCAAACACAACTTTTCTTATCTCAGACCTCGTAATCAAAAGGAACACATTTAATCTTAGAGCGAGTATTTAAAGCTTTTAAGAAAGTTATTTGCCTGAAGATCTCCTTCCCAACCCACGCCAAATAGTATATATATATATATATATATATATATATATATATATATATATATATATATATATATATATATATATATATATATATATATATATAAATGCACAAAACAGACAAGCAACAGTGCAAAACTAGTTTCACTCTAGCCTGAGCGCTTTCGAATCTTAATGAGTCTTTATCAAAGGCAAATACAGAAGATAGACAAGACAGACAAATAAAATACAAAAACGGGTTTACAAAACTTTACATGCCTGTTTCTACAAGAATTAGACCTTTAAATTTATTATCTTATAACTAGTTTCTTTCAACTTGTTGTGGATGCTGTAAAATGTCTGTATTGACTTAGAAATCGATGAGCCAAAGCGACACATATGTTTTTGTATGTAAATTTATGTACGCGCAAATTATATCCCGGATATTTTATATTATTAGTTAGAGGCTATTAAGCAAATTTAGAGAATTATTTAAAAGAAAATGTGTCAGCTGGAAAAGATAATTACATTTGTGCATTTACAACATCCGCAACAAGTTGAAAGAAACTAGTTGTAACATAATAAATTTAAAGGTTTAATTCCTGTAGAAACAGGCATGTAAAGTTTTGTAAACACGGTTTTTCTATTTTATTTGTCTGTCTTGTCTATCATCTGTATTTGCCTTTGATAAAGACTCATTAAGAATCGAAAGCGCTCGGGCTAGAGTGAAACTAGTTTTGCACTGTTGCTTGTCAGTTTTTTGCATTTATCTTAATCAATCCCTGACACTCGTGATCCCTTGCTGGATCCAGTGCATTTGAAAGGACTGTTATATGTCATATGATTTGTATTCTTTATATATATATATATATATATATATATATATATATATATATATATATATATATATATATATATATATATATATATATATATATAAATAAAGTAATGCAAAATATTGTTTGTGCATTAGTCTACTTAAATACTTAGTTTAATATAAAATCGATTTCAGACGTGAAATATATTGTTTGCTATATATTTTCTGGGTTTCTGTGAAAGTTTTAACAAAAATTTGCAGTTCCTAATTAACACATTCAGTAATAAATTTAATTTTCATCATATCAAATCATTTTAGTTACAACAGATGTGCAACGATTTATCGGCCATGAAACCTGAACCGTGCAGCGAAAACAAGTTTAGTTGCAAACATTGGTTTCATGGCGCAATAAAAACCAAATATACAGGGCTACCAACCGTCTAAACCTGTCTTGCACACATGCAGATTTGTAAAATATATATTTACGAGAAGCTTTTCTGGACATCAGGAATTATCAATATGATATTAAAATTTCAGAGTACTAGCTTCAAATATGTGTTTTTATAAATGGCAAATCTCAGGATTTTATTTTGTTTGGGGGAAATTCTCATTTCTTTCGAAGTTAAAGACCACCACGTGTGTACAACGACTAAAGTTATACCATCTTGTTACAATATGTACCGCCATAATACATACTGAATCACAACTATTCTCAATTGTATTAATGGTAGGATAATTGTAAATCTAATTTGAGGAAAAGCTTTAGACGTAATGATATCCTCACAGGGATCCTAAACATGATGAGCTTCTTAAAGATCACTCCTTCACACAATATTTATTTTTAGAATGTTTGGCACTAGGCGAATCAGAATGAAATTTTGGGAAGATAAAAGAGACTAAAGTATCTAATTAACTTACCATGCACGCATAAAATGAATAAAACCACGGCGAGACAACGAAGGCTGAAGCTGAAACCAAATATGGTACAATCCCTTAATGCCATGCCAGTCTTGCGAATTTGCCCGTCACTGTATAGTTTCACAAAGGTTATCAACAAGGAGCGATATAGCGGTATTCCACATTCATTAAGGTGAATTGGTTGACATTAATTCTCCAGGGATTTCTTTGTTTCAGTTATATGTTTGTCAAGCTCTTTTCATCTCAGATTCCTCGGAAATAAACTCTGTAATTAATCTCCTCCAGCCTCATGGACTAATTGCAGTCCTTAAAGAAGTCGCACTAGAAGAACTTTCAGACGAACCAAATAAAATGTGTTGAACTAATTATTTAGGAAGGCAAATAAAACAAGCAACACATTTTAACAGCCTACCTTCAACGCAAAAGCAACATAAAATTCTCAAATCAATGAAGACAGTAGCTAACAACAAATATTTTATATTACGTCGCAATGTCTGGTTTGATCTTGCAACAAAAGTTGTTGTCACGGTCAACAGAAAACAACATTTGACTCTGATTCGGAATGTCTCTGAGCGCAGAACTCATGGCTGCAAAAAGGTTTCTCATATGGTATGCATTTAATTGTGACATACAGACGTTTCGTCTAATTCTGGATAATTATTTCAACACAATTACTCAAATGTTGAAGCAATTAGTTCCAGATTGTGTGCGACAGACAAATGCAGACCAAGCGATTAGAAGCAATTAGCATACAGCTGTTTGACATAGCAATTTCATGACTAATTTAGATTTTAAAGTACAAAAAGAGTAAAATAAATAATGCTATGAAACTGGTTCTCTTCCTAATACTGAGTGAAGAAATAATACATGACTCATTACTCTACACGCCATCGAAATATATCAAGTCGTATTTGCGAATTATTTTCTGTTACATTTAATTATATTTATTAATATAATCAAAAAGACACAGTTAATGAAAATCAGTTTCAGAACTAAACTTCTCTGAGGTTCCACCACAAGGACTGTATCTGATTATATCGCATGGACAAATATGCCTATCTGCAAGTGTAATCATAAAGAACTCGATGTAGAAGAACTGGACTATTTGGTAATTTGTTGGGCAATTCACTAGATAAATGGGTTTTAGCCTAATTGCAGACAATTTAATATCTAAAAGATACTGACACGTAGTTTCATTAAGGTGATCAAGTATATTTCAATGCACTTCTATACACATCATTAATTTATGAGCAACTCGACTGTACATGTTACTTAGCGGCGTCTTGATGAGCAGTGTTTTATCATCCAATTCCGAGCCAAAGACAATAATTTGCATTGGTGAAGAGGATACAAATACATTGCCGGCAAGATACACTGCACAGAAAATAGACCTTGACGCGACGTTTGGTAGTTAGCGACTCAGAACCCAACAACAACTGAAATAAGCATTAGGAACAACAGCCTCGTTGAAATAAAATCTCAAAATATGTACCGATAAACGTGTTTATTAACACAAAATACTTGCATGCACACTAACCACACAGCGACCAGAAACGCGTAGAGAATGTCGCAAGAATAAATATAAAGATTATATATTTCAGAACACAAGATTCCACCGATTAGAAAGATTTTATAACAGACAACGAAAGGAGAGAAATCAGAACAGAGATTCTACATGTTTAACAAGGTGGAATACTTCATGGATACAGCGATATGCGAAGCGGATCAAGCAGAAGAACTGTATAAGAAAAGGTGACACTAGATAGCTAAATCTACTGGATCACATCGAGTTTGATAAAATGGTCAACGGCATTGCCAGGATAAGATGTGTTAGAAACGGTAAATCGATTTAGTAAAGATCAACGTGTGACCAGAAGGAAACTGAGAATTACAAAACCCAAGAACAGTCGCTCATAACATGCAAATAACAGACTGTAGAAAGTATATAAGAATATACGTTTGAAACAGTATCGAAAGGCGAGACATTAACTTAATGTTTCCCGCTAGTAGCATGGACTAAATCAAGATGCAGAAAGCAGTACACGAAGCGTAGATCAAGATAGATATACGTATACCATATACAATTCCGGAGAGCAACAGAGTTACAAAAACAACATTGGTTGACGACTTAGTTCATAAATTCTACGACTACAAGGTGTTATCCATGTTAACTTGAAGCAAGGATATCATCAACTTAAACTAAACTCAAAATATCTGGAGGATATAGGGAAATAGTCACCACTTTCTGCACACAATGGGCATCACGAGTCTAAAACATCTAGTGTTTGGACGTAAGGTATATGGATTAAGGTCGCCTACGTACCAGGTGCTTTTGCGGCAATTTAATTCCTAAAGGTCAGGATAGTTAATTAGCCGTTACTGTGATATTTAGAGCCACCACCACCACGTCAGCCGTTTTAAAGAGCGAATGTCGCATTTGATGAACATGTTCGTGCGCAGCAAGTAAACAGGTGACAAGCGGGGCACAGAACATCAAGGTGTGCAGTGGAAGACAGTTCGCCATAGAACTCCAGGACGCGTTATATCAAATTCAGTCCAGTTGTACAGTTAGACAAAATCTGGTCCAATAGTTTGTAAGCCACCCGTGCAATTGATCAAATCGTGTGGGTTGTGCAGTGGGGTATTAATTTTGATGGTGGGAAAGGATCAAGGCAGAGCTTTCATCAGTAGCAGTCTTCCAGCCAAAAAACGACTAGAGTAAACTTTATAGCCAAGGAGCCTTAGTCGATGAGCTATGAGCAGCATTGGCTTATCGCTGTAAGGGGTACACTCTGGTGTTTGCAAGTATGATTCCTAGCACAAGTTTTACAGCCGTGCCCAAGAACAATTGGAACGGGAACCTTAGTGTAGGAGCTCAGAGCTTCACCGGCTTCTCGCTGTGAAAGATCCACCCTGGTGTTTGCTAGTATGATTCCTAGCAGCAGTTTTACAGCCGTGTCCCAAACAAGGTGGGAACTCCTTCTCTCTTTTCCATTTTCTTCTCCTGTGTTCTTTATTTATGTTGTCCCTTTTATTATCTTGTCCTGTTTTTGGGGCTATTCCTTCTTCGTCGTTGTTTACTTCTTTTCCTGGTTTTAGCTGGTCCAGAAGGTTGACTTACTGAAAGCTGGAGTTGTAGGCGGCTGGTCTTAGTCGAACTTAGTCCTTTTTTAAAATAGAAAAGACCATACATTGTGCTCTTAGGTGAGTTTGTATGTAAGGAAAGATTGGGAATCACCCAGTTGGTGGCTTTTTTGTATTGCTCTGTAGTATTTGAGGCATGTGTTGGTGTTAACTATTTAAGTCTTCCTTGTGCCGGTGGAGGAGGGTGATGCCTGGGCTTTTGGTCACCTTATATTCTTAGGTGCATGCGGGACCTAGGTTTGTGATATTGGTTTGTCTTACCTGAGTGGTTACCGCTTGCATTCCAGACTGGTAGAGTGGATGCGTATTTGTGATTTACTTTGGCCACACCAGTTAGTAATATAGGAGGATAGGTAAGTAAAGATAGTGAATATATGAATACCAATAATTTGAATAGTTATAATAATTTTGAGATTATTGATGATTTTAATATTTGTAGTAGATGAATTAATTAGGGGCCTGCTATTTTAGCTAGCAGTTTTACCTGACTGCTTTGTGCTCTTTGATTAAAATTGTTTAATGTTAAGGTTTGTATTTAAATGTTTTGATATTAGCGGATAATACTGCTATACGTGCTCACTATGTACATATTACATTGTGGGTCTAGTAGTTGAGGGAGTGTGGTGCTGGATTAATGACGCGTTTGTTCCCCTTGGAAACTAAGACGTTGTCGTTGGTATTTATGACAGTTGTTGAACACTTGTTCCAAAGTTTCCGGTGTAGGTCAACGTGGGCATTTATCGCTGGGGCAGTTTCCGGTGTAGGGCAACGTGGGCAATTTATTGCTGGGGCATTCTTGTCAAGATGTTTCTTAAAACTGTTGTCGAGTAGGGTTTTACCTGTTCGGATTCTGTTGATTAGTCGTAGATCAGTGGCTGCCAGGACGTTGGTGTTCTGTGTAATATTTTAACCTCTTTTTGTATTGAGTACAGGTGCCTACCATTTACAGTGTTGCTCCATCGGTGTTGCCATTTATTGTCATTCCAAATGAATGTAAAATCTCCGTGTTGAGTCTATGCACATGCTATTTTGGGATATTGCTAAATAACGTAATCAACAGGATGACCCACATATTGTAGGATGCATGCTTGAAGAGCGGAACAAGCCACTGTCAGCTTGTACAAATACTGATTCGGAATGAAGGAAACTAACTTATATTTCATTGATACCAATTCATAGAGAACGGTTTAAACCATGAATGGATACATCGTATAATGTATCATATGACGTCACCCATAACAGCAACACAGTAAGTCCAACAAGAAAGGAACCTAAAAGATTGATAAAAAATTAAAATAGGGAAAGGAAGCCTTCTAACATTTGCGAAGCCTAATGACAGCTTCATGTTCGAAATACACTTATAATTCAGAAAAGAAGTATGCAGGAACACGGTTTTTTGCCTTCATATGACTCTGTAGTCTTAAACGTAGGAACAAACGAGATCGAAAATCAGAAAGCTTTGTAAAGTTCAACAATAATTTATTCTTTTAATGTACAAAGGGAACAATTCCATGTATATAATGTTTCAATTGAAATCCAGTGGTTTTCCAAATAGTTTTAATACTGAACATGTTGATTGTGTGTGTAGTCTCGAAGTACACATGTACCAGTGATCTGTAATGTGATGTTGTGTTAATATTCTTTTGAAATCGCCCTTCTCCGAATTCACTATAATTCCAAATAAAAGTTTTAGTCCTAGAATAAAATTGATCACTTTGAAAATTCCTGTCAATAATAATTTGAACAAATAATTCCAGTCGAATTAAACACTGAACACACGAATTCAGATGTTAAGGCAAGAATGAAACAAAATTCAAGTTATCGACATTAAATAAAAAGATAAGACACAATTAAATAGCCCCGATGTAGAACCATTCTCTATAAAACATTCAAAGTTGTCAACACGTGTAAGAATATCCGAGTAAAAAAGATAATGTCCTAGATTCAGAATCCAATAAACATGTATACCATTAAGAATGATCTGATTATCTAATCTATAATATTAGAGAAATATTACCTATCTATTTTGTTGTTTTGAAAAATAAATCTCCTGGTCAGGTGCTCCATTAACATGATTTTGGACAAGGCCGAATACAAAATACAGATATACATTACATAAAATCATGGAGAAAAAGCATTAAAAAAAATACTAATTTATATTACTCAACATCAAGGAAAGGTTGCACTAAGGAAACAGGCCAAACTAAATTAATGAACATCTGCATATGATCATTATATACAGAATTAAGGGATTAATAACCACAGCCAGAATAATTACACTTGCAAATGCGACTTTGCAAATCAAGGGAATAGTAACATTACATACGAAACTATGACCCACACCAAATAGAGTGTATAGAAAAACTGTTTCATCGGTTATTCCTGAGATTCAACCGAAGGAGAATCTGCTAGATAGAAGGGAGGCACTCCAGAAGGCAGTGCCCTAATATCCTTGGATACACAATACAATTGGTTAAGGATACATCAGGAATCACCCAAACATTACATGAAGACGGGCACGGGCAACAGTATTTGACAGATTGTGTTTATTAGAGAGTCAAATCCATTGTAGTGGAGATAGTGAATTAGTAGGACTAATTAAGCTCAGATCAAATCATTGGTGTAATTAGTGAATATTTGTGCGTCAAATTTAATAATACGAACAACTTCATATGTGAAAAGTTACATGATATATCTTTCAGAAGTATTGGAAATAGTGACTTTTCTAGAATGTTCACTCCACTTATTAGTGATTATCATTCAGTTCATAATTTGGTATCGAGATATTATTTCAGTGGCTCAAAATTCAGAAGATTTTGTTTCATAAAATGTGACGTACTGAAACATAACATTTTCATCAAAAACTGTAAGTAGTTAAGTGGACTTAATATTCACTAACTTTGCAGTACACACAAAATTTCTGCCTGTCCATTCAACGCAATTATACCGTATATACTCATGTAAAAATTATATTGCAAGTGGAATCAATTAAAGTAAGCACTATTTCCCGTGTTACGACTCCGTGGTCTTAAACTAAGTAACAGAAAAAAGCGAAATAAACAAATTTGGTAAAATAAACCAATAATTTATTTTTCAGAGCTTCTTAGTGACACTTTAAGAGGTAATTACAATATTGTGGAACAGAATCCCATATAATCCAAAATGTTCTATCACATGTCCAAAGGATAGAATTTTCCACATGAATCCAAATATTAAATATGCTGATGTACAGATAGGCTTTATTAGGTTGATGTAGCAATACTCTTTAATGCGTTACTACTCTATGGTCTTAATCTAAATAAGAAAAATAACCCAACAAAACAAGTTTATTCAAAACAACTAAATTTGTTATTTTTCTAATTTATAAAGTTAAAATGTAAGCGGAACTTACATTATTGTTTACAAAATCTCACAAAAATCTCAACTGTTCTTTTGCGTGTCCAAAAGAATATAGCGTTTCAAATTAATTCCAATATTGAATGTGCTGATATACCAATAGTCTTAAATAGATTGACATACCAACATGTTTGATGTATCAGAAAAATATAATACAGAATGTCTTTGAATGAATTCACAATAATTCCAAAGTAGTGTTGATTGTCAAAACGTAAATGAGTTTCTGGCAGTTCCAATGAATAATTTAAATAATGACTGCTCTCAAATTAAATCCAAACCCATATATAAACTTTTTTTATTGATTCCCGAGGACTAATATTATACACAGTTATAACAAAAAATTGTTTGGGTCATTCTAATATACTGTTATCTAGCCTATGACGCAATATTAATTCCTAAAAAAACTTACTAACATGTAAACAAGTCCAGTCTATATAACAGTCTAAGCTCGTAATGAAGGAAAGACCTTCAACTAATTGATACAAAATAAATTGTTTATAACTTGCAAACATGTAAAACACCTGGTACATACATAGCTATGTCCTCAATCATGGAAAAAAGTTAAGTATTCCAATTCAATTGAATACATAAAACACCACATATAATTTTCTTCAATCAGGGATTAAAAGAAGTTTCATGTTTTCTGACTTAATACACGTTGCTTCGAGTCGATTGCTTTTTAGGATGATGCCGAGTATAAACAATTATATGCGTTCTTTGAATTATGGTCACCATTGTTATAGTCTTGCTAGACCAAGTTTTCTTTCTGTCGGAATTTTCTTTTATTATTTGTTTATTGGAATCCAAACCCAAAGCAGAGTTGACAATAAAAATGGAATGACCCAATGGTTAGTCGGCTTCTTGATGTATGTTTACCATTGCTTAATAAGAGAAATATCGTGGGCATCGGATATCTATGGCATCAATCTCCTTTTCCAGACGATGGTAATATTTAGTTCAACATTAATGTTCCTCCATAGCTGCTTATGTACTAAGTCTAATACCCTGACCGATATTTTAGGTCTTCGATTACAATCCAGATTATGTAGTATTCACTGAAATTATGGCAATCCGCTATCGAGTTCACTTCATGATCTGATTTTCTCTATTCTACCTAAAGCATTTACATTTAAGAGAAAATGAAATCCATAATACAGTGAAATGAAGATAAATTAGCATTTCATAATTACAAAAAAAACTTGCAAGCGATTTATTTTTCTATAGTATTTCGTTAAGCTAATTAATTAATTAGTTAATTCTAAGTCATTCTTTCTTGACAATTGCAGTATTGTTCTACTGAAACAATCTTTCTAAAACAGACGTTGCTGCTGATACCATCATGCTGACTGACACTTCCTCTTTCCACCATCTCCTTACATTTGGTAATTTCTTTCATAATATTTCAAATTTATCTAGATTCATGGCGACGATAATTGTTATCTAATTACATGCTTCTGGATAAAATATTCGACAATTTATTTTCTTGTACACAGGCAAGACCATCTAAAAATATTATTCATATACATTACGATATTAAGATGAACTGTTTATATGGCCAAGATCATCTACTTTATTGATCCATCATTTGTCTTTATACAAAAGAATTATGAAAGGTTTAGGCATATGGAGATTGTTACATACCCAGAACTGTGATTAGACTTAAAAAGGTAAAAAGTGAAATCAAATAATTTCAACTGTTACTCTCACGCGAAT
This sequence comes from Unio pictorum, assembly GCA_030141615.1. Classification (NCBI taxonomy): domain Eukaryota; kingdom Metazoa; phylum Mollusca; class Bivalvia; order Unionida; family Unionidae; genus Unio; species Unio pictorum. The sequence continues at coordinate 3,116,195 of JARLTB010000075.1, forward strand.
TCGAAATTTCTTTTACTCTTCAGAGGCACGGTCAACGAGTTGTATCCACGCCTAAAAAATACTTTATTTTGAGAATAAAATGTCAAATCATTTTGTCATTAAAAACAAATTAATATATTTTGGTGTCATTTGCACAAACACAGTGGTTTCACCTTCTTGTAACTGATATTAAATATCAGTCTAAATTCCCCTGTGATTTCTCTCATTACACGAGAGTATGATGTGTTGTGTGATTAATGTTTTCTATTAATGTAAACTGTACTTTAAGATAATTTTCATCTGCAAATAACATGTCCGTATATCTAACTTTTGGCATTGATTGTAAGGTTTAAAAACATATTACATTTTTTTAAAAAAAATTCAGAATATTTATAGAAACAATTTTATAGAATTTTCCATTTAGAGATGAGTCGCATCGAATAGATTACAGAACATTACATTGTTTATGTGTGTATAGAGCCTTTTGAAACAAGTATTTGATCCTGTTTCATTCTTGTTTTATCATCTGCATTTGTGCCATGATACAATGCGAGAGGAATTATTCAAATCATTAATAGGAATTACTACAGGGCTCATTCATAACAAAATAGGGGTATTGAGAATTCATTTAAAAACACACCGTATTACACATTGTTGCACATCAGGACATTTACGACTATTAAAATTGATTCAGAAAATTTTATGCCTTTATAATTGTGATAGGATATTTAGGATTATTTGGGATTTAGTCCACAATGATTAACTTAAATCATATTTTCTTTTGATTGTGCTCTATTTATTGGTTTCCTTTTTACCTTTCCTTCTCTTACTTATTTTAAGACAAACAATATTAAGAAATTTAACAGCGTCTTCTGTATACAGCAGGATTAAAATAATTTCAATAAACAGCTTGGCGTTTCAAACACTGAAATCCAAATAAATGCAATCACATTCAATTTGACACATATCAATTCAGGAATAGACAAAAAATTGCAATAGCAAGAATGCGTTTCTACTCAGATGCAACGACCATATGATCAATCTGATTACCAAGAAGTTCGTTAGCTAATAACAAAGTACACATTGCATATACACATAACTAAAACAAATACAAATTTCCCATCACTTCTATATATTAAAAAGACATTAACAAAAATTTACCTCCGTACCGAATTGAAAATCTTCATCAAAATCAATGAAACTACACAATAATTTCCTGTCTTTTGTTATTACTTTGGGAAAATCAATTATATAAGAAAGATTAATAGTGTGATTGGTTGCTGAATATCCTGTTCGACATTCCGCTTAATTCTCTGAACGAAACTTCCACATATATCGATACAGTCAATCTCATCCGCATATCTATTGTACGTAAATTATCAATGTAACTGCCTACTGCAAAATGGCGATAGTTCCCTAAATAACTTTGACCATCAATACCTTTGTAAATGGATCTTATAAATCCTTCCAATCAAGCATCAGACACGATTCATGCATCGAGTATTAAACTTCAAATGTTGTAATACATAAGAAGGATCTAATCCATCTATGGTAGCTTTAATATCTTTATTTAATATTCCGTTATTAGCAAAGGATTTTGCTGTTATTTAAACTTGAAGACATTCTTATTTCATCACTCGATATATGTTTATTGATAATTGCATCTTCATCACAAATAGAGAAAGTTGAAGTTAGCAAAAACACAATCAAATTAAGGTGTATGATATAAGGTAGGCTAGTTCTGAACTTTATCTTTACAAAACGTTCCTTTCGATATGTATAATAGGTCATACATCCTCCAAACTTCAAATTTTGACATTACGGAACATCTTGTCAGTCAGCGATCTACTATAAGGATTAACATATCTTCATCTGTAGAGCTGCGTGGGGTATCCGGGGTGTGTAGAGCTGTGTAGAACTGTCCAGAATGTCGGGGGTTTCTAGAGTGTATGGAGTGTCCAGAGTGGCTAGAGTGACCAGAGTTACTCAAGCGTTCAAAGTTATCGGAGTGATAGAGGTCTGCATAGTGCACGCTGTAAAGCCAACCACAGGAATTAATGGTAGCAGCTGTGAAGCTGAGCTGTAACAGCCTTGCAGCTGAAATATGGTGTGCTGATGACGGAGTGTCTCTTCTTAGAAATAATCTTGTAGCTGTTGGCTATTTTTTGGTTGGTAAAAACCAATTGTATCTTTCGAAACTGTAAATATAAGTTGTATATCTTTCCCGTTTTGGTTTGTATAATTTCTGAGTGAATTCATTTTACTACATGAGCAAAATTCTACATTGTTTACTAGCTGAGTTAACTATATCCATCTTTTTATTGTGAAATCACCGTTAACCATTCATCCCTTGTCTTTGTATTTTGGAAAGTAATTCTTTTTGTATTTTTCATCAGTACGTTATTGCGTTCTTACGTTAGTTAATCTAATATTTGGATTATATATACACGCACGTATTCATAAGTAATTGCTCATTCAAATCATTGATTATTAAACATTGTATTTATATCATCGCCAGGTGTTCTTCCACATTTGTAGCCTTATTTCCCATTGTGATAAAAAGTCACTATATCCTTTCCAAAGGAACACAAAGTCATTGGGCCATAGACTATATCCTAACCTACAACATTTCGACCTATAGTACCTTGCGCTACAGTATTCGCCAATGGCACTCGTCACAAGTTGTAAATAATTCATTGAATACACCGCATATAGACTGATTCCGTAGACTGTAAATAATAATGTGTGTATACATGTGCAGCCCTAAGAAAAAATGATTACCAAAACCCTCTTTTAAAGGTTATTTTAATACTTACTCTGCGCTGCCTGGACTAAGGAGTTGGATACAAATATGATATTTAAGTAATGGTATACACCAACAGGAATTTAGTATCAGTTGGAGAGTTTAGTCTTATTATGTCTACTGAAGAACCAAAATACTACTCAACGACCGAATTAAAAGTAAACTCTAATATATTGTTAGACTATAAATGTGGTGACGATTCACTCTAGGAAAAGGTGACAATGTTCATGTTTTGCTGAATTAACAAACACACTGCACAGAAAATTGACGTTGCACTTTTAATTTGGTACATAATTCAAACAAATAATCGTGTTAAGTAAAATTATACAAGATTAACAATCTTCCTCAATCAGTGACATTGATTTTGCTCACAATGATTACATAGTTTTCAAATAATTATGCAACAAAACGGTGAAGATTTCTGACGACTTATTTAATTGCGACTGTAATATGGGCAACATCGACATTGCATGTTTTTATATATAAAAACTGAATTTTCATGTTAATCTAAACATAAGCAGCAATCTTACATAGGTCTCGTAGCTAACGGAACATTATGCCCTCCACTTTTTGATTGCTAACCACAGCTACACGTCTTCAGTGTTGCATTACATCCTTCGCCTCGTTATTATCATAACGCGATATGCCTCGGTTTCATTCAGTTTCAATAAACTTCAAAAATAACCAACGATGAGTAATTTCTAATCAAATATGTTCAATCATGCCAAATGAGAAATTGCGTATAGGGTATTTCACCATTTCATCTGTTAAGAAACATTAAATCGTTACTAAGTACCCAACCAATGGGGAAGGCAAGGTGGCTGAATCATTAAAGCTATGACTCATATACAATCGATAAATAGAATCACCAAACAGACTAGAGAAAATTCAGTTAGTATTTACAAACGATGTCATAATATTGCGGTACGATAAAATTTTCCTTAAGAATTCGCGTTTCATTGAATAACTGACATGAGACAGGTTTTGAGTTTAATCTAGACTGAAATGTTTTTTTTTTCCATTGATTTCAGACTGTTACCAATGTACACTCATCGCTTCTTTACTAAATGTAAATACAAAAATATAATAAATGATCACGAAAAGTTCACAAAACAACATAATGCACATGGATCCAAATTGTATCTAACTTGTCATTAAGTGTTAGTATGTTCAATACCATCAAGATCGCATTTAAGTTCTGCAGTATAGGATTGTTTTTCTTCAAAAGTTATCTTTAGTGTAGGCCATGTTTGGTTAATAAACAGACCTCCACATTCATATTTGAAAAAGAAATGTGTAGCATGTAACATATCTCATACCATACAACACAAATCAGGAATGTTGTTTTAAATTACAGTGTACGCTGATTTTAAAGTAAACCTCACCATTTCTTGTCGAAGATTGTTTGGTTTATTGAAACTGAAGATATTTAGCCATTACATTATTGCTGTACTCGTGCTGTTGCCTGAAGAACTTAATTTGGCCATGGTGTGTGTCTGTATGAGTGTATGTGTATGTGAAAGAAGACAAGCAAACTTTTGTTGTAATAAACATTTTGCCATTGACCAGGTTCTGACGCTGCCTTCTCGAGTTATATATTCACGTATGACTTTGTTGTTGCAGTTATAGTAGGGTTTAATGCCATTTTCAGCACAAGATAGGCTATACATGGCTGCCAGTATTAATGGTGGAGGTAGAACCCGGTAAAACCCCGGAAAGAACCACCGACCCACGAGAAACTACTGGCAAGCTTTCTCACATACCCACATTATCCGAATCCGAGACTCGAACCAACGCTGACAGAGGTGAGATGACAGTGATCCGTAACGGAGAGCTTTAGACCACTCGGCCACTCGGGGTTCCGTATGACTTTGTCCTCTAAACGCAAAAATATTATAGAAACATTGGACAAATTTGTTATTTGTATACAACAATGTTCCTCGATCTTATATGTGAAAGGTTTCCATAATATCGCAAGGTTTTTTAAAATGCAAATCTATAGTCACAATGTTACAGGTAAGAAACTGCTTAACAATATCAATATGACTATATGACTTTTTGACACGTAGTCTGCGTTACAGTACATACATTGTACAAACCTTTGGTCAGAATAATCTTCAGCAAAGAACACGTTAAAGATTCTAAGAGTTGATTACCAGTTTGTATAGTAATCTAATTGTCAAAAGTAACATATATGCAGTTTTATAAGAACTATAGTTTTCATAAGTTTAAAATCAATAACATTATTTTAAACGGAGCAAAATAATTTTGGTACGTCTCTATTGAATATATAGTGTTGCATATAGAGCTGTCAAATTAGTTACATCACAAAAGCCTACGTTTTGTATTTGATACCAAATATAACATTGACGTTTTGAATTCCAACTTGGTTTTGTGACCGCTATTACATTTTATCCATTGTCAATTATCATTTTAAACAAATCTTAGTTTCAAAACAATGCCGAGCGATATTCGAGATTTTCTCTGAAAATAAGATACAAAAATGGCATGACATCTTTTAAGTTCTTTTGATAAATACATTGTAGGCAAAATTATGTATAATATTTTTAACAAAAAGTATCTAAGAATTGGAAATTTTAAGTTTGATATGTTAGCAAGAAAAATCTCTGCAAGAGTTTATCTTCCAGGCTTTATCTTCTCACTTGCCAAGTTCCAGAAATTGTTACTGTACTGTTTCTAATAAATGTTTCATTCATACCTATGCATTTTTCATTTCTTATAATGGTATACATAGAAATAGGTTTAGAAATTTGTTGTATATTTTAATCAAGATTATTAATATAATATTTGTATGCGACTTTAAAAATTCGTTGTATATTTGAATCAAGATTATTATAATATTAATTTGTATATGACTTTAAAAATTCGTTGTGTTGTATACTTCAATCAAGATCATTGATATATTAATTTGTATATTACTTTAAAAATTCGTTGTATATTTGAATCAAGATTATTAAAATAATAATTTTACAAGACTTTAAAGCTGAAAGTATGCTTTGAGCATTTATGAAATTATTTCCCCCAAAAAGCCTATTTGAATAATATCATCATTTAAAGACGAACCGTCAGTATCAATCAAATCATTCACGAATCCAACCTCTTTCTGAATTCATGTTTTGTAATAAACAATTATTTCGTAGATGTAAAGATTGAAAATTTGGTTAGCTTTTTCTATCAGGCTGTAACTATTTTGAATGATTTAGTTCGTCTTAAATTTAGTTTTAAAACTCCTGTCTGAAAGTATTACAATTCTCGTATAAATATATGATTTAGATTTAATCCGGAAAACTGAAACATTATTAATAATTTAAACTTATCACAGAACATTCGTATACTCCATGTCATTATAGACTGTTTACAAACTGAAATATATGAATAAAATGTACTCCCCGTCAAGAAAATTCGTCATGGCCAGGTTTCGCTTGAACGTTTTATTTGAACTTGTTAAGAAGTGCATTTAGTTAATTAAGAATCTGTTTAGCATCATTTGGTAAAAACAAAAAAAAAAAGAGGAGATTTTTAGTTTTGGCGTAACTTTTTATCACAATTATCTTTCCAAAGTGTCTTGTCCAATGCATTAGCAGGTTCTTAAACTTGGCAATATTTGATCGATAATGAAGACCTGTGATTTGTTTCCACGCTAGTTTAAATCTTTACACTTAAGACAACATCCACAATTAAATTTATATTCATAAGATTAGTTCATGCTGCTAAACTAAATTTGATATTTCCCAACAACTAAATCAATGACATGAAAATGAGGAATATTAATATAAAAGATGTAAATCATATAAAAGTTCGCTGACCAATCAAGGGCTAAATGATATATCATCAGTACACTGAAAGAAACAGACAATATATTAACCAAGCTTTTAACCATACTATGGTTTGAAAAAGTATTGGCTAAATGTTCTGCACAAATTATTAAATATATGGGGAGACTGAAGGAGTAGATCCACATGTTCATACCTTTTTATATACCAAACTTGCTATAAACTAAACAGTTTTGTTTCTTTTATTAAAAAAACAAAGTTATATTTGATTTATTGTTGGTTCTTCAAAATTAAAAGATGCACAACTATCAATAAATGTGCATGCGTTTTCAAAAACAATTTTGCGATGGAGTCCAAGATTGTTGTGATTATTGGTGCACAATTTTAAGCCCTTATAAGATTTTTAAGTTCTCTCCAATGTCTCGTCCTTTCGAAAACCATGTTTAAACCTCATGTATAACTGGGGAGCAACCTATTAATACGAATTGCAATGTACAGAGAAGCAATTTAGTATGGTATAAAAAGACGTAAAATGGGTTTTTAATCTACTGATTAAATTTCTCGCCTTTAGTTATATGTGTAAAAACATCATTCTAAGTTGAGGATAATTCACCACAAGTTAATAGCCGTTAATAGAGTCTAATAATGTTTATAAAGGAGAAAGAAAAAAAACACAGGACTTTAACCGTGACGCCTGTTATGCTCATATCATAAAGATATTCCATTTTGTGTTTTCAGCTGCCGAGATACACCAAGAGTTACAAATTCTGTAACAACTTTATACAATACCCTTTGATTCATTTACATGGTTTAAATTTCCATTCAGGGGAATAATATGCGATATATTTGAAGGTAACTCATTTGTGCATTATTTTTTTTAAAATCATTTATATATTTCATTATCGATCTTCAAAACAAAACGCACCCATGAACCAATATACTTGCAGAAATATCAAAATATCGACTATACAATCAGTTCTTGTATCATGTTCAATGTTTTAAACCGCTTTTTGCTTTTTGCAACTTTGATTTTGACTGAAACTACCAATGAAAATGTCAGTCTTCCTGGTAACTCGCTTTCCTGTTCTATTAATTTAAAAAATACTTCATGAGTCGTAGAGTTAAAAGGAATGGATCTGTGATTGATCAGGTGATAGTTACGTCTAGAGCGCGTCAGTTAAAAGCAGTTCCATTCCAATGATGTTGTGAATAGTTATAGAAATTACAGGTCTCCAGAGAGACTGTTCGATAATATAGAGCATTGTCTATGATGCAGTCAGTAAGACAATCATTGTTTTAACACATCAACAGGGTCTGCAGAATGTCATTTCAACAGAAACGGAGATTAAAGAAATACAGAAATCTCCATTCACAGAATCTCTTAATTATTAGGACAATTGCACAGCAATAACTTTATCAAAAATTGCATTACAAAACAAATGTCTGTCACTTTCTGAAAGATTTGGGTATCAACAGTAATTATTTCAAGAATATATTCTACACATGTATCTGTATTACAAATTACAATGACAAATATCAGCTATTACAACATTAAAAACTTAAATTTCTATATATACTTATGTTGCTGAAACGTGGCATCGAAAGTTGCATAAAGTTGTACATAAAATTTTTATGCGAAAATTCGTACGTGACAGGTTAACATGTCAAAACCCAAATCTGCGAATGTACAGTATGCTACACTTAATACTTGTTTCAAGTCATGCCACATATAAAAAAGAAATTATAAAGAACAATACAACACACATATATAATTAAATATCTTTCAGTGTCAGATCTTTTTTTGTTTCAAGGAATCTTTAATTTCAGTCCATCATAAAAGTTTATGCAAAGAATAAACTTCCTCCCACAGTGACCCAACAGTAGAAACTAGCATTTTGGTCAAAAGCCTGCCAAATATTGTGTCAGATTCATTCATCGTTATATATTATTATTACATGATAACATCTCATTCACGAACTTATTAATCATAACCAAAGACTTATAGCACTAGCAGCTGCCTCGCACTCCACTCAACATTAAGAGGTTATTTATGACTTGTCTGCCTATAGTCAGGATAATGTGACTGGGTGGGACATGATTGTACCAGTCTGCGGCATGATGCCCCAGTACAAGATATCACTATAAAATGCTACACTAGACATCCTTAGCGATATGGTTAAAAATGTTTAAGCTACATCAGATATAAAATGCGAACCCGGCTTCATCTTGTGATATTGTTCATCTGGTGCCAGATACGACTCCTCTGTGGTTATTCTATGTATTGATACGTGTGATTACATGGCCTTTTAGTTTACTCTCTTCTGGATGAAATTCTCGATATAGCGCTTTGAGATGGGCGGGTGGGTGGAGAGGATGTTGGGTTGGTGAACGTTGAAATGAAGGATACAATCACAATTCATATTTTATAAATGATTAGAAATAAATAATTAGCAAGACAGAGAGGTAAAGAGATTGTATTTTGATAAAAGCTCTATCAACGAACTTGATCATTGCAATAGTGTTCGAGCAGCTCTATGCATTTTATGTTTCGCCTCTCGTTCTATACTTATCTCTGGTTCGTTATTTATTATCTTTATGTAGCCATTTAAAAGACGGTAATAATGAAATAAATAAATAAATAAACAAATAAAAAGATAAATATTAATAACACATACCATTAAAAATAATCGTTATCATTAATAACACATCATTACGTTTCACGGTTACGCGTCAATTTTGATGGAGAGTGGTTTCTCGCATTTTAACTGACTCCTATGGCACCTAGCCACTAGTGCAAAGACTTATATCACGCTAAGATGTTTTTCATTCTGAAAGTACTCTTCTAAAACTTGTTGTGTCTTTGCTAAGTCTAATTTCAATCCGTGAGTTTCATAGTGCGCATGTACCCAACCGTTGCCACCATTGGAATTAATGTGCAGAAAAGTCTTAAAGGATGAAAACAATATGTATACCTAAATACGCCTTGATAGCAATGCCTGGATGGCAATTCAATTTACCTGGTAATCAATGATGTAGTTCAAGAGATTAACTAAGACCGTGCTAATGGATGGCAATTCAATTTACCTGGTAATCAATGCTGTAGTTCAAGATATTAACTAAGACCGTGCTAATGGATGGCGTGGGAGAAGTCCTATGGATCTGACAATATGCCAAATTGATTAAATGTTCAAAACATTAATAATGCTTTCGCGATAATTAATGAATATGACCTAAAATATTATTCCATTGTAAAAAAAAGATCAAAATTAAAAGGTACATTAATATGAGTAAAACATCCTTCATAGGCATTGAACAAACAAAATAAATAAATATTTCCTTACAAAAGGTTATTTTGTTAGTTACGTGAAAAATCAGTGACATGCAAGCAGCTGTTGAAGTACATCGTATAAAAATATCAAAATGGACACAAAATACATATTGGCAGTGATAAATGTTTTGTAAAACCGGGATTAAATGCAATAACGTTAAAACGTAAAGGAAAATAAAATTCACGAATCATTGAGAAATATGTTAAATGAGGCAAGGAATTATTAGAGAAAACATATAGAATACTTTACACCAACTAAGAAAAACAAGTTACTATTATAGAAAGATTGAATGGAGCTCTTAAGATATATTTTATTCAAAACGAAGTTTGTAAATGGATGAAAGAATTGCCTAACCGTATTGAGGAATACAGCAATATTTACCAAAAGCATTTAAATATTCAGTGATATAACTAATTCTTAAATAGTCCTAAATGTATTATCAGATAATGGAGTGATTAATCGAACTACTCGATTGCCCACATGTCCGCGTCATCTGGTGCTTCTGGCCTTTTCTAAACCATTGTTAGAGATATGTTGTTGTTTCTCTCTCTCTCTCTCTCTCTCTCTCTCTCTCTCTCTCTCTCTCTCTCTCTCTCTCTCTTTTCGGGTCATCAAGCTCTTGGTTGCAGACTGTGAGTTACAGTATGAAGCTATTTTCTTTATCTTCAAGTAGAAAACTTATATCAAGCCTAAATGCGTGTTAGGTATTTTTTGCCTCTTATCGAACAATATTCCCACTGGATTTTACGTCAGATATCATCTATCAAAATGAGCCAGAACTAAGCTATTGTCATTGCACAACCTTGTATATACCCACAACCCTGTTAACGTGAATTGTGTTGTTTTTCTGTAGCTGCTTGCGCATTCACACTAAGACCATGACATAATTAGCCCTCCCAGATAGCATTACTATATTATTATTTCCCCGCTGTGGCTATACATTACGAGTTGAAATAAGCCATTAGGCACACATTCATCGTTTCTCGGTTCAAGAAAATTCACAGCTTAATTACACACGAATTAATTGACTACACTTCTTTCCTAACGATGTTACGTTGCTAATCAGCGATTCATTTACATACATTTGCAGACATCGACAAATCAAATCTCAGCATAACTTTTACAAAGCATGGAATCTTTATGACACATGATTTCCGTTACATACAAAACAACTAAATTCGAATGCATTCATATCATTCCTGAATCATTCAACATTTGAGACGAAAAGCATGTAAGCAGTTAACTATGAATTTAAGGAAAATTTAAAGTATGAATTTTAAATGAATACGTTCCACATATAATTATAGATTTACATCTATGAACATGCAGTGTTTGCAATTAAGACTAACATTGTACCGTCCATTGAATCAAATCTCTCTCCTTCTGTATCCCTCACTTTACAACAATGATCTTTAAACAGCTTAAAGAGAAATTACATATTTCCCGTAGCTAAATGTTAGCTCTACTTAGAAACTAAGATTAATTATTTTCACGTGGAGAAGTTCTAAAATGCCTGAAATGAATGCCGTTTTGGAACACTTCCTCGTTTTGCTTAGTCATTCAGGATTACTTCTTTAAAAACTGTTTATCGCTCCCATAGAATTCAGAATAACTCTCTGGACCGCCTTTATTAATAACAATTCTAGATAATATAATTTTATGACACCTGTTTTAAACGGACCAGGTCCACCTAAACTGTTATCTGGTTTCTCTCAACTCTTGACATTTGAGACATTTGACCTTGCTTTACCATTGCTCTCTTTATGTCTCTAATCGTTAACTGAGCGAGTCCTCATTAAATGTCAGTTAATCTCCAACAAAAAGCAGATTCCATAACTTGTAGTGAACAGTGTATGGCGAATCTAACCCATATGTCAATCTTAATGATTATTTGTCACGTGAGTATGACATAATGTAGCTCACAATTATCACTAAAACTGTTCACCACTACAAATCGATTGTATATATATAGTTAAACCATACATACAAACATCTTGTCTAAGAAACAGGGGTATTTACCATCATGTTTATATCATTTGTCAAAAATTAACAAATAACTTAAATAAAATAACTAAATACAGCCATCACCAGGAGGATATTTTTATATTTATTTCATTCTAAATTGTTAAATCTTTTATTTAACAAATGTTATCATCATTAATCTTGAACTTATATCTAAGTGTGTTAGAAATTTACGTGAAATTTTACGATATTAAATTATCCATTTTCGTTCATGTGCAACATAATTATTTCATTGGAACAGTGATTGGTCTGTAATTGTTGAAGTGAATTAATGTGCTGTTGATATTTGTGACTTTATTTTGTTTATGATTTCTGTTTCTAAACCAAATATAAAACAAACTCGTTGATTAATTGTATCAACGAGGACATTAGCATTGTCTCATCTGCAACACTTTACAAATGTTATATACGACACCAAGTCATCACGTTACTAATTTTGTCAAATTTCATTTTATTGAAATTCTATTTGTCTTTAACCATATTGTTGCTGCTCTTGTTCTGAATACAGACCCGGGCATCAGACAGAAACGTTTGCGCATGTAAGTTTTCGTTTCTGTTTCTTTGCATATGCATCCCATGTATGTAATAACATGTATCACATATAAACTGGTTTTGCTCCAGTAATAGCCAGTGACCCATGTTATTAATTATAAATCAACTTATTTGGTTATCTGACAACTGATACCAACGAAATGCCTAAATATAATATACGCTTGAATGTTAAAATGATATGTTACCCTACCTTTTACAGATTGGAATATGTAAAAGTGAGAATCTATATAGGAAGGTTTAGAAAGAAGATTTATCCCTATATTACAAGCAAAATAAACTGACCATGGCTGGTAATAATTTTAAGATGAAAATAATGAATATAAACCGAAATGATTCTTTTGGATCCTGCTGAAATAGTGTTAAATGGAACGTATACGATTGGTTTTGTATAATCCAATGAACTAACGCAGAACAAAATAATAATAAAAAGAATCTTAACAACATGTGCATTATCAAATTAATCCGCTAAAACAATAGCAGTATATTTTCTGGTATTGCATCAAATTAATGACAAAAATGAAGTTCATCCTCACTTCAATAAGACTGTATATTTATATTTAAACTTGCACGCAGAAAATTATGTTTCAGAAAGAATATTTTCAATGATGTTGAAGAAAATATGTGTATTAATTTGAAAGCTTTATTTCTTAATTAGTATAGAGTAACCAAAATATACAGAAATAGTGGCGACTTTAAACTTCAGAAAAGGAGCAATGATTGTGTGTAGCAATAACGTTTGGTTCGTATGTAAAAGAGTCGGATAGAATCAAGGTACATAATATCACATCTTTTAGATTAGGTGAAATATGGATTGCCGATCAAATTAGGTTTTTAAACAAATGCGTTGACATTATGAAATTAATCTGATTTGCTAAAAAAAGGAAACAAAATAAGATCAGAAAAAAATCTATTAGAAACAAATTACCTCAGACACTGAAAACAATGACGAAGGGATCAATGTGCTTGCACATAAAATGAATTTCATACCAATGTTAAAGTGGAATTGAGTACTACAAAAATATCTTTAATCCTTGATTCACAAATATCAAACGACGGGAGAGAACACTTATAGCCACTTACACGAGGGAAATAATTGTAAAATTATCGTACAGGTTATAAATAGATATATCCCGAGACGGCAAGAATGGACATTTAATAGAGATTTAGAGATGCTAGATTGAGCAGATTGGATTTGACCAAGTTTATCATTTACATTCGTAACAAGATCCGGAAACAGAATCACTAGATAGGGTTGCAAATATTAGACACAACATTATTTTCCAAATTGCTCTAGGTATACAATGATAGTCTGAGGAATTGTTTCTCCAACAAGATATATGCATATCGATGATACTACATTGTCAAACTAAATACCATAAAAAGCTAACAGCAGCAAGTTTTATAAATTCAACATGAAATCTTTTTCCCTAAAATACAAATTTAAAATTTAAAATGAACTACAGTATTGTGAATTAAATTCAAAATAGTTCTAAACGTTCTATCACAGGTCCAACTGTGTGAAGCTCCAATTGAATTCTAGTGGTATTCGAAATAAATTCCCATATTTAATTTGTTGCTGTGCCTCTAGTCTCAAGCGTGCTAATATGTCAATAGTCTGGAGTGGGGCAATGAACTAACAGTTATTTAATGTACCAAGATAATTTAATATAAAATGTCCTTATCGGAATTCACCACAATTCCAAATTAATGATTTTGTCCAACAATATTATTAACCACTTTGCAATTCCAGTGACAATAATTTAAATAAATAATTCTAACTAAATTATAAACAGAACAAAACATTACAACTGATGATACATAAGATGTAAAGGAAAGAATGAGTAATTTGTTAGGTAATCAACATTATATAAAAAGGTTGGGGCACATTAATAGAGGAAGGATGTGATGATTCATTTAATATTGGAAACGGTAATTTGCTAAATAAATGTAAGTTACTGTCATATATTCATTACATTTACCAGAATATATTAAAAATTGAAATACTTGAGAATAATTTTTAAATTCCATATAACCAAAATCAAATACATCAAACAATCATCCGTTCAAACCTTCAAAATATATGCTTGACAAATATAAACATTAGTTTCAAAGATGCGCTATAAAATTAAAAACGTTGATAATTTTGAAAATGAATGAGACATATGTCTTTATGTGACAAACGTATGAAACCAGTACAAAGCTATGTAATATATTCGTATGCATTACCACCCGTAATTGCAAGATTGTAGTGTATTCAAAACTGCGCACACACGTTACATCCCGTTCTTTAGCTAAAATATATAAAGTTCGGGACACATACTATCACAAGAGGAATTGTAAAATGGTTTTACGTCTTAGTTGTAAAAAGCATATGCATACACTAACAGATATCACGAAACATCCAGCAACAAAATGCTTGGCAAATATAATTAGTATATTTTGTTGCTAGAGATTTTATTTGGCCTTGAACAGCACCTTTTTGCTTTCTGCTACTACAATTCTTTAGTGGTTGCTACGCCTCTCGAGATGAGCAGTATGAAATGCACATCGTTTTAGACATTGTCTTAGTGGAGACCACGAAGCTTAAAACTGGTTCATTGACCCCCTTCCCACGGTCGTCTTTTCCTCCTCCTCCTCCAAAATCCAAGAGTCGCATCTATTATAGTATCCTTATCTGATTCTGATCGGTTTATATAAATGCCATCTCACTTATCTGGTATTCCCTCTCATTTCTTCTCAGGTCGCCTTTATCTTGATGACTTCGCCATCTAATACTTCTCTCATACCATCATGCAGAACAGCCATATCTCACCATGGACTTCATCACAGCACAGGAACGTCTCCTAGTGAAGGAGGAAGATAACTCCCCTATATCCATTTTACACTTCACTTCTGCTGTACCTGCCATTTATCGTCTCTTATAGTCAGTGATATCGCTTTCCAGACAAGGCAATCAAAAGAATCATACCATTCCATACTCTGAACGTTGGACATGTATACGTCTACCCATTGGGTTCCAGGTCGATGAATATGGTCTGTGATGATGCCAATGGTTTAATTATCTTCATGTTTTTCGATATGGTTATCAATTCATCTTTATCACACGTGAGATAATTCAAATAAGCAGCTTACAAACGATGATTTGTCGGGTATTTAGTTTTCTTTTTTCACAAATAATATTATGTTATAAATTCACACTTGATTTTATCTTGAAACATTCTTGCAATTAAGTATATGAACAACAGGTAGTCTCAGTTCTCCACTGAAAGAGAGCTTCTAAGTAAGATAATTATATTTATGCTTCGTCATCAGGCCTGAGGTGATTTGACTGAAACAATACGTGTTGTTGTGATTATATATATATATATATATATATATATATATATATATATATATATATATATATATATATATATATATATATATAGTTGTTGATGTTACTGTCGGTATTATATTTTAAAGATGGTCATGGAAGACTGTAACAAATACTGAGTGCAACTGTCTAAACTGATTGTCTCCTGGCTGGAAAACCAGATTTAAAATTACTGCTCTGATGACAAAATATAACACAAAGATTTTATCGAAAGTGTGTTGGTAATTTTCGAATGCGAAACAAAACTTCGGTTTTTAACACTACTTGTAACTATTTCCCATATTATGCAAACACACACTTTAAAGTTTAGCTTTATCAGAACAAGTTTTGTAAACCGCCGAAACCAGACGTTTCAGCTGGATTGTCGTAAATGCTTGCCAAAAGCGTCGAAATGATAGGAGCACGTGTTGATTAGCTTCAGTAATAAAAAATTAGAGTAAATAGCCATTTGCGTTTCTACCATTTCAAATATAGGTTTAATGTACTTTAGAGGCATTGTCTAAATTCTAATTGAAGTATTAGGTAGGTACACGCGATGGCTAAATCATATCGCTTACAGTAACCCGAAACGATTGATGTCTTCTTTTCTTCAAATATATTCTTTAGAGTCTACGATCCATTGAACAAAATCGGGAAGAGTGTAGAGTCCCTGAAAACCTTTAAAGTTTTCGCTGAAGATAACTACAACTGAAACAGTGAAATATATGTTCCTCTATGCACTTCTCATATGCAAAGTTGAGCTACGCAAAACATATGCATATAAATGCTAGTCGTTTTTTACATTCGAATTTAGAAAAAAAATCTTACCTTTTTGTTCTTGTCCTGTTCTTCCTTTACATCTTCTTGGGATTCCGGGTACACACGGTCCGCCTGCAGCTGCAGCCTGTTGAGAAGGATGCGGACGTACACTTTGCCACGGTCACAACGATACAATCGTGTTATCTCCACTATGTGATTCGCCTTACTCTACCAGTCATGAGTAAAATATTTACTATATCTTAACACACTATTGCTGCATTATTTTTAAAGTTCATCGTTTATATTCTGACGTAATTTCGATCGCTAGGCTTTTATGAGATAATATTCGTGATTTTGTTTGTGCCAGTGATTGGGGTGTCAGTAGTTTACTCCATGGAAAACATCACTCAATTCCGTGTACGATCCACTGGCAATCGCCAACAATTTCAAAGGAAAATATAATTTCGCTGATGATGTAAACATTAATGCGAGTTATCAGATTTTCATGCTTAGGTCTTTCTAGATTGTTTGTTTGGAAAACATGTTCCTTTATTGTTTGCTATTTATAAATTAAAATACGTTATTTAAATATCTTACATCAAGCAATGTGCGAATTCTTTTGTCCCAAAGACAATAAATATAGTTCTAGCAGCAAAAGGTTTGTTGGTATTCCAGCACAATACAGGTTAATTAGTCCCGATCCAATTGTAAGTTATAAAAATATAAAAATATGGAATGCCTACAATACTTTAAAGAACAAAAAGACTTACAAATAAATTTTAACATGAAGTACATTACAAGGATGCAACGGTTTGTATCGATTTCAGAGTACATTTTGTTTGGATCCGCATTACACGTACCCATTAAGTTTGATGTATTGGCCAGGATCGTCATAGATTTGTAACTTGTAATAATCTATTTTGTTTGGGGCATGACTTGAATTCGAAATGGACCCAGGTTGTTAGCAGATATAACGTAAAAGTAGGAACGATCGTTACGTGAGATCATAACGGCAAACTATCCAGTGTTGGTTTAACTGAATAATATTTTAAGAAGTTTCATTCCATTTAAAACAGGTATTATAAAGTGATATTTTACAGACCAGTTATTATTAAAGACGGACTGGGAGGAATTTTATTATTTTTGCGATACTAACAATTATTCTGGTGGATAAAATAGAAATCATGATTGGTGCTTAGTTAGCGGACGGAATTTTGAGATTCCCTCGTTACAGTCTAGGTTTTTCTGCTGAAGGAGTGGTCTTGACTATAGGGGATTAGAAAGTGTATACTCCTGTTATAAATTGTTAAAGGGACATGGATCTGGAAAAGATCCGTATCCAGAGAAGAACAGACAGAATTATCTGATGTTAAGAGAGGTATGGCTCTGATAAAGCAGGGGTTGGTCTCAGCTGTATGCAGTGTATATTCATTGATGAAAGTTCTTAATTATTGCTGAATTTAGTCGTTTTAAATTCGATTGTTTTATTGAGTACAGAAACAATAAGTGAATGTTTTTATTCATATTTCTAAGGATGTCATACATATTTCGTTATATGAATCAGGTTAGATTCAGAGGTTAGGCATGTAAAAGAAATCATGTATCTTAAAGATTTCAAGCATTTCCTTCTGAATTCGAGTCGTGAGAAATTCATTTATTTGTCTAAAATGATTTGTATAAAGTATACTGAGGACTGATGTTTCCTATGTCTGGAATCTGTGTCGATTAACCTATAACTTCCAAATTAACCTGCATAGGACAAGTAGCGAAGTACATTAATTCATATGGAACTAAGATGTGAAAGCCATTCAACTGAGAATCGAGTACAGTGTGTCCGCTGTCATTCGTGTCAGTGGACGCCTTCTTGGTTGCATATTACAATGTATAAGCGTAGAAACGAAATTCGAAGAGATGATGAAACTATTTGTGAACGCCTGTAAATGGACCGCATTTTGCAGCCAATTCATTATCCGCTAATGTCTAAATCCTCATGAGAAATCAAGCCATGTTTTCAGCTATCTGCGTTCAACATATTCATGATGGGTTGCATTTAAATAAAGCACACTAATCGGATGTTATTTTTATATAGCTATGACATTAACCTTAATGAGGTTTTGGTGAATGTGCAGCACAATATATATTCAAAGGAAAGTTCTCTGTGGCATACTGAGATCATTATATGTTGTGATACTAGTATTCAATCCAGTCGTGTCCGTTTGTATAAAAAAAGTGAGTCATCTACCATACACGTTTTTATTACCGTTGCTGATCTTCTGCACGTGGTCAACACATTTATGGAGATGGAGGACGTTTGATCGCACTCTACTTGAGTTAAACTGGATCTTTTGTAGTTATTTTTTCATTCGGCTTTGGCATCTTTTTGAATGAAAATATGTATCAAGGTTCCAAATGCATCTTCTACTCTACTAATTACAAATTGTAGTGAACACATAGGAGCATACAACTTTCTTACAAAACACAGTGTTGCAACTTTCCTTGTGGCTTAGTGGATAGAATTTTAAAATAAATATTATCCTCTCGCCCTTTATACACATGTTTAATGTATTCTCGATTCAGCTCATGCTGTGTTTATTTATATGAATATTTAACACAGTCATATGTGTTTAATTTCAATAGATGCCAGTGTGATTAATTGTAATATATATTCCATCGTGTTTATTTTCAATATATGCCATCGTGTTTGGAACTATAAGATATACAATGTCTTTTTTTTAAATCCAGTATAACCAGTGAGGAAACAATGGGAAATTATTTCTCTTTAAAATTCGGCAAAATACGAAATAGTAGAGAGCCACCCGAACACAACTATATATGTCGCAAGCAATTTCCTCATTTCAATCTTTCATACGCGTTTTTCTTTCGAAAATATGTATGTGAACATCAAGGAAGTCAATATATTGAAAATGTTAAAAGTCAAAAAATGATATATCAAAATGGACAGTTGAGTTGTCTTCCTGTGGACCATGGATCTTAATGCACAGGAAGGCATGTGTTCAAAACACATTTTGGCTAGAGACATGTGCCAAGAATTGGTGTGGAACGAGGTGGATGTACCGGACCCTTGCATGTATAGAGGATTTCGCTGTTGCAACAGAGTTACTGTTTGTATCGTTTAATATTATCTTCCTTACTCCAATGCGCATGCCCACATCAATTCCAGTTCCGGATAGTTCAGAAATTTGCACGGTTTTATGATTAGTTTGCAAAACATAAAGTCAACAAAACCAATAAGTAAATTATATGTCTAACGTCTTTTGTTCATACTAGAAGAATAATTATTGACATTTGATCAGATAGTTAAATTCTGTGTCCATACGTCCATTATATCAGATAATTAAATAATATTATTTTTGTGAATACTTAAATGATATAAAATAAATAAACTAAATACACTGTCCATATTTATATTACACCAGAAAATATAGATTCATTATCCAAAATTTGAGATAAATTTGTTTGAAACATTTCCCTTTACAATCCGATTAAGACATTCATTGAACATGTTTTGCTGCATAACTTTAAAGAAAACCATCTCAATTTGAATTTTTCATGTATTTGTATATCCTTCCATGTCAGTTATTTTCTCAAGGCTGATAGTTAGTTTATAAAGCGAGTTAAGAAAGTTATAACACGAGTTGATAAAAAAAAAATATAGCACGAGTTCGATACGTCAGCTGATCTGTATTTTAGTCCAGATTTTTCTTTAAAAAAATGGAGTACAAGATATTAATGTATTCAGAGGAATTTAACAAAGCAATAATTACATTAGTTAACATAAAGATCAAGTAGTGTAATTAATGCGGATGGAATTTTTATTCATATTTGGCTGTAATTATCATACAATATTCAGATATATTTTCATGCCCAATGACGTTTTTTCTTTCATTTTCTTTTGGGGGTAGGAAAAAGGTTGTCCCATCTCTAAACAATCGAAACGTATTTCCTCATATACATATTTGTTCATTCATTCAGTCCTATAATAATTTCGACTTATAGGAAAACAACATTGCCTTACATTTTCTAAATCAGACTTTCTAGAGCACACCAATTTCATGAAATTAACATTTCAGTTTTGTTTCCATTCTTCTGTTTGTTGTCACATATGGTATTTATTGTCATGATGATGGTGTTGAAGATTAAGGGGTGAGGAGTGAACACGATTTTGATGTAGACAATACATTCTTTCGATTTTAATAGTATAATTTCTATGCAATTGAAACCCTGACAGATGAATGCTAAACACCTTGAGATATTTTAATAATCTTGCTTTTTCAGGCTGCTCTTAACGGTATCGTATATTCGATTTTCCTGCATTTTAATTTAAATTAGGATACAGTAGATCCGGCGAACTAATAAAAGACCAGGTCATGTTTGCTTTTCCCAGACGATATTGGTCGCTAAGCTACCGGCTGAAGTAGTCAAGGCTGGCTATGCTTCCTGATCAATTGTTCCCATCTCCGATTTCATTGACATTAAGCACATATAGTGTAGATTATCAAAAGTACCGGATACACTCGTGTTAATTCAGTAGCTGCAGGAAGACGATAATGTCTTTGGTTTATTGACTCAAAGCTAGATTTTTTGGCAGAAAACCACGATCTTTACGACGGATTATATATATATATATATATATATATATATATATATATATATATATATATATATGTATGTATATGTATGTATATATATATATATATATATATATATATATATATATATATATATATATATATATATATATATATATATATATATATATATATATATATATATATATATATATATATATACAGGCACATAGAATTTAGAAATTGCCTTGACCTTAGCGTCTATAGGTTAAATTTATCGATACTCCACGAGATATGTTTTGAAATTATGCTCTAGCACGGCAGAACTCACTTTTAGCTAAACAAATTGTTAATTTGCATCGTGGTTCTGTCAAAGAATTTCCAAACTGTTGTTAAATGTTATTTCAGGTGGCATTGTAGCTGATGATATCATCAATGAAAGTATCACAGTTATCTAGACTAGAGGTGATTATATTCATAAGACGTTGAAAGGTAGTTGGCGACCCTTTCATCCCAAACAGCATTACTTTATTTTGGTAATGTCCATCCGGAGCCAGAAATCTCAAAATTTCCTTTGATCTTTCCGTTAGTGTAATTTGCCAAAATATTTTCAGAAGCTTGAATTGGTGAAATACTTGGCATTTCCGATCTTTATCAATACAGTCATTGATTCTTGGTAATGGAAATAAATCTCTTTTTATCACACTATTCACATTTCTATAATCAGTGCACATACGGAACGTTTTATCTAGTCTTGGAACAAGTTTGCATGGTGAACTCTAGTCACCTTTAATGGGCTCTATGAAATGATTATTCAGCAAGTACTGACCTTTTCTCTCTAAATATTCCTGTTTGAGAGGGTTCATCGTGTTCAAGTGTTGTTTCACAGGTTTGGAATCTCTAATAAGAACGTTATGGAAAAATTGTGTTTGTCATTATTATATGTTTTAGTTCATTCTTTTCTCGCTCTTGCAAACGTGAAAGTATATGGTCCAGATCTTTCATGATTTCCAAAGATTTGTCCATCAAATTTCAGTAGAATCCGATGAAATTCCATCACTTGAATCTTAATTAAGTAGAACAGGTACAACTAAGTTAATCGCATGTTGAACCTGACTATCTCTTTCAATATACTCGTACTCTTATATTTTATTTAGATCCCAGGAGCACTACTATTATAATTTAACTCATTGAATTTCTTCTTGACTTTGAAAGGACTGTAATCTGAAGAAAATTTGGGAAAAAGAGTAAGAGTGACAGAACTCCATTACCAGACTCAAACGTTCTCTCCATCGTATTTCTGTCAAACCATAATATCCCATTTGACTTGAATTGCTATATGCCAAATTCAAGCATAATAGGATGGACACTTCCAGACCTACAAATTGATCTTTGACCCGATTGGACACATTTAAGAAGGCTCATGTGAGTAAAAACTTGTATCAAAGCTTTTAGTATTGTTTAAGATGCAAAATTCCTTAAAGGAAATGCCTATGGAAACATTGCTGACGCACACATAATGGTCAACATGTATTGGTTACCTGACTTAGTCTTAGGTAAGTGACCAATACAATCTACCATAATTGGTTCGTCCAATGCAGGAATACGTTGCAGATGATCCTTGACTATCTTCTGGTTAGGCTTTCTTAACATTTGACAAATATGACAAGATCTACAGCAATTGGCAACACCACTTTCTGATTTTTGTGCCATAAACGAGAGGCAAGATCTATTGATAAGTCTTATTAATCCCTAAATGACCAACCAAAGTAGTTTCATGGGCACGAATAAGTATTTCCTGTCTGTAAGGTTTTGGAACTACACTTTGATAGCTCACTGACCACTCAGCACCAGCAGGTACCTAGAGAGGTCTCCATTTGCGCATAAGAATTGCATTTGCAATGACAAAACAGACAGGTACTTCAGGGGCTTCAGTTTCAGGCGCTTTGAAACGAACAGGAAATCTCAGGATAGTTTTCCTGTTCGACGACAAGAGATTGTCGTTTATCACCCTGATTAGAATAAAGAGAATTCATAGATAAAATACGATATCCACGATCAATACTTTCTGAATAATCCAAACAAGGAGTGAAAGTGACCTCATCAAATTTCTGATCAATACATATCTCAGCTAAAGGATTACTTGCCTTATCAACACATATCAACATCATTCTCAAGAGCTTCCTTTGCCATGGCTCTGGTAACTGCACAAGATGGGAAATTAATTAGAGAATTCTCTTTTGATTATCTTCTCAACTTTCTGATCCAAACAAGACCTGTCAGTTACATGTGGATTAACCACAACCTTGTCTACAGCTAGGGCGTTGCCTAGCAATAAATGAATGCCATCTACGTTTAAAACGCACTGACATGGGGCCTGAGACTAAGTCTGACGACAAATGAAAACAATGGAGATGAACATTAACAAAGCCGCAATCTACTCCCTGAATAAGAACACTCTCATTAGAAGACTTCTCAGATAAAGCAATGTACCTGACCAAAACAATACTCTGAGAAGCTCATATGGTCCTTATAATTTTAATAGGGGTTGGATTGACGCAATCACCGAAGAGAGATATAGAACCCTTCGAGACTATATGAAATATGACAGTAGTTTATTGGACTCAACAAATATGTTGCTTTCAATACATGACCATGACCGTGAATCTTAAAACTAAGAGCATTTGGTATAGGTTTGTATTGATTCTGATGCCTAGTTTTCAATATGTAGCAATCATCAATAACGTGTCCATTCTTCTTGTAATAGGTAGACGTAGGAAGAGACAAGGATCTAGAATCAAGCTTATCAGAAGCTTGATTTTAGACGTTGCGCCAGTTTGAGTTTTA
Source organism: Unio pictorum (assembly GCA_030141615.1). Taxonomy (NCBI): domain Eukaryota; kingdom Metazoa; phylum Mollusca; class Bivalvia; order Unionida; family Unionidae; genus Unio; species Unio pictorum. Next base: position 3,140,221 of record JARLTB010000075.1, read on the forward strand.
GAAGGGCTTGAATTATGCTGAAATACCTTTCTGCCAAAAGACTGTTGAGTAGCAGTCTCATTTACAAAAGGAACTTTACGTCTTAAAGAGTACTCATCAGCGGCACTAGCAGCAATTTCCAAGGTTAAGATCTTGTGCTCGTCAAGACAAGTCTTAATGTCACTATGTACACAGTTCTTAAACTCTTCAAATAATTTAAGTTGTTTGAGACTTTCATAATCGTTTTCAACTTTCTTGGTTAAGCACCTTCAATCAAATAACTGCTTTTTTTCTCTCTTACGAATTCAACATGAGTTTGTCCAACTTCTGCATTTTAGCCGATAAGCTTCAGGGACTAACGCATAACCCCATAAGATGTATTCTTTGACCGCCCCATCTCCACTTTGGTAAACTTTCAGAGAATGGTACATATGACTAGCCTTACCAGTGAGTACGCATTGTAGTAATTGAGTCCAATGCTTCCTTGGCCATTTCAAATTTGCCGCAACTGTTTAAAAATGAGTGAACTATTTGTCTACTTTTATTTCTATGAAAGGGCACACTAGTCAAATGTTCATGGCGAGATTAGAATTATATTTTGGATTTGAATTATGAATGTGCTTTTCACTTGCAAGTTCAATTTCTTTCATTTGACATTGATATTTTCTCTCTTCCTTCTCACTTTACACACTCATCTGTTTTTCTTATAACTGCATTTGTCTCTCTTTTTCTTCCTAATCGAACTGCAATTGTTTCTCTTCCTTTGCTTCCTTATCGAACTGCAATTGTTTTTCTTCCTTTTCTAACTGCATTTATATTTCTTTTTTCTTGTAACTACATTTGTTTGTCTTTCTTATCTAACTGCATTTGCATTTGGTTTTCTTTACACTGCATTTGTCTTTCTTTTTCTTCCTTACTTTCCTGCAGTTCGAGCTTTCTTATCTCCAGTTTTAAGAATCAAATCCAAATATAATCCAAGAAGAGTGCATCAAAGTCTTGTGAACTTGATCAAATTACGACATCACCGCTGCTTGAGTGCTTAGACCCAATATTGCCTTCACTAACTGATGTTATTAAAATATCTCTCTCTCTCTCTCTCTCTCTCTCTCTCTCTCTCTCTCTCTCTCTCTCTCTCTCTCTCTCTCTCTCACATCTGGAGAATTCTCATCATTTTTCAAAACTGCCATCGTAAAGCCTCTTCTAAAGAAACCAACACTTGACCATAACGATTTAAAGAACTACCGCCCAGTTTCTAATCTCCCATTCATATAAAAATTCTTAGATACGGTTGTTCTAACTCAACTTGTATCTCATTTGAATTCAAAATCTTTTTAGCAATGTACAGTTTGCATATCGCCCTTGCCACAGTACGGAAACTACTCTTCTGAAAGTATTTAATGACATTCTCTCTGCTTTGGATAGTGGAAAGATTACAGTCCTAACTCTCCTGGATTCATCGGCAGCATTTGACACAATAGACCATGATTTATTACTTCACCGTCTCCATCATGTATTTGGCATTCAGAATATAGCCTTACAATGGTTAAAATCTTACTTAGTCAACAGGACACAAATTGTATCTGCAAATGGAATACATTCCAGCCCAGTTGCCGTATGTTGTAATGTTCCACAGGGGTCTGTTCTTGGACCCATTCACTTCATTCTATACACTCAGCCGCTGTCATGTGTCAGATCATCACCCAGTGTTCATCAATTGTACGCTGATGATACCCAAAAATACAAGTCTAGCCACCCAACTGAAGATGATGTTACCATCCATGGAGTAGAGAGGTGCATTTCTGATGTGAAATCATGGATGACATGTAACAAGCTGCAGATGAATGATGATAAAACTGATGCTATTCTGGTCACAACATAAAGACTTTCTCATTCACATCCTCTACCTCAGACAATAAATATCAGCAACACTAACATTAAATTCTTACTGTCAGTACGAAACCTAGGTGTTACTGTAGACAGTTCTCTGTGCTATGTTTCACTGACAGACTCCAGTCCAACATACCTATCTGGCCTCAGCCATATGTATACACCAGCAAGATACTTACGCTCCTCTTCTGACAGTCGTATACTCATTGTTCCCACTATGAAAAGGAAGTCATATGACAACGTTCTTTTGGATACCAGGTCCCGGCGATGTGGAACGAATTGTCCATTGAAATTAGACACAAATGCACAGTTGTCCCTTTTAAGAGTGCTCTTAAAACTCACCTTTTTCGACTGCAGGGACAAACTTAGAGACCTAAAAATGTTTTGTATCATATATGTTTTCAGCATGTTTCTATGTTTTCCAATTTCATTGTTTTTGTCATTTGTTTTTCTGTAGTGTAGTCATATCATTATAGATGTTGTAAAGCGCTTAGAGCTTCTAAAGATTAGGCGCTATACAAAGTCCTCATTATTATTATTGGTATTATTATTAATCCACGAATTAAATAACAAAGTCCTAGTAATGAAATGTTCTAACAGAATAAAGTTTGAGTCCTGCTGGAAAATCCAAGTTGGAAGACGATATCGTGTACTGAAGTCTATTTTTGTTTGTCTATAGTTCCTTGAAGAATCACAAGATTTACCATTCCGGTGTTGGAAATCCGAATAATATTTTGAAAAACTGCTTTTGTCCAATAATTACGTATGAGAACATCAAATATGTCCAGAGATACGAATTAATCCTTTAAAATCCAAATGAACTAAAGAATTATTAACGTAGATTCAAAAACGTGGCTACAACAAAAGAAAATGATTTAACGTCATTTGTGAAGGCCCAAAACTGAATATATTTCATTTAAACATATTATATTTTATTCTAATACGCATTTGTGAAAGAAATCCCCAAATTGTAAAATCACAAGAGAGGGGAGGAGTCACATACTCGTTTATATCACGTACTTCATTCATGACCCTGACGAGAGCCAATCATTTCTACTTTAATAGTAAACGTTGTTTACCTCTTCTCTAGTTCCATCTTGACCTTGACAACAACGAAGCATTTTAAAATACAAACGAAACCAATTTATGTGGGTACCACTAACCTTGAATCAAGGTCAGGATCTAGGTCAAGATTACTTGCTTACCAAAACATAATTCTGTCAACCGATTTTCTGAAAAGCACATAATCTCTAGTGAATACATTTACATTACAATAACATCTAATGAAATAATGTTTTTTTAAACTGACAAAAAATTTAAACATATATATGACAATGAAATTTCATTCAAGGAAAACGAATACAAATTTAACAATTTCTATAATCATGAATTTGAAAAGTTCTTAGATGGAAATATTTCAATATTAAGACTTTTAAGCTCTGCCCTTAACCATTTATTTGAACCCACCGATACAAAATATCTTAACCATTTATTTGAACCCACCGATACAAAATATCTTAACCATTTATTTGAACCCACCGATACAAAATATCTTAACCATTTATTTGAACCCACCGATACAAAATATCTTGCGCTTTTTGGACTTTAATTAAGTTACCTTAATTTGCGTTCCATATCACTACTAAAAGAACAAATTAAGTTCATTTAGAAACATTCCATCATGTGCTTACCAAAACATAGGACAGGTTTCTTTTAAGAACTTGACAAGATCCACCTAGTAAAATTGCTTGCCTAAAGATCGATTGTTCAGGTGTAGTTATATCAGGATAATGGATTTTCATTTAAAGGTTGAAATGAAAACGGTGTTTCCTGTTTCTAAGTTCATAATATTTAATCGATAATAATGCACAAGGACCTGGAATCAATATAATCACCGATCCAAATTATATTACCTCTTTATTAAAATATTGTTGGACTTCTGAAAAGGGAATCGAGAAGGTAAAAGGAAATATATATTAAAAGATAATTGTAGCATTGAAATGGTGATAGTTTTATATTCAACTTACATAGAATGAAAATAGCTTGATTAGTTTGAGTTTCTTCGAAATCGTCAATAGAGCATAAAAACACCCTTTCAATTTAGCTAAAATATAAATTCCTTTCTTCCCTGAGGGTTTTAGCAGGACACAGGGAAGTTACAGATTGTTTAATTAAGATTGTTACTCTTACAAAGCACACATCGTTTCATAAAGAACAATATATCGCTATAGAATAAGACTTGAACATTATTAAACAGGTCAGAGTTTGAAATACAGCGCATTCTCCCTTTGTTAAGCATTTATCAGAAACTCTAAGACATAAAACGCTATTGCCAAGTTATTTCTGTTGGTCATCGTTAACAGGTGTCACAATACAATAGGTCTGGTTATGGCATGACGATCAGAGAAGAGGTGTGTGTGTGTGTGTGGGGGTGTGTGTGTGTGTGTGGGTGGGAGAGAGAGAGAGAGAGAGAGAGAGAGAGAGAGAGAGAGAGAGAGAGAGAGATTTGAATTTTTAACATAGCTTTCAAATGTTTTCAGTCTTATCACTACGATGACTGCGTGTGACGTTTTTAGTGATATTTAGTACTGAGGCATCATGCCACAGACATGTAGCATGATGTCCCACCCAGTAACATTATCCTGACACTAAGCCGACCAGTCCTAACACTAACATCTTAATGCAGAGCGCCAAGCGAGGCAGCTATTAGTACCATTTGTTAGTCTTTGGTATGACTCAGCCGGGGAACGAATCTACAACCTATCGCATCGCATCCGAGGCGGACGCTCTGAAAACTAGGACACGCTAGCGGTCCAGAGAAGAGGAAGACTGTGCTTCATTTATGTAAATTATTATGATAACAATGATGTAAATACGAAGTACTGAAACATGTCAAGAAATTAGATTGAACGATTAACTATGTTTCAAAATATTTCTGAATCTGTCACAAATCTCTTCAAAATTAGTCATTAGTATGAGCTTTGTTTTATGGGAATCATTACCCATAATTTATTTATATTTACGTATTTAAAAGGTTTATTTATCAATAAATATAAATGCCAGCAGATGCCGAAAGAAAAAAGAGTATCTATCTAATATCTCGTGGATGAAATAGAAATGTATGTTCTATCTCAATGTAGATGAAGATTCTGTACTTTTGAAAGGTGAATTGATATCAGCGAGCAAGCCTGGTATCCGTTGTCAATTATGTGATTATACCCCAGTACTTAATAGACCTCAACGAGCAAACACTTCAAATACATTATCTTGACTGGAATTCGTTGAATTTGCGTTGTTGAAAATATAATTATCTCAGTTGGTTTGCAAAAATGCAACGGCATCTAATATTGATGTGATCAAACGTTTAAAGTGTTTGCTAAAAATGTCGTGTTCCATCGAGTGCTTTTGTTGTGTATGAAACTATGTACACTTTTTAGTTAGACTTAATGGAATTGTATTCTTGTCAATCATCTCTAGTAAGAACATATGAAATTCAATATGCTGATACAATTAGCGAGTAACAACGCTTTTTCATGTCATTATAAACATCACTACCAATTTATGATATAAACCAAGAGACAACAGAGAAAATATTCTTTTAATGGTTTCAGAAATGAAAATGCCAGACTTTCGGATAATGTTGCTGAACTATTTTGACATGTTTAAAACTTGGACATATTAAGGAATTGACCATTCCAATATTGTACTCTGTTTTACAGTTCCTTCAAATGGTTTAACCTTTATTTATGGTGTGTTTTGTTCGTTGTTCCTTTTTGTCGATTTTGTGTATTTGTCTTAAGCTGTTGTTGTATTCATCACGTGGTTTATGTATATCGAGTTACACCATAACCGCATTTATTCTTTCGTTATGTCGACTCACACACTTTCCACATTTGGCATGCGTTTAATCTATGTCGAGTTGCACCATTACCGCAGTTGTCCTGTTGTGAATATATGTCGAGCCACATAATTACCACACTTGTCTCGGTGTTCCATTATGACAAATTGCACCATTTTGTGCATTTGTCTTACTGTTCCCATACACCAAGTTCCATCCATTATCATAATTTTCTGTTCTCCATATATGTTGAGTTGCACAACTACCGTATTTGTTTTACTATTTCTGTAAGTCAAATTGCATCAATAAACAATTTATTATTATTTCAAAATAGTTGTATTTCATACATTCACTTGGTAAACTAAATCTAAACTTTATTGGTCAACCGAAAACATAAACGTCCACATATGGTCATAATCACTTTAAGTTGTATTTAAAATGGACATTCATCATCATCATCAATCTCTTAGATTGTTCATTGTAATTGTGCTGTCAAGGTCCAGGCCTCACATGAATACATAAAGAATGAGATGACTAGTGCGCTCAATAGTCTTCTTTTACTTTTCAGACAGATATTCTTCTCTCTCCAGATGGGTCTTACCTTTGACATAGTTGTCGTTGTTTGTGCTCTCTATTTCTGTGCACTCTTGTCCAATCCAATTCTTCCTTTTGCTTTCTTCAAGTTTTTTCTGATATACTTGTTTATTTCTCGGTACTCTAACTGCCCCTGTTGTGTGTCTGGTGTTTTTGAGGGCCCTTCAGGGCATCAAACAGATTTAAAATCTCTTCTGTAACCCAGGGTTTTTTCTTTGGGTGATGGAGGCCAATGATGTCCTTGGCAGATGTTGTCATTACTGTGTTGAACGTGTATGTCATCACTTTAACATTAACATCCATCACATGGAGTGGAGCAAATTTGCCTCCATTCGTGACTTGGAATGACTTGCAGATGTTAGGGTCCTTCAGTTGTTCAAGGTCAAATTTTAGCCTGATTTTCTTTGGCTTGTTAATTGTCTGCAGCCTCAATCGGAAGTTCATAATGACGTTTACGTTATTTTATCATACTTGTAATTTAATTCATCAAGTGTGTATGACTTATGTATGCATTAGAGTGTTAGTATATTACATTTCTATTTTAATGGCACGCCATTCCTACGTCACAGTCGTACATGAGGAATATTTCAGGCGTGTTATTTTAAGCCATTTGAAACCATCAGATAGTTTTACAGTTAAAACAGACTGTTCGGAAAGTTGTTTCTTTCCCATATTCAGCTCACTAGGTGTGGATAACCAGATGAGTGAGTGAATATAAAGATATCTGGTACATCATTATGACGTTAGACCGCCAGTTAAGTGCCCACGTGTAGGTGCATGAAAGTCTGGAAGGTGAGAGTGACCATGCCGGAAAGCGGACCGAGTCAACATTGGATACGCATGTGATGATGTCGTCGTAGTGCTTCATTGTAGTGTTTGACTACATGAATTTAATAACAGTTGTGTTTGACTACATGAATTTAATACAGTAGTGTTTGACTACATGAATTCAATACAGTGGTGTTTGACTACATGAATTTAACACAGTAGTGTTGGACTACATGAATTCAATACGGTAGTGTTTGACTACATGAATTCAATACAGTAGTGTTTGACTACATGAATTCAATACAGTAGTGTTTGACTACATGAATTCAGTACAGTAGTGTTTGACTACATGAATTCAATACAGTAGTGTTTGACTACATGAATTCAATACAGTGGTGTTTGACTACATGAATTTAACACAGTAGTGTTTGGCTACATATGTTTGGAATGGTAGTCTTCGGGTCCAGTTATTTATTTGTTTTATATCCATATTATGTACCTTTGTACTTATGTTAATCTAATGTTTCCTACTCATTAGTGTGAGAGTGTAATACATTTTCATTGTCACTCGCAGACGTGTTTGTTATTTCTTGAAACCTAGCTCAGTCTCAATACAATATCATTTATGATGGAACTAATTTACTGTTCTGACATATAGGCTAAAATAAGTGTTTTGTTATATTGGTAATACTAATTTAAAAACAGGGTCTAAAAGCAACAAAAAATTCTCCTAAAATTTTGGCCTAGAGACTCTTATGTTTGCGAACGTTTTATTTGTCGATATTATTTATTTCTCAAATATAGTGTTTTCAAACAAGTTACATGTCCGAATTATAGTTAACAGTTACCAGCTATATAAGGAATTTTTGCAGACCTTTCTAATTACATTAACCTTTGATTATGCAATAAAAATAGGATCGTAAATTATGTTATTCATAACCTTTGAAATCATTATTACTACTTTAGTTACTTACTTGTTTGGTAACTATTTTAACTTTAAATACTACAATATATAACAGAGTATCATAATCACGACGTTAAAAAGTATATATATATATATATATATATATATATATATATATATATATATATATATATATATATTACCATATTCCTGTCATACAATTTAGTTTAACGCTCCAGTTAATAAAAGCATTACACATATATTTACAGAGATACATATCTACTTTACAGAAGACAAATGGTTTCCTGTAGTAATTTCAAGGGAGCATTATTACTGGAGTGGCATTGAGTCTGGCGTACATAAAACTCTAGATAAGAGCTTTCAAAAGCAGATGTGGTACGTGCTTGCTTGTATATAACACTGCAATGGGTGACTACTGGAGAAAATACTAACTGATTGAATTAGGATTTAACTGACTAGTGAGGAAATAAAAAGGATAGACTTATGGTATGCTACTAGTTTGCCACATACTTACATCTGAATATATCGGCTAAATCAAAGTATTAGGTCGTATGTGATATACAAAGGAACTCAAAAACATAACGTACCTTACTCAGTTTCAAATTTTTAGACCAACATAAAAAGACAGCATGGAAAATTAATTTAAGTTGATTCAAGTTTGGATAATATATGAAATCGTAACGATCAGATGTCAGGAACATATATCAGTTTTAAAAGTTAGATTAAAATATTAAAAATCAAAATAACGAATTCATGTAATGAAAGAGATAACCTTATTTAGTATTATTAGTAAATAGTAAACTATACTTGTCATGATTCATAGTAATAATACTAAAATATGTTTTGATTGTTCCAACAAATAACTCATAATAGTTCTAATACTTGTTTAAATGTTTCAATGAATGACTGTAAAACATTCTACTCCATCAGTTTGACATAACGGACATGTCCCAGAATGCTAGAGTTTCTTTGCAAAGTTAAAAGCAAGAATTGCTGATATTATATCGTTAGCTGACTTCCCCGTATCTTTTTGTTTCTTCAAACATTTGCTGAATTGTAACTTTCCTCTAACTTTTAAATTAAATTTGCAATATTTTTGTTAAATGTTTAATCTAAATATGTTGAATGTACAACGATTAGTCCTGTTGGCATTTATATAATAGTTGTTTCTGTTAAGCTATTCGTATTTTTATATGTTTCTTTTCTGACATATTTTGTTCTGTATCTATTTGTTATGCATTTCAACGCACGATTTCATATGATATTATGTTGATTGACTACTTCAATATTATTCTCATAATCTCTTATCTTTTTTCTTGCAATGTGAAAGAAATATACTCTGTAGTTAAGGTTCTCCACTTTGAGTTTGATCGTGATACCCATATGAACGTTAATAACTTCTTTTCACTTCCTATAGAATTACGTAAATTTGTTGGGCCACTTCTTCATTTGGATAATGCATACTTTCACCATCTTTACCTCCGTAAGCAGTTATGTTATAGTTCACTAAAATTATAATAGTACTTTCTTTGTACGATTTATTATTCACAAGGTTGAAAGTCATTAAGGGACATGTTGCTATCTAAATTTGTTATACATTTGCATAAGTCTTTTATTATTTGTCAGATTTAGCATACATGATTGTGTCTCCTTCCTCTCTGTAAACCTTCGCACCATTTAAATGGACAACAATTAGAAAAAGAATTGTTTTAGAAGGTAAAAAGTATTAATAATTGAAACAACGAAGAAGAATAGTGAAAAAAAGAGCTGACAATAAATATTGATCATGATATATACTGACACAATCACGCTACGGTATTATAAATAATACTGCTGATCAGCTAAGGTATTGTAAATAATAATCAGAGAGTGTGCATTCAAATTTAAAGTCACAAGCACCAAGTCAGTAACGCCGACATTCTAGATACATGGAACAACACACGGTTGAATAGGTAACAATTTTATCAAATGAAAAAAAATCAATTCAAATAATGTCCTGGCCATAAATCTTCATTTTCAATAGTAAAGCTTCAATTCAAATTTATCTTGCCACAATAACTGGCCGTATTTTCCAAATGCTACTTTGCACTTTAATTTGTCACAAAGTTAATGCCCTATTGTGAGAATGTATTTGTCAACTACTTGGCCCGGGTACTCATCTGCTACTAATTTCTCTTCTTTCCTCCTTGCTTTCTATTCCTCCATTTGCATTTCATGTCTTGTGTGCACATTGGGACTTGACTCGGGTTCCTACGCCTTCTTCGTTTCTTCCACCTCGCTGCTCCTCCCTTCTTATATATATATATATATATATATATATATATATATATATATATATATATATATATATCTAATATATAAAACTGAATGTTTGTTTGTTTGTGTCGTATGCGTTCCTATACCGTTCATCCGATTGCGATAAAACTTTGGTGAGTTGTTCTGCGCACGCCCGCGAAGGTTTCTGAATTAGTACAACCATTAAAATTGTAACAATTAACACATGTGTTTTTACGACATTTACCGTGTGTTCGCTGTGAACTGTAGGCGCCTTTAGATACGTCACGTGATCGAACAGTAGGCGCCTTTAGATACGTCACGTGATCGAACAGTAGGTGCCTTTAGATACGTCACGTGATCGAACAGTAGGCGCCTTAGATACGTCATGTGATCGAACAGTAGGAGCCTTAGATACGTCACGTGATCGAACTGTAGGCGCCTTAGATACGTCACGTGATCGAACACGGTCTGTAGCGATACCTAATTTCGCGTGTCTTCGGTGTGAACTGTAGGCGCCTTAGATACGTCATGTTTACTTAGTTACGTTTAGTTCGTGCCTTGGTTACGTCAAACAATCGTGGTGTGAATTTGTACGTCACGTGATCGAACAGTAGGCGCCTTAAATACGTCACGTGATCGAACACGGTCTGGATTGGCTGAAACTATGATGACGTAAATCAACAGCTGTATGAAATTCATAATCGGTGTACGTCATGTTTACTTAGTTACGTTTGGTTCGCGCCTTGGTTACGTCAAACAATCGCGGTGTGAATTTGTAATAGTCGTAACAAAGCATTACTTTCGCTGTCTAATCAATTATGCCACCTAAACGAAAAGCTATTGGTCGATCTACACCTCAAGCACGAAAGATAAAGGCATCACGAGCTTCAGAAACAGACGAGCAACGGAAAGTAAGATTGGAAAGCGTTCGAGTTTGCACTGCTCAAGCCCGATCATCTGAAACAGACGAGCAACGGAAAGCAAGATTAGAAACCGTTCGAGTTCGCACTGCTCAAACCCGATCATCTGAAACAGACGAGCAACGGGAAGCAAGGTTGCAAACCGTTCGAGTTCGCACTGCTCAATCCAGACGAACAATGCACGCTGATTTAAATCTTAGTGCATTCCATTATAATGCAAATTATGATTACAGTCTTCATCCAAGTGTGCTTATTGGAAAAATGGATAAATCATGCGTGTATTGCAATGCCCTCAAATTTAAGAATGAATCACCACGAATGTGCTGCGCGGGTGGAAAAGTGAAATTGCCAGAATTACATTCACCACCTGAACCATTATCAACGTTGGTATCAGGTGACACAAGCCAATCGAAACATTTCTTGACAAACATACGGAAGTACAATTCATGTTTCCAAATGACATCGTTCGGTGCAACAAATATCGCGCGCGAGAAATACATGCCAACATTTAAAGTGCAAGGGCAACAGCTGTATGAAATTCATAATCGGTAGCGATACCTAAAAAATCGCGTGTGTTTGGTGTGAACTGTAGGCACCTTAGATACGTCACGTGATCGAACACGGTCTGGATTGGCTGAAACTATGACGTAAATCTATATATATATATATATATATATATATATATATATATATATATATATATATATATATATATATATATATATATATATATATATATCGGTGTCGTCACAAGGTACACACTGGGATTTTCTTAGCGCCGACGCCAACGAACGCCCTGGGTGCTTCCTTTAAAAGCTCAAATTCCCTTTCTTGACTAGCTAAGTCTCAAAGTGGTTTGTAAGGATAATTCCCTCGTCAGCATAAGCTTTACACTCTATTTCAGACAACACGTTTCTACCCTTCGATAATTAGCAGCGCACATGTTAACTTCTATGTTTGTTGCAAAATAGATACAAAGGAAAATTTAAAACCACAAAAAATGTAAACAACAACAATGGTTACGTCACAAAATAAGAATTGTCCATGTAGAGTTTAACCTGGAATACGATTTGGATAACGTTTATAGCAAAATGAAATAGAATAATGCTAAGGTAAATAATATAAGGCAAGAAGGAGTAAAATCATATATAAATTCTAAAAATCAAAATAAAATACTCAGTAGGTCTAATTACTTATTAGCTGGAAGAACAATTAGTTTTAGGTGCATGTTGCATTTTACGGAAAACTACATTTGTCTATTTGTCAGTAACAATAGGGTTATACCATTTGAACGATTTACAAATCTGAATTAAATGAAAAATTGTAATCTTGGAATGCACTGAATCATCTCAATTTTCTACCGTAATTGATAAGGCACATAAAAGACTTGATTAACACAATTTATCAGGCAGCTCTTAACTCATCTGTTATAGCCAGTTAAAGTGTTATTAGATCAAGGCTGCCAAAGTTTGTATTGAACACATCATATAATGCAGATGTTGAATCCGAAAGTTACCGTATGATCAGAAAAAGGCTGGAAAAGTTTGCAATTTGCACACCATCTACATTTACATTTTAAAGCTGATAATATCGGTATTATTAAGCCAGTTTATAATTGACTATATTATATAATTTAGACTCTTAAAAGAAAAATCAAGTACTTTAAGGTAAATATATTAAAACTGTTATCTAATTCGTAATTGTTCGATGCCTGACTAAACCTAAAGACGGAATGTCCTAATTTAATTGTAATACACAGATCATGCACTCTTTCCAGATATGTTACTTTTGTATATCAAGATGCTGAGAAAAACAATGGCGCGCAATAATATGCAGTCATCTACTTTTCAGAAAATAAAATATGGTCTCTTCGAAAGTTTAGTCATGAAAGCATAATTATTTAAAACGTAACTCACATTTAAAACTTTATAATACTTTTGGGATTACAAACTAGACTTGTATAATTTAGATGGTCAAGGGAACTCTCACTTTTGGATGGCAAGCATGATGTGTTTCTTTTGGATGGATGTTTCGGATGTAAACCGGATTTGTAACATTAGGTATAATTTTGTAACCTGTTTACAATCAGTCATAAGGACCAGCACCTAAAAGTTAGTGTTACGTTTAGGCTCATAAAAAACACAAGTAGAAAAGAAGGAAAACTATAGGCGTTATAAAAGTTAACAAATAATTTATTTTCCTGGAAAAAAAAGGAAAATTAAAGAAAATAAACTTACAGTTTTCAGAATAAAATCCAAATATAACCCAAGAAAAATCCAAAAATTAAACAAAAACGCCATAATAATAAAATATTCTAAAAAGTTTAAGGCGATGACGTATGCTGTGGTCAGTATAATACTGATGTGTCTACAGTTTTCTGTTGAATTTCAGTAATAGTCAAATGTTTAAATTATGTCAATGTCGATAACTATCTTTGTCCACGAATTAATTCCTATCACAAGCATTTCCAGGACAAATATCCTATTTAAATCTAAATAATTTGAACAAAAATACAAATATGATTCCAAACTGGTCACACAAAATCCCTCTGACGTCCAAGGGTTTTTAAAGCCCAACTAAAACGTATATCTCTAAACATCACTATTAAACCTGGCTACTGCGTAAAACAGTCGCCCGGATGAGGGTTCACTTAAAATCAGAATTATGCAATTACAACGTAGCAACTATTTACTATAAAGTTACGTACTCTAATACAGCCTCGGTTTCACTCTATATGAAACATACACGAAGAGCGAATTAAAAAGATACAAAAAGAAGTTGTTTACTCCAACTCGGAATTAGGCCAGGAACCAGGTCAACATAAAGATACAAAGTTCTATTATTAGGTGTCAACGAAACAACCTTCAGTTCCAACTAATTACTGGAAAATGTCAAATTCTAGGATACAAAATTACATTACTTTAACATGTAATGAAATAAAAAAAATTAAAACAGACAAACATACAATTAAATTAAACTAAATATATTATAAATCAAATATACATAACAAAAGATAGTATAATATCTCAAAATTACCAAATCAATACCAACGTAATTCGCGGAACTGGTTAAAATGTTCTAGCGGGCGCAAGCTTCCACGGGCTATTACAGGCATCAAGATTCTTCTCATTATTGCATTTTGTAATCTTGAAAATATTATATGAGAGCAAATGAAATTAAATATTTGAAACTAATGGAGAAGTTTCATAAATTGTATTTCAACCAAGCAAACATGTAAGTCAAAACAATAGCGATGTGATCTCATGAAATGGCTTCGCTGGATGTTTTGGACATTACGTCTTTTACGACTTCCTGACGTAGTGTGTGACGTCAAAAATTGCTTTTCAGCTTGTGTTATACAGATAAATAATATACAAGTTAATCAAACAACTTTGCAATTTACAAATAGTGAAACGAATTTTATATCTTGATGTGACATCATGTTAACATATCAATTTATGTGATACTGATTTTGTCCAAACCAATCTGTGCTCTTCTTGTCCAGTGTTCTATCAGAATTTTCCTAATTTTGCCTTCTAGAGCATTTTGATTTTTCTACTACTATCAACATTCTGGGGCCCATTTTCAAAGAAGTTGCATAAAAAGAACTATGAAAAAAATGGTCATGTTTGTATGCATATGGTCAATTAACACTACAGGGGCTGGCATAAACTTCTTAACCGTGTACAAGTTCATAGTTTTCCCTACTGCATGATGACACACAGAGACAGTCCACAATTTAAATCATCGAAACTACTAACCGCCTTAACATTGTATGTCTTCATTTTCTTATAAAAACAGTAATGAATTTTGCATAATGGACTATTTAAAGCATTATATGTGCAAACTAAATTTGTAAAACCTCGCTGTTTTGTTAATTTTGTAGAATTTCGGAACATATTTTTGTAATGCAGCCTTTAATCGCATTGGCACATTGTAGGAAAAAAAACGTTCTTGCAACGCGACGGTTCTTACATGAACAATTACATATAGAACACAAAATCAAAGTTGTTTTAATATATATAAGAAATAACGTTGAGTAGGAGTGATCTTTTAGAACACGTCCCTTTTTTCTTTATCGAGTAAGATACAATTTATAGGACATTTATTTGACAGTCAGTTTCAATATTTCACACATAAGCATATAACAAAACTACTGTATTCGATAATTAAGTATGATGTATATACATTTATTGGGGAAATAACTTCATAGTTTGATTCGTTTCTAAATTTGAATGTGAAACAAATATCTTTTAATTTCATTTACATTCACATGTAAAAAGATCAAATTTCCCATCATGCAATGCGAAGCTTAATTCTGTGTGCCTATAGAACATTGCAGCAAAGAAAAAAGGAGCTGTATGCAAGCTGAAACAAATAAATACAAACTGATTTATATTTCAAACATGGAAAGTAATATTTACTGAATAAATCTGTTTGGATGCTGTTTGCGTTTCTATGACGTTTTTACTCTTTACTTCCTTGACAACAATGATAAATATGCTATGCAGCTTTACTTGGACTTGCATTATGGTCATCCAAAGCGAACCGCTCTCTAAAGTCGCTATCTACATAATCAGTCCATGAAAGTTGAATAAACTTCTGATATAGTGCTGAAAGTGAGTTTAATCATCTTAGCTTCGATTCTTGAACGAGTTTAGGATATACTACAAATAATGATTTTTTTGTATAATATACTTACGTTTGAAATATAGATACTTATTGCCGAAATAATTTTCATAAAATTCATTCCTATATTTTCATAAAAGAAAAATATATTCTTATATTTTCACATGCTAAAAATATATCTTTATATTTTAACGTGTGAAAATATAACAGCATCTTTTATGACACGAGACAATTTTTTGTGTACCTAACAAGTTTCGACTTTAACAACCAAAACGAGTACTTTTTCAACACTTAAATTAAAACAACTGCTTTACATTTCTGACATGGAAATTAATCTCTGAAGTTATTTTCCCATACTTCCTTGTTAAAAACGACAAATACGCTGTAATACATCGCTGAATTTTATTCACATTGTTTTACATCAACATTATCATCAATCTCTGATCTAGTGTGGTCGTTGAGGCACTATGCTGCTGAACATCTGACGAGTTACCTCCACTTGTCTCGATCATGTGACAATGCCTGTGTCTTCGCAAAAACTTTTCCTGATCCACATTTATGCATTTTGCTTTTAGATAGAATTAAATTGTCTACAAAAAGACAAACATTTAATTTATTGCGACAGATTATGTCAACCCAATTCTTTCTTAAGTCGCGTATATTTATATGATCAGTTTTTGAAAGTGATGTGAATTTACGACAACAGGGTTGGGTTGAGCAAACTGTGCCGAGTTTAACTTTCTAAACTTAGATTCTGAAGCAAGTTGGGTAAATAATACAATACAATTTTCTTTTCAACGTTAATATTTTATTTGTGACCGATTCACACAACTTACAAAACGCGCCTAGTCGGCAACAATTTATACCACAAAAAACCTCAAGAAAACCCATTAATCTCTTATGATTGCAATTCTTTATAATTGCATTCATTCTTTTCTTCTTATTTTGCTCTTTTAAAGTTATTTATTATCAGTAAATGGAGTTATAGTGAAAAACAAAATTTCATTTCTTTAAATCTATTTTTTTTTAAGCAGGTTATGCTACCTAAATGGGCTAATTATAAAAGAAATTGAGATTATCGGTAAAACGTTATAGTGATGGATGGAGGTTCAATAGTCAAATAGACCCGGACACCACTTACTTATGATGTAGTGGTAGGGAGGGGTCGAGTCGAGATCAATCTCCATGGGTCAATTTGTTATACTCCTCCCCCCAATCACTATATATATATATATATATATATATATATATATATATATATATATATATATATATATATATATATATATAGTTCATTTTATTACATGACAAGCCGCAATGAAAGGACGACTGCAAATAATGCTAGTTGTCTAAATCATTAAAAGAATGTATGCCTGGAACCCAGAATGTATGAGAATTATGATAATATACCTCGAATGAATGGACACATTTTGTTTTCTTCCAAATGTTCAATTTATTAGTCTCAACAAAACATGGAAACTAGTATTCATTCTTAATAATAATGAATATACAATAATAAATATGGACATTTTTACCCTTTGAGAAAATTAAATGTATACCCCTGAAATTATGCTTGTTATGTGTGTATTGGATGAAACAAAGGATGAGTATATTTAAAATGTAACGTTGAAATGAACACCTATACCATCGAAATTGTGTAATAAAAGCCCATATGTAGTAACACAGTTTTATTTGGCATCAAACTTAATATCAGCCTGTAAATCAATTTTGTTTACATGCAAATGGTGCACAAATCTTGAAAAGCGATGCTGACTTAATAAAAGTAAGCCCACCCAAATACTACCAACGATTTTTGAAAAGTCTATAATTCATAATGCTATCACTAATTATTGCTTTCTTCATACAATGTGCATTGTTATACTCTCATTAAGAGGGCCTCAAGGGAGAATAGTCCTTGATTAATGAGTCACCCTCTATAAATAAAGCATTAGTATTATTATTATTATTATTATTATTATTATTATTATTATTATTATTATTATTATTATTATCCTATAGTTGAGTCTGAAGCTTTCTTAAAGATACGAAAGTTCATGCATCCTCTTTTAGATGTCAGCTGAGACAGATATAATAAAACCTTTTTGTATTTTAATTTACAGCTCTCTGAGTACCAAGAGTTGCTTTTCTTCATGTTATTTTCGTTCTTGTTGATGGTATGGATGTTTAAACTCTATTTTCCAAAATGGCTTTGATAAAATCTTCACCTTAATATGGACTCGAACACATGACTGTAAAACTCCAGTCCATCTGGTTTTAGACCAGCGCTATAGACATTGGGTTATCAACGTTTAGCATTGAGAAGAAACTGTATTCTTTTTTGTGGTCGCAGGTGCGGCACGCGTTGTGTATGTTACACTTTATTGGTGACACCGTTAACTATTCATCAAACTTCTGACATTTCTATGGAATTACTTTCTTTGCGCCATCTGTTCCTGAATAGCGTGCATCTGGTTTTAGCTTTATAATAAAATGCATTGAGTACAAATGCAACAAAAAGTGTCGTTCCGCTTGCATAGTAGCAGCACATGGCAAAAAACATCATTGATGGAGTTACATATGCTCTGTTCGCTGCCGCTAACAACACTGAAAAGTAGAGTAAGGACATTAGACACGCCGTTACGCCGGACATGCAGAAGACATTGGTGCAATCCCACTCATCACGGCTATTGGGCCTAAAATTATGTACGGTCATTGGTGTACGAAGATAGAGGATGGCATAACATGTTAGCAATAAGCCATATGGAATAAGGAAGGAAACGAAGACATGAAATGCAATCCAAACATCTGAATGAAGATTAGGAGAAAACATGTTTACGGAACACAGCCCCAGTTCTGAAAATAAAATAAAATATAATTAATGTATGATTCATGATTTAAACACTTGCACATGGATAGGAAACTATGTGCCTATTCACAGTTGGAATGATAGTTTTGGGAGGAAAATTTATCAAAACAAGTATTCAGTATTTAAATGCATCTACATCAAATTGCAATAAGCGACCCGAGTGGCTCAGATATCGCTCACCTACGAAATACAGAACTGATGAAGGAAGCACTCTGCTGTGAAACTCAGTTCCGTTCATGTTTATATAAAGTCACATATGTACTTAATAATGGCCACAGGTGTAAACAACTGTATTCGAAACAAATATAAAACTGTAAAACTAAGCCAAGCTTAGAAACAATTTCGTTCGATATTTAAAAAGAGACGAATCTAATTATTGTTTTCTTACCTTGAATGGGCAAAAAGAGTCTTCTGTATAAATTGAACGATTCTTCGTCCAAGATAATATTCACGTTATGTCCACTTAAAGGGGTTGGAATTTTGTCAAAAACTCCAAACATAAATTCTGCAAATCTACCGTTCATGTAGTCGATCCGGAGGTTCTCTAATAAAGTGTCATTTTCCACTTGGAAATAGAATCGAATATTGTCCGTGGAAGCAAATATTCGTCCTATTTGGACGCCATATCCGGAAGTCATTGCCTCGTGTAGTGCGCTTATTGGATCCCTGAGTACCGGATGATTTGTTGGTGTAATGTGTGCTTGCGTACAACTGGTACTAAGGTTTGGTGTCGTCTTATCCTCTACTAGCTTTGTTGAGTTAGCCTTCGTAACGACCTCAAAATAACCTTGAAATAAAAACATGCCTCGTTAATTTTGGATAAATTAGCCTATGTAGAATAATAGCATGACTCGTTGCAAATTAATGTAACAATTGTTTTCTGTGTTAAAAAATAGTTTTACCACTTTATTATCCCCCATATATAGGTAGCAGTAGGTTGGGTGGGAAATGATCCCATTGACTACCTCACAATTCAATATAAGTGAACATTCCTTTACAGGGAATAATGATCAACACTAGTACATAGTATCATATTGTTTTTCAAGACCTAAAACAGAATTTAATATTGACAATCAGAGAGAGAGAGAGTATTTATTGTTTACATACATACATACATACATACATACATACATACATACATACATACATACATACATACATACATACATACATACATACATACATACATACATACATACATACATACATACATGTAACAACTTTATTCAAATTCATTGATTTCAAATTGTATACAGTAAATATTCTTTTCCTTTGACATTATTTACGTTCTATTATTATGTTTTTTTTCCCCCTTATCATCAATCTCCCAATAAAACGGATACAAAGAATGGGAAACAAATATTACTTTAAGAATTTAATGCATTAACAACACCTCTGCTTTGCAAATGTGTATATTACATAACTACCACATTGTTTCTTCATAATATACCCAACTAAAAATTAAATGAGGTCAAACTTCCATCACTGCACACAAGCCTAATTTTCTATATGTACATAACTTAATAAAAGTTGTAGTTGTTGTTTGAAATCATAGTTCGACTCATTCAAAGAGATGTTTATGTAGTTGCCATTTGTCGTCAAACTTTTTCCACTTAGATATATATTAATATTTTTTTCTGACATGAAATAGAACTTCATTTATATTTATTAATGGACAGTGTTTGTTGTTTAATTGGTAAATCTACATTGATAGATATATGATTTCAGTTGCAACAAAAGGAAATTGAACACAGTATCTGGTAGATTAGGTTTATTACATAAATTCTCTTTCTGAAACTAAGAAATTGTGCACATGATTGTACTTGCTCTTATTCACCCAGTAAAACAAGTAATTACTCCGTTTTGGATAACGTCTGGAAGGAGTCATTACATAAAGTGCCCATGCTTGTAGGCACATTTCCAAATTTTGTTCTAGGATGTTGACATGCATTTTAAACTTATTACAAAATTTATCTATATTCGTCCATCAACCGTTATGTTAACTAAATCGTTTACATACAAAATTGTTTTTTCACCCAGTGCATGGACATAACGCTAAAGTTTCCAACTTTAATATTAGCATTCATCCATATTGGAGTTTAAAGAGTTCTCTGCAGGAGATTTATTATATAATTCAGTATCTGCTGCGAATGCATCCGTTTAAAATGCATCCAAAGTATTTATCATCTTTGTCATAAAATCTATATCAAAAGTGAAAAACATATGCTATCACAGAAGAAGCTTTTTCATTTAGGTTTTGAGATAACAAGTCGTCTTTCCCAAGTGAGTTTCAGTGAATGTACAAGCATGCTTATATCTAACAGTTTCAAACCTCCTTTAAATACTATTTACAAAAGACTTTCCGTTTTAACTTTGCATCACCTTATACAAACTATGGACAACTAAATCTGACTCTTGAAGCTTGGCTTTATGTGGGTTCGTATACTTGGAAATATGTCGGCAATTTTAGGTAGGGAAGAGATTGTTCCAAGTGGGTTAAGTGTTCTTTATGACAATTCTAAAAGTAAAGAATGAACGAGTCTAATTTTACTTTCATAAATGAGCTCGACCATATATTGAGAATGTAATACCTAGACACCTGAAATGAGATGCAGTCCAATCTAAATGATATTCTTGGCAGTACCTTTTAGTATTTCCATTTGACCTTCCTATCCATACACATTAAAATCTTTTTAAAATATTTGTACCGAGCCCTGAACATTTAGAACAATGGTAATGACTTCTCTGGGCCATCCAAGCGTGAGAGCAGCGTCGTCTGCATACTTTGAATATATATATTCTGTGTTTTTAAAATAACTTAGATATTTTGATTATCCCGAATCAAACAGGATAAGATCTATGTACATAACAGATAAATGTATGGTAATAGGAAATCACCTTGTCTATGTCCTCTCTTGATTTCTAACACCATGGTAAACTTTGTCCATTTACAGTGATACAAGATTTGATACTTGTACATAAGATATGGGTCCAGATTCGAAAATCCTTACTAAGAGCTAGAAGTTCATTAATAATAGGCCACGGAAAGAAACCAATTGCCTTTTATAAATATTAAAAAAGTCAAAAGTCCAGCTAGCTTGCCTTTTTCGAGTAAAATATATGGTCATAGATAAATTCTGCTGTGTATCTGCGTTTAATAAGCCCGTTTGAGCACTACTTATAATTAATGACAGTATACGCTTAAGTTTATTTGCAGAACATGCTGATGCAAGTTTACATGATACATTAAGTAAGGAAAAGGACTTCCAGTTTCTTAAAAGTTGTGGTTTATCCTCTTTAGGTAGATGTACACTAACTCTTCAAAAGACTAACAAAAGAATTCGACTGTAAATCCATCTGATACTGAACTTTTATTGTTGGATCTGTTTTAGGACTTGCTGTTGTTTCTGTTAGTGTAATTGTGCCTAATGCAAGAAACGTTTTTTTTGTTGTTCATGCCGACATGCAAACTTATTATATACGTGAAGGAATCAGCGCAGAAAGAAGCCCCAGTTAGACTTGGCTGTTATTATTATTATTATTATTATTATTATTATTATTATTATTATTATTATTATTATATCAATGGACCATTCTTAAATTGTTTTAATAACTGTGTATTGCCTCATAATAATTGCAGTGAGAGTCTACAAAACTTTGGATTATTGATGACAAGATCATGGTTGCCTTGAGGATATCTGCTGTAAGCATAATATAGTTTTTCACAGCACAGACTTTTTAAAATACTTTCTAGCCCTTGCATATCAATACTAACAGGCATTCAATTAACAGCATACAACAAAGAGCTCTCAGACACACAGTCGAAAGATAATAATCCACATCACAAAATTTTCTTATGTTGTGTTGTCCTGCAATCACTTGTCAAAAGGTATTGCTCAACTGATTTGAATGGCAATTTTACAGCACAGCGAAACTTGAAAGGTTATTCTGTGCCGAGACAAATGGAATAATGTGACATGTCCAGGTAAACACCAAAAAGCATGAAACTTAGATCCAATATTAGAATTCGAACCCGTATCCTTCTGATTGCAAGTCTGGCACGCTAATCACTTAGACACGGCAACTCCTTAAAGCTTCAAGGAATGCGCTAGACACATTTTCATTACGTATGGTTTATGGTATTCCAGTTCGAATATTGTCAGGACCATTTCTCTACAGTATCAAATTTTACTTTTATACTTATCACTCACGTCAGATAATTTCTCAACAGTAGGCAGTCTCTCTGGCTTATATTATTTTTTTTCATTTGAGTTCAATACATAAGTGATTATTAAATTAGAATCGATTTTTCGGAAGGGTGTTTATTGCATTTTAATATACATGTACTTTTTATCTTTGCTGATGCGGACAACTGGCAAAGTTTTGATAATAGTTTATTCATGCACGTAAAATTTCTTTTTACTTACCGATTAGACAGGAATATTCACCAAATCCATATATAGGTCCCACAGAAATGATGACAACTAACATTCCGAGTCCCATCACAAGAACTTTCATGTTGTGAGCGGTAAATGTAAATGGATAGGCAGAGTGTTGAAGAATCTTAAAGTACCTGCAAAGATAACAGTGTTTGATCAAGTAATTGCCTGCAAAAATAACCGTGTTTATTCAAGTAATTACCTGTAAAGATAACCGTGTTTATTCAGGTAATTACCTGTAAAGATATCGTGCTCATTCAAGTAAGTACCTGCAAAGATAACCGTGTTTATTTAGTGGTTACCTGCAAAGATAAACGTGCTTATTCAAGTA
Organism: Unio pictorum; assembly: GCA_030141615.1. Taxonomy (NCBI): domain Eukaryota; kingdom Metazoa; phylum Mollusca; class Bivalvia; order Unionida; family Unionidae; genus Unio; species Unio pictorum. Next base: position 3,163,674 of record JARLTB010000075.1, read on the forward strand.
AACACGCTTATTCAATCAACATCTTCAATCATATTTGCTCAGCATTAAAATAAATAGAAAGGAAAATATACGCTATTTCCGGACTCCAAACATCTTTTGGACCTAAACATTGTAATTTACGAAAAACTGATTTAATTCTGAGTTTATCGACGTTTGTTCTATTAAAATGTTTATTCATCATCTGTGATTGAGAATATTTAAATCCTTCATGAAGTTAACCTTCGAATAGTTAGCTTTCTGAATTACTTATACAACCAAAGACCAAAATCACAACAAAATATAATTCTGTACCTAATTATATAGTATTTAACAAATATATTTCATTTTATATTCAACAAGTTATCTAATAAATGGCAGAGTGGGATTTTATGTTACGTTCGTTTTAGAAATTTGTATGTGTCTTACATGGTTCTTTGCTAAATACATTTTCTTAATCTGCTGTGAGTCTCAATTGGTTTGTTTTAAAACTTAAATTAAAATGTATCAATTTCAAGACAGCTATGTCTCAATTTGCGTTAAAGAGCTTATTAGGAAGATAAAATACACATAATTTCAACATTTGACTAAATAATGTATAATTTCAAAGTCTTGTATTTCTTAGGCATTACAAACTATCTTCAACTATATTTGCTGTCTATGCTTTTCAAAATTACAATTTTAGCAGACTTGCACAATCGCTCCTCCATTGTGCATACCGCCGTATTTCCATTCGTATTGAATAAAACGGAAAAACCCACTAGACGTAACTGATAGTTACTGTTAGAAGATCCACGAGGAGTAGTAGACTTGTTGTTTGTGATTAAGAAATGCATAAGTTTAGACATGATATTTCCCACGAGATATGAGCCTACAAGTGTCTCAACGAGAGGGGGCTTATCTGTATTAGACTGATGCCTAATTTCATTAGGCGGTGAAGGTTTACACTGCAAAGCAATAGATGTGCACCTTATAGTGACGGCTGCTACTACAAAATAGTTCAAGGATATTTGTATTCCTTTATTCAGATACTTGAATTCTTGTTTCGTATCACACATATATATGTACTGCATAATATATCTCTCTCTCTCATTCTCTCTCTCTCTCTCTCTCTCTCTCTCTCTCTCTCTCTCTCTCTCTCTCTCTCTCTCTCTCTCTCTCTCTATTTGATGCAAAATTGAAATATGTACGAAATGTGAGAATGACCATAGTTATACATAGCAACAGAGGGGGCAAATCCTACAACTTGCCGGAACGTCCATTTGGCTAACTAATGCTTTCTCGAAATCGAAAAAAAGACGCCAAAGTCATTGTCGCGCCCCCCTCTGCTGCTATGGGGTTAAAAATCTTTTTTACGATGAAAATCCTTTTAGGATTTCACAAACAGACTAATTTGTAAAACCTCACCTCGTAAATCAATTAGATTTATTGGACTGGTCAGTGAGTTTAAAATTAATTCTCGTTAATGAATCATTATGACATCGCATATACACTGGATTAGTTGGATCCTCAATGATTAAAAATCCGGGTGGAGCTGTTGGTGCAAATAAATATAAAATATATCCCTGCTGGACTTGATTTGATCTTTCGAGATTTATTTGGTAACTTCCTTCGATGACATCACATACTAGATTTATTGCAATCACCGAGGATATATTGACGTTTGGAGGAGCAATATGCCTACCACCGCCGTCTGGGTCATTATTATGTTTGAGGATAGTCGAACCCTTGTGTTGTTGTCTCCATGCGGTGAGTATCATAGTAAAATTTTCATTGATAAGATCATTAACGGATTTTTTTAGTTCGTCTGCGTTATACCCAAGAAACTTGAAATTCGGTTGATCAGTTTCTGTTATATTATATAGAGTTAAAAAAGTTTGTCTAAAGGGATTGTTTTTAGTATCAGCATGAATAATTACTTGAATTATTTTCTTGTAAATATCTTCCATGTCGGATACAAGCTGATTTAATATTTCAATTCGTTTAATAATTTCACTTTGATTAGACTAACGAAAAGCCTGTTGTAGTCGTTGTAGTTGTCGACTGTGTTCTTGATTGATCTCTATAAAGTATTCAATAAATTTACTTTGTAAAATTTCTATATAATCTATTTCTGGATTCGGTCCAATAACAAATCTCCAAAACCCGTAATCCTTATTAGGGTAATAAAGATTACTACCCGGTAGTGTTGATTTTTTTTATTTTTAGGAGGTGTTCTTTATATGATGGAGTAAATTCGTGGTATGATTGTTTATCCGTGACATAATCAGATTTTTTCGGTTCAGGTGGAGGTGGGATTTCAGGCCATCCTAGCACGGTTCTAATAGAACTCCGATAGATATCTACGACATACCCGGGCGAGTATATCTCAATTGCAGATGATAACGTCGGCTCGTGAACTGTTATCGCGATTTTCGATTCTTTTCCAGTAATTGATTTTGTTGTGCGTCGTAATTCATCATTGATTTGTTCGATTTGGTAAGACCCTGATGGTAGCGAAACAACGTTCCAGTCTGGAGTTCCATCGGGTTTATTTTTGCTCGCAGACACCAAGGAATTATTCGGTTGTTGACCACCAAATGCTACCGACCTAATTATAGGCCAGCTGTGATACACTCGTAACTTTGCTAACGTTATTTCTTTCACGGGAATCGCAGAAGGGAAATTCACACTGAATTCAGGATTGGGTGAGGTTATTGATATCATACTTGTTTTCACCGGGTTGGTATTTTCCGCTATTCGTTGAAGTAGTTTTTGCGATGTCACCATTGTTATTATACTTGTGTTGTTTTTCTAATCTTGACATCGCGGAATCATAAACACGTCGGTGTCACTAGTGTTAATCCATAAATACCTTTGACTGTCGCGGTGATATTTAATATGTTATTTTGTGGTGTCCACATAAATGATCCGTATTGAATCGCGTACACGTTATTTATGATATTTTTTTGTTCGTGAGGAATATTTATTCTTTCAAGTTTTTCTATCATCCTCGGTAGATCATCCTTGATGACATCGTTGGTTGTTTTAATATCCTCGCGAATAATTCCTAATCGCTGATTAATCGCTGTTATTCATCGAGTTTTGTGATAATATCAGCGAGATCTATTTTAACATCATCGGATTTCGAATTTTTTTTACCAAAAAATTTATCAATGGCGTCATCGGTCCTGTTAAAGTTTTTACGTAACGTAGTAAGTTGAGATATATGAGTATCATAATCGGATCGCAATTTTATCAAATTATCAATGGCTGCTTATATCTCCGTGAGTTGTGGTGTGGTAACCGGTGGATCTCCAAATAAATATTTAAGGGGACCTGAAAAGTGTTAATAGCTTTCTGTAACGCCGCAAACGCATTTACGTGAACGTTATATTCATCACGTAGTTTTATAATAATTCTATCAGTGATGAGTAATTATCACCGAACGTTGCTAATTTATCTGTGAGCGCCGAAACAAGTACACCTGGTTTGAGTTTACCCTGATCAAAAAACAACGCGATAGTTTCTTCTACTGCGTCGCGTCGTTTTGTCAAAATATCATCAAGGGAAACATTATTACGGCAGCACCAGCACCACGCCAGATTGCATCATTATCAGTACCTTTTCGCACGAGTGCTACTGTATGCTTCGCTCCATAGATAACTTTTCGAACATTTCTGCAGAATCCGAAAATATGATGCAGTGGAATTGCGCATGATAATTTTCGACGGTGTCCCTCTACTGGTATCTTGGACTTGAAGTTCAATTCTTGATCGAATATCTGGTTGTACTGCATGATAGGAATAATATTGATAATCCTGTACAGAATCATCTTTGTGTACTGGGGCGTCCATACCAAAGGCTGGATCAGATGTCCGTTAAAACATTTTATTATATATTCCTCGATCTAGATCATGATTTTGCTTGTGGTTATCGTCGTGGTTTAAAGAAGCTTCCCGCTATCATGTTTGCAATATCATTTCTCTGTGCTTCATTTGCTTCATTGGCCAACGACGAAGTCGCCAACGATGTTAATTTCTGATCCACTGCTTTATTTATTATTTTGCTAACACTTGCAGGCATCACTTCAGTAGATGGTAACGGCGATACCATCACTGGTTTCTTTTTTCGTCGAACTAACGACATTAGTTTTTCCTTCGAAGCGGAAAGCGTTTTCCAGGCAACATCTCCAATAGCGCTAATTCCTTTATCGCGAATAACATCAATGGCTTTCATCGATAATTGTTTTGCTAATGACGCTACTTTTGGAGCCATTCTTGAAAATAACCCTGCAATGGTATTGCCGAGACCATCACCATAGTACGCTCTGTAAACTGGCAATCGTGAGTTTACTACATAGACCATTGTTGGTTTATCGTGGTTGTAGTGCATGATCATCTTATTTAAATGATATTTATCTAATCAGTGATTTAATCACCAATGACGAAGTCATCAATGACATTAGTCACTGTGGTAACCGTCAACTAGCTCATCAATAAACTCTCGGTATACACCAATATCCATAATGACACCCTCGAATAGTCGTCTGCAGATATCAGCTGCCTCATTAATTATTTCCGGTGAGTTATTTCCAGCTCGTTTCCCTCCTACGAGAACTTCTAATCCTGATATATCCCAGAGAATACTACCAGGACAACGAACTAAACCACTACCTGAAACGGAGTTTCTAACTCTCCTTGGGGCTACAATTTGAGAAAATCCCTTTCCGGTTGCACCTTGTGTGTCCTCTACTGATCTTGTATATACCTAAAACGTTCATCATCATCATCATCATCATCATCATCATCATCATCATCATCATCATCATCATCATCATCATCATCATCTTTGAGTTGGTCAAGTGATGTATCCAACTGGGGTTCTTTTGTTTTTTTTGTCTCCGTGTTGGTGTTCGACGCTCCCCCTCTAAATCAATCTCAAGTGGTATATCCCTTTCTTGTTTTTTTTTTGTCTTCGTGTTTGTCTCCGTTTTGGTGTTTCGACGTTTTCTTTCTTGTTGTCGTTCTTCTATTTCTTGTTGTTGCTCTTCTATTTGTTGTTTTTTATAATTACTAATTCCTTTTTTAAATTCTTTATACCCCAACTCCCTTTTATCCAAACGATCAATCTCTTTGTTTATTTTATACAACCAATCATACCAATAATCGCGTGATATTGTATCATTTTTATACTCGTCCTTTAAAAACTCCTTTTTTGAATTATAGCTGTTGGCAACAAAATCACCAAAACCGTGATAATCCTTTTGTTTCAAGAATTGAAATTGTTTTGTTTTATTAGTGTTCTAACCCCTTCAGTAAATTTATCCACTAAAGAAACACTCCCTTTTTTAGTAACATCACCCTGTTGTTTATTTCCAGCTATCTGTTTTAACAACGGGGGAATACCCTTTTTTCTATCCTGTTCAATAGTCTCTCTCAAAATAACTCTCTCGGCAGTTGAAGTGATGGGTTTAAATAATTGCTCAGTATCTGTTATGAAGTCTGTTTGTAGCCCTGGTCTAGCTTGCAATTTCTCTCGAACTGAATCTCGAATGGGGATAAATTTCTTAATTGCGGCTAACCGTTCGCGTGCTAATTTAGTCGTTAGCGCTTCGTTTACCATTATTAATTAATACTCGATTTAAATGTAGTGACGAAGTCGCAAGTGAAAAATCCGTAGATTGCTCACCCACCCCAACTCACTACAGCGTAGTGATAACACCAATAACGAAGTCACCATTGATACAAAAATACACTATCTTACCTGTCTTTACAAATTCGTTCTAGGTGAGTAAGCGCATACATGTCTATTGTATACTTGCAAACAGGTATGGGTATTGTACATGTCGATCAATGGTGAGAATTTTTACACTGTTGAGGCTACCAAGGGAGAATTCTCGATTTGTTGGATAATCATTTTTATATTCTTGATCTTTGAATTAATTGTTCGTTTGATTTCATATTCATTTCCTAATTTTTTTCCTGATTTTTTCCACAACAGTAAATAACGGGACAAACTTGTTTACGTCATTTTCATATATGAACGAATCATAAATCACATGTTGAATCCGTTTTTATAAAAGCGCAGGACTTTGGCAGCATGTATTTATTTCTTCGGATATTATCTTCAATAACCTGAAATTCGGAAAAGATCTTATCACAATCTAATTTATCTGACAATTGGGTCCCTTATTTGGCCTTTGTGTCTTTCATAGGGTTATTTTTCCTTGAGATTTTCTCTTTTCGTTATTTTATATACAATGAATGATGTCAATGATATTTACAATGATATAGGACGACAATGCTCTTCTTTTAAACCCTATGACCGTTTCTCTTGGCCGATAACTCCTTATGAACTATACTATGGGGTTACGCTTGTGTGAAGTAGAGCTTTTTGCATCCATGCTACTGTTTATTTTTGACGTCCATAGTCATATACTACGAAGCATAGTCTCCAACAGGAGATTTAACTCGCCAAATAGCGGATTAAAACTCCAAGAATGTACGCTATGGGGAATGGGCGTCACATGAAATATATATCATACACAATTATTTACATAGGACAGCACAGCCGTTCAACCCCCAAATTCGAGTGTTAATGGCGAGTTGTAAGGCACAATTATATACAATTATTTACAATGAATGATGTCAATGGCATGGTATTTACAATGAATGATGTATACAATATATAACAATGGATTATAGGATGACAATTGTATGGTATTTACAATGAATGATAGGATGACAATGGTATGATGGTATGATATGATAGGATGACAACGGGGTCTACACTCAAACAGAAACCAATCATAAAACTACAAAATTAACATTTTTTGAATGTAAAAGCACATTCACGCCACGTAACGGTGTGACCTATGATTGGTTTCATGTCTGAGTTTCGCTAAAGCCCCAATAATATAATGGACGGCATGGTATATAAGCCGGTTGATACATGAAAGCCAATAACAGAGGTGCTTTATTTTTTATTCTTTTGTTTACTGAATAATGATTATTGACAGCATTTAAAGAATACCAAATACCTGAAAAAACATAAAAAAAATTAATACAACTGTTTGTAAATACTGCGATTTTGATTCGTTTTCTTACAAAACAGATAATTGATTATCTCCATTGAGAATCATGGCAGTTAAAACCAACAATTGAGTAATCGGAAAAACCCATTTAGATCAGGTGACACAGCGTTTCAAAAAACACTTTTGAGATCTATAACTCTTTCATAAGCCGACACATGCCCGCACGAGTTGTCTTCCTTTGGTGTTATATACATATAGTACAAATATAATTCAAGCATATGTAAATATAATTCTATGTCCATTTTTTTCTGGAAATCGCTGATCGATATATTCCTCCTGCTACGTTTCGCAAATATTGAAATATCTACCGGCTTCATTCATTGATTGAAATATTCTTTCCTCGTTGCATTTTTCGAGTATTTCCCAGTTCTCCCTTTTTTGGTATTCTGACTTTGTGTAATGGCTTGTAAATTATCCAAGGAATTGTTCCTAGGATTTGAATCAATGTGGTCGATTACAAATTCATCCTTGATCAATCCATGGAAACACTCGTATGCGATTCTGTGATTAAGATAACTTTTCCCTCCAGCAGTAAATATCAGATATCCCAGATTATTCGCAATGCCTACTGGATTCTTCAGTCTGCGATGCCTAACAATACCATCACGGGATGCTTCATAATTGGTGATCACAGGATGCGGTTGAAATTCCTGGTTCATTTATATACTATAATATTATTTGTCTAATTCATTATTTGGTTTAATTATAACTCGGGAATCTATAAATGTAGTCTCGAGGTGTTTTTATGATCTTGTCAAGGATGTTGTCAGGGATGGAGTTTTTGATTCATTTATCATAATAACGCTTCAACTCTCTGTATCGCTTACCACCGCAATTGAGACACAGCTGCAATTTTCCTCTGACACCTACCCCACATCGGATACAAGAAAACGGCCCAAAACTCCCGCAACGAACGCTCTGTGAATGATATCCGCTGAATTCACTTGTGCATGATTGTTACAAGCGGTTACTGATCTGATCATAAGCCATTTGCAATGATTCGTTATATAAAAAACTCTCTATTTAAACACTTGTTTTAATTATAATATGGAGGAGTTCGAGAAATTATCAAAGATTATGCCTTGGAAAAATGTTAAATTCAATCCCGATAGAGTCTCCATTTATACACCAAAGGGTCTAATAAATGATAGAAGTATCATAGGTAGAATCTGTGATGGTGGTAATGAATTCAAGCGCGTCTTACTGTTGGTCAACATTTCGAATTGATGGTAGTGTTGATGCTACCATGAACGACGAAAGAGCAGCAGTGTTAATCTCACATCTTGACCAGAAAAAGTATTTCTTTAGAGTGAGATTCATTATCCGCTCAGAAACGGGAAATTGGATTATACGCGACAAATTTGAACCCATCTTGAAAGATAAAAGAACTGTCACTGTGAGTGATGATGTTTATGGGATATATTCGTTAAATGATAAACCGAGTATTGAAAAATTAAAACCAATGAAACTGTCATCGTTGAATTGTGTAGCAGAACGAATAATAGAATATTGTACAAATGCGTTGCGTGGAAACAAATTGACGGATCTAAGACGTAAAAAAATAAATGAATGGGGACTAACAGTAAAGGAAAATGGAGCAACGATTCAAGATATAGCCAAATTAGAAACATCATTAAGATTCCCAATAACCATAATGACGATAACAGAAGTATTGCACGAATCAAAATATAAATCAAATGGAGCTCCAATCAAAATTATTGATCATAACGAACACGCATGGACACCTGCATTAACAATATTTCCGCGGGATAGAACAATAAAATATCTACCAGCGGAGTTCTCTGGGGGAGAATTCTCTGAGGAGAAATTATTTGATTTTATTTATCAATTAAGTAAAAGCGATCGTGTGTCAGTGTGGTTACTTCACAGTTTTGAAAACGAAGAGGGCAAATTCGATCAATGTGTAAGACCCAATGGCGAATTATACCGTACTGAAGCCCTGCACAACGAGATGAAAAATACTAGCTATTGGTTTTTCAACAGAACACGAGGAACAATTATTAACATACTGTTTTACAATTCGGTCGGTTGCAGCTCATTTTGCGAGAAAGAAAAATATGTGGAATCCAAAAAGAGCTGAATTTCTATCAGATATCAAATCAAGCTGCATCTAGTACAACCATGGTGGTTTATGGAATACAAAATACGACCACAAAAGTATTATTTCGGCTGATATGGTTGCGTGTTATTCTGGGAGTTTTCTCGGGTATGGAGAATGTGCTGAGTACTTCAAACGATTTGGGCATCCCACACATGAGATGACCCATGTTGTGATTAATGGACCACTGCCCGATTTTGATTTAACTGGATTCGCTCGTGTGGTATCATTTGCAACCGCTGAAGGACTTCATCCGTGTTGTTATATTTGGATTGGTAGACATATATCTGAAAAACACTGGATGCCAATAGTATTATTACGGTATATGATTGATTCTAAAATGCTGATATCGCTGATTATCAGTGAAGCGATTATATTATATCGAAAACAATCTGAGGTCTGGTTACCACAATCCGATAGTGTAGATAGTATAATCAGCGAAAATAGAAAACAATTCCCCGATCTTGACGAAGAATATATCGTGAAATGGTCCAAACAGATATTTTAAGTTAGAAATAAACAAGCAAAAGATTTCGGTAGAAGAATAATTGGTAAATTCACTCAAGGTGGGAAAAAATACGACAATAAACGATATTCTTCACGGTTGATTATAGATAGCGATCATCATAAAGACGCTTTCTTGTCCAATGGAACCGAATTGGGTACAATTGTTACTTACAACGATGGATACATATCTTCAGTATACACATTTGAGGGCGTCTTTGCTAGCTTATGCTTCTATTAATTTATTTTCAATGATAAATAGATTTCCTGACACCGCGGTTAGAGTCGCCACTGATTCATTTTATATAGATGTGAAACATTGCGAAGCAGTAGCCGAATTCACTAATTCCGACGAGAGTTGGGGGTCATGGAGAATTAAAAAGGAAATACAATGTGATTATTCCAAATCAGCAGATGTTACGATTGAAGATAAATACTTGAAAAATAATCAGATATCAGAACTATCTAATGATATCCGATCCAATATGTAGATATAAAACCGTTTACTTAAACGGCTGTAGTGGATCAGGAAAGACTACTCGTGTGATAGAATTATTTCAAGGGAAATCAAACATGATTATGCTAACACCGACCCACAGACTCGCAAGAGAGATGAAACAGCGAGGAATTAATGCTTGTACTTATCATAGTTTCTTTCGATGGAAAGGTGACGAATGGACTCCTGATCGAATGGGCGAGAAATATATTCCTGAAATCATTATTTGGGATGAGATATGCACAGTGTCGTTAGATGTATCACAAAAGTTTCTTGATTGGTTATGGCTAGCGAATACAAAAGTAATAATGTGTGGCGATCACGGTCAACCACCACCATTTGTCGGTTTGTCTCCACATGATTGGCTGAAGAATTTTGTAGACTACTATGAAGAAATTAATACTGATCATAGAGCACTTGATAATGAATTGCGCGAGCTCAAGAAACTAATTAGATTACAACCGGACAGAATCCAATGTGAGATAGCCCGTGAAATAATTTCGGAAACACCATTAAATGACTTTTGGGAAACTTGGAGACCAAACGATTTGATAGTGGCAAGTAGAAAAATAGTCAAGGACACACTTCAGATGAAGTTATTTAGCATGCATAAAGAAAAATTTGCAACACTCCCAGTGCCGTTGTGTTATAGACCCAAGGATACACGAAAACAGAATATCGAAGTTGATATTCCTGACCTGACAAAGTCAGGGACAGAAAAGCAAATTCTCGTATTAAATGATAGTGTGTTGGTTGATATCAACGTCGTCGAAGATGCATTGCGTGCTGATAAATTAATATGAACACTAGGTTACGCAGCGACAATACATTCTTCACAGGGATTGACTATATCAGATACAATTGTTTGGATCATAGATAATCGCATCGAGTGGTCACATTTGGTTTATCTTGCAGTGTCCAGAGTACGAAGAATAAATCAACTTCGAAGAGTTGTGTTAGATTATAATAACACAACAATCAATTATATTGTCAGTGTTGACATAATCAGAAAAACTTTCTGGTTATAAACAACAGGATAAAAAAAAATAATAGAGAATTTGACATTGATGCTGAATTAATAATGTTACGGCTATTGGATTTAATTTTATTTATTTTTAATTATTAAATCCAAAATTGTCATTTAGGATTTATTATTCATTAAATGGGAAATTTTTCTAGAAAATTCAGTTGACCTGTACTTTACTGATAAACAGGCTGACCTTGGCTTACAGTGGTCTAGTTCCTGACCTTGCTTTGGACATTGTCAACAGGTCTTCAATTCCATTGGTTAATTTCGGGGACAACATTTTATTAGTGGCTGATTTTTCCTTCTGGTTCATTCTGTTGTTACGTGACCTGGAGAAGGTAGCTTCTTTTCCATGACCTTCCAGACTCACATGATTCCTCTTGTTTACGAGGGAATTACAATATATATAGCTGTGTTTTAGAAGCTAACTTTAGTAGAGTAGAATTATTGGGCTGTAAGTTATTGGTTGTGTATTTATGTTTGAGTGTTAATATTATTCTGGACTTGTGTCAATTCGTTGGAAAAGAAGAATTATTCTATTTATCTGGAAAAGGACATATGTTTCATAATTTCATTTGGATGATTAAAAAACAAAAACTGTACCACGTGACATTGTCAGCCATTTTGGATTACATCGTCAAGATTCGAACCTGGAACTATTAGAACATTTATTTATTAGGACTTGCAATTCCATTAGTGGATTATTTTTGTGAATTCTATATTGGATTAATGTTGGATTTGATTCTCTAAAACTGTAAGTTTATTTATTTTATGAAAATAATTGTACTTAATAAAATCATTGTTAAAGTTATACAAGCTTGTTAGTTTTCACTCTTTCTGTGTTGCTGCTTATTCGAGCCTAAGCACGTAACAATAATTACATTGAAACAACAACATAATAATCATAGTGCGAGTTGCAATTGCATAATGAGTTGGTGTTGGTCGGATAAGGACTCTCGACAATTTACCGTAGACAGAAAAGACAGAAAAGATAGCAGCGTTGGTCACACTAGAGATAATGTGATGTTGACTTGTCTTGAGTGCAACAGACGCAGAGGTGCTAGTTAAGACCACGCTGTGGTAATTGAGTATCCTCGGGTATCACTTGTAATTGTTCACAAGTAAACCCTCGCTGAGGAGCAGTTGAATCCAATCTATAGATTGCTGGTCTACCCGTGGATCGTGTTATGCAAGATATTTTATGTGCGGTAACACTCTAAATAGGATCAGTATCCATTTTTTGCCACCTTCGAGCTCTCCTTGTTCATATAAATATCTAACAATGACATTACAAATTTTGGTTGTTTTGAAAAATCATGTTGTGGTTTTACAGGTATATACTTCTTTTTTATCGCGTTGTTAGGTTTCATATTAATTGTTCGAGTAATCTCATTATTTAGAGCGGTAATTACGCCTGGTAATCTCTTGACCCATTCACAAGATCGTTTATCCTGGATGAATTCCTTCGCGTATTGATATCCAAAGTAACCGCTCAGCAAGTGTCCGATTAAATCGTTCATCAATTGCCTAATTGCGATGTAGTGCAGTAAGCCCTCGTCTGATCTGACATTATGATGCTTCATTGTTGATAACACTGCACCTTGAAATTCCTTGCCACGATCAACTTGTAATAGATTTGGCCAATGCAGAGGACCCTACGATAAATCTTTTCAAACACAGAAGCAATTTCAGTTGATGACTTTGTTTTTAATGGCTCTGCTTCTTTGTATCGACTCGCAACATCAACTACGGTTAGCGCGTATTTGTAAACACCATCATGCGGTAGAAATAATATATCAGCTTGATGAACTTCATTAGGAGCGCTGACATTAAAATGCGAGAAGTTAATTTGTGTAGGCGGCGGTGGATAAATTTGCCATATCGCCTGTTGGATAACCAATCCGCTGCAGTGGTATTTTTCACCTTTGCTGCGCTAGCGAGCTTACCGATTGCTGCTTTACCCCTCCAGTATCCTTTTGGAGAATAATAAATAGATTCCATGATGTTATTAATTACCAGCGCACAGCATTAATTTACCTTTCATAGTCGATTTTACCTACCATGAAGCCAATTTTTCTTTGAAGGATTTATCAGTGATGGCATTCAACGCATGAATTAACTTCACATTTGCGATACGTCTGTTTTGCAGATTACTGCTTTTATAAGCAACATCATGAGCATGACACGCCTTATCAATAGCGTTTATTGGATACTCACCGGGTCGGGGTTGATTTTGATCATCGAGTCTGATATCCAGTCTAGTCCCGGGTCCACAATAACTATACTCTGGAAGGTGCTTTTCTCCCGGATATTTTGCCCATAGTGTTCCTGGTAATTTTACTAACTTGGCTGCAATATCACCTCCTCGTTTTTTTTTAAATCCTTGGAAACAAATCTAAATTTCTTTGTACCGCATTGTACACACTTACCAGCAAGTGCTGATCTGTTATTTTTAGTTGTAATCTTCGTCAAGTCGTTTGTGGTAGTACACTTCTTACATTTTACACAATATAAATCCATAATTTAACATGAATGTAATTGACTTTTCAGCGACTAAATCAAGAGAACCAGTTAAGCATCATGCAGCGCTACCGAATTCTATTCGTATGATTATAATCGGACCATCTGGAAGTGGCAAGACGCAGTTGCTACATAATTTAATAACGAGATGGATAAAATGGGAAAAGTTGTATTTAGTAGCACCGAGTGTGGATGATCAGCGATGTTACGAGACGTTAAAGGATTTTAACGAGAGCGCTTCAGAGATTGCCGGTTATAATGTTGTCGAGTTTATAACCGATATCGAGGATGCACAGAGCATTGATGATATTGATGGAAATATTAATAATCTGGTCGTCTATGATGATATCATGTTAGACAATCAAAAGAATCCAGCTAGAATATTCTCCAGAGGCAGGCATAAAAATACCGATGTGATATTTGTCACTCAACGATATACTCGAATAACAAAAGTGATCAGAGATAATTGCAATATTCTTGCTGTATTCAACGGAGTTGACACACATACGCTGCGAAATATTTGGCAAAATTGGTGCGGCGGTGATATGGATTATAATCTGTTTGTAATTTTTTTTAGTCACGCTCAGTCAATCCCAAATGGATTTGTAACGATCAATTTGCATGATCCTAGATCAAGATATCGTATCGGACTTATTCGGTTGAAATCCTAAAAGGATTTTCATCGTAAAAAAAGATTTTTTAACCCCATAGCAGCAGATGGGGGTGGGGGGGGGGGCGACAACGACTTTGGCGTTGTTTTTTTTTTCGATTTCGAGAAAGCATTAGTTAGCCAAATGGACGTTCCGGCAAGTTGTAGGATTCGCCCCCTCTGCTGCTTACTTTTATTTATTACTTTCAAACATCTTAGTGTACTATGAATTTTACAATTAGCATTCACAACATAATGCAAATATGAAAATCACGTTTTCTAAATAAAACATCTTCTGGGCATTTACATCATAAGAATTCATTCAGTTTATGAACCATAGCTAGAGAAGTAATTTCATGTTGGGCAAGACCTCTTGAGATATTCTTTAAAAATGGTTCCCATTAGAATGACTTATTACGCACAATTTATTTACTAGAGGCAGCCGATGTCAGCGCATCAATCAATACTCAGTAATAAACACAGGCAACCATTATAAAACATAAGCAATTCTCAGTGCCATAAATGGATATTTGGGGTTGTAATTTTCTCTGAATTTGTCATAGATATTTGGAACATTTTGAAGCGTAAAATTAGATTATATTTACAACCTCAAATGTTGTATACAATATCTTAGCTTCTTTACGAGTTATTCTTTCTTAAATTGTTCAATGAATAATGCAAGAGAATGGCATTTATTATCTGATACAGTGTCTGATACAACACACACAGTGTCTAACACACACAGTGCCTGATGCAACACATCTAATATATAATACAACACACCCAATGTCAAATATAACACATCCAATTTCTGATGCAACACACACAGTGCCTGATGCAACACACACAGTGCCTGATGCAACACATCTAATATATAATACAACACACCCAATGTCAATATAACACATCCAATTTCTGATGCAACACACACGATGTCTGATAAAACACACTCAATGTCCGAGACAACACACCCAATAACTTATATAAAACACCCACTTCTTGATACAATACACCAAATTTATGATACAATACACCCAATGTATGATACAATACAACCACTTCTTGATACAACACCCAATTTATGATACAATACATCCAATTTATGATACAATACACCCAATTTATGATACAATACACCCAATTTATGATACAATACACCAAATTTATGATACAATACACCCTATTTATGATATAGTACACATACTATTCAATACAACACAAAGGTTTATATTTACAGTATTAGAAGCATGAACAGTAGGTATTTTATTAAAATCTCTTACTGTCAAAAGAATTTATCCAATAATAATGTAACAATATCATAATTTTTCAATCTGCATATTTAACAGTAAGAAGATAGGTTTAAAGACAAGGTTAAGATGTCTAATATTCAGGACTGCTCATTTGGTGATAGCGCCAACTTATGGATTTATAAACAAGGATATACGTTTTGACTGATATTTTTTAATTCACTTGAAGAAACAGATTATCGTAACATTAACTTAGCTTATGGTACTATACAAAATGTTGACAGATTTTATATGTTTGCAATTTCCCATTTGTTAATTTTACATTTCAATTAGTCATCAGCTCCTGACGATAATATCTGAGGGGTTATGAGAAAATAAAATCATAAATTTGTAGGAATGAGTGAGATGTAACACCAAAAATTGAATATTCTAATTAAAAATGCATGCTTCAAAATATCATGAACATAGATGTCACTGTAGATAAACTGCTGAGACACAAAACAAAGTGTTGGCAAGATCTAGAGTAAATGATGCAGGTCAGCCAAGTAAACGTTTATCACTGATTCAATGGTACTACATAACTGAATGAGTTAAATTACTCTTAAATTTTTGTTATGACTTCAATGGAAGAGAACACCAAATACAAATAACTACTGTTATGAAATAAGATACCAAATACAAATAACTACTGTTATGAAATAGGATACTAAATACAAATAACTACTGTTATGAATTAAGATACCAGATGCGAATAACTACCGTTATAAAATAAGATACCAAATACAAATAACTACTGTTATAAAATAAGATACCAAATACAAATAACTACTGTTATGAATTAAGATACCAAATACAAATAACTACTGTTATGAAATAGGATACCAAATACAAATAACTACTGTTATGAATTAAGATACCAGATGCGAATAACTACTGTTATAAAATAAGGTACCAAATACAAATAACTACTGTTATAAAATAAGATACCAAATACAAATAACTACTGTTATGAATTAAGATACCAAATGCAAATAACTACTGTTATGAATTAAGATACCAAATACAAATAACTACTGTTATGAAATAAGATACCAAATACAAATAACTACTGTTATGAATTAAGATACCAAATACAAATAACTACTGTTATGAATTAAGATACCAAATGCAAATAACTACTGTTATGAATTAAGATACCAAATGCAAATAACTACTGTTATGAAATAAGATACCAAATACAAATAACTACTGTTATGAAATAAGATACCAAATACAAATAACTACTGTTATGAATTAAGATACCAAATACAAATAACTACTGTTATGAATTAAGATACCAAATGCAAATAACTACTGTTATGAATTAAGATACCAAATGCAAATAACTACTGTTATAAAATAAGGTACCAAATACAAATAACTACTATTATGAATTAAGATACCAAATGCAAATAACTACTGTTATAAAATAGGATACCAAATACAAATAACTACTGTTATAAAACAAGATACCAAATGCAAATAACTACTGTTATAAAATAAGGTACCAAATACAAATAACTACTGTTATAAAACAAGATACCAAATGCAAATAACTACTGTTATGAATTAAGACACCAAATACAAGTAACTACTGTTATGAAATAAGACTCCAAATACAAATAACTACTGTTATGAAATAGGATACCAAATACAAATAACTACTGTTATGAAATAAGATACCAAATACAAATAACTACTGTTATGAAATAAGATACCAAATACAAATAACTACTGTTATGAATTAAGATACCATATACAAATAACTACTGTTATAAAATAAGATACCAAATACAAATAACTACTGTTATAAAATAAGATACCAAATGCAAATAACTACTGTTATAAAACAAGATACCAAATGCAAATAACTACTGTTATGAATTAAGATACCAAATACAAATAACTACTGTTATGAATTAAGATACCAAATACAAATAACTACTGTTATGAAATAAGATACCAAATACAAATAACTACTGTTATGAATTAAGATACCAAATACAAATAACTACTGTTATGAAATAGGATACCAAATGCAAATAACTACTGTTATAAAACAAGATACCAAATACAAATAACTACTGTTATAAAATAAGATACCAAATACAAATAACTACTGTTATGAAATAAGATACCAAATACAAATAACTACTGTTATGAAATAGGATACCAAATGCAAATAACTACTGTTATGATATAAGATACTAAATACAAATAACTACTGTTATGAAATAAGATACCAAATACAAATAACTACTGTTATGAAATAAGATACCAAATGCAAATAACTACTGTTATAAAATAAGATACCAAATACAAATAACTACTATTATGAATTAAGATACCAAATACAAATAACTACTGTTATGTAATAAGATACCAAATACAAATAACTACTGTTATGAATTAAGATACCAAATGCAAATAACTACTGTTATGATATAAGATACTAAATACAAATAACTACTGTTATGAAATAAGATACCAAATACAAATAACTACCGAGGAACAAACTTTAAACCGGTAAAAGTTAAAATACAATGGGCAAATGATAAATGACAAATAAATACAATGGGCAAATGATAAATGACAAATAAATACAAAGGGCAAATGATAAATGACAAATAAATACAAAGGGCAAATGATAAATGACAAATAAATACAATGGGCAAATGATAAATGACAAATAAATACAATGGGCAAATGATAAATGACAAATAAATACAATGGGCAAATGATAAATGACAAATAAATACAATGGGCAAATGATAAATGACAAATTAATACAAAGGGCAAATGATAAATGACAAATAAATAACCCTTGAAGACCACGAAGCTGTAGCTTGACCAATTAACACTAGATTCTGAGAAAAAAAATTATAAAGTATTTTAATTAGTTATTTAATTAAATCTAATTACGATATGCTTTGTATAGGTTTAAGGTGTTATAAATTCCGTCATAATATTTTCATTGAATATGCTACCTGCCTTATCTTGTTACACCGATTAATTAACCAGCCAATCTTAACCTATTCATTTTCCGATCATATCGTGCTTATAAATAATAATCTAATACATCTAGCCCACACTGCCATGATGGCTATTCATTTTTCAATTTACACCTACTTATATGCAATCAATCTTCCTTCACAGTAGTTTGGTTAAGTATTACTGTACATGTATATTAACTGACGACCAAATTATCTTCTCATGATTATTCAACTTGAATAAATATAACAAGCAATATATTTTGGGTTAATAATGATAACATTTTCCCCATAAACAGTAGATGGTGTGCCGCATTTGTCGTCGGAGCTTTTCTATTAGTACTCTATAGCTAACAAATCTTGGCTCGTTTAAATATAGCTTAAAATGTCCTGTTGATTTCACTCCGATTCTCGTTGGAATAATTGTCACTTCAATGCGATATAAATCGATAGTGGAAAAACCAAATTATATCGCATTAAGTTCACATTTTGGTTTCATGCCGACATAGAATCATTCTTTTCACCATTTCTTTTGATAAAATACCATAGGTCACAGTAATATTCTGCCTCTCAATCACTTTTTTAAAATGTATATTATAAGACGATCGTATCGAGGGTATAAAAGCTATACATGAAGAAGATATGACAAAATTAAACGATAAGAGATACCGCCAAAACAACTGACTGATCAATCGAGTATGGATAATGCAAGATAAGCTATTAAATAAAATTAAAATATTACATCAAATAATGAATCGTCCTTGTCCAAATGATTTAGCAGTTACTAATTTTAGAAGTTCTTAGACCAATACTTACCGCTCTATTAAGTAACTCAGTTCTACAAATCACTCCTAATTCTTGTAAAAAAATGAACAGTAGTAACCGGGATCCAGACTTTTCAAAATACACCTATATATGGAATGGAATAACATCTATATCAAATTTTATCACTATATCAGCTGATTACGAAAAACGATGTCAGAGTTAAATGATGAAAGAAGTAAACGTTTAAAACTGTATCGGTAGAAAATTTGACGATGCTTAAGAAACAATTGTATGTATTATCTTATTTTAAACTATATATGCAAGAGTACATATTATACGATCTTTCTTTATATGTGCAAATGGACGAGCTTGTCAAAGAGTAAAATCCTACAATTAGTTTCCAAAACATGCATGAAAAGGTGATATCCTTTACCTGAGTACTGCACGATTCCTTTGATCCAGTAGCATTACTATATTATTACCTCAAACCAGTATAATTACTATATTATTACCTCAAACCAGCAGCATTACTATATTATTACCTCAAACCAGTATATATATATATATATATATATATATATATATATATATATATATATATATATGTGTGTGTGTGTGTGTGTGTGTGTGTGTGTGTGTGTACGGTTGCCTTCAAAATATCTGTGATTTCGATTTAGAGTGGGAGCGACACTACGAACATAGTAAAGACAGATTCGAGAAAGATTAAATATTAAATATATGTCTTCAATGTACTATGTTCTTCAATGTAACGGCACTCCTCTATTCTAATCGATTTGGAAGCTAGATCCAAGCGGTCATAGTTCCAAATCATCTCATGAAAATATCTCTTGGCATTAGAAAATAACTGTAGTATGTAAACATCTCCTGAGCTGAAACATTAGTTTCAAAAATTCTTGAAGAAAAGACATATGCAAGCAAAAAGAAGCTTAACCTTCATAATGTGCTTACGTTAGTGCCATTCCTAACTGTTTCTTTTTAAGATTTTACAGTCTGAAAAATCCCACATATACATTTAGTAATTGTACGAGTTTGTTATAACACTAAAGGCAATAGCAGACAATTATCTATTGAAATAATATGAAAACTGTATTAAATATGACTTTCGTTTGATCACAGCATGCTACCGGAATTAAAGGAAACTTAGCGAATTGTTCATGGATTATGTAGATGACAATGTTAACCATGTGCGTTAATCCATAATGTTAAATAGTTACTTCAAAACTGAGAAAACTTGGTAATTATATAGTTATTCATGAATTTATTGTACCTGATCAGTTTGATTATTCTTTGGTGACTGATGTATGAATTTAACTATTTTATGTGATTGTGTGTGTGCGATATTCTGAGATAAATGTCTTACATATCCTTATCAAATTGAAAAATAATAAATCTAATAAGTATTTCATACATTTATTACATTTTTTCTCTTTCGCAACAAAAGATTTTTAAAGGAAAACTTTAGCTTTGCTAATTAGTGTTAAGTGAATATAATAGTTCTAAAGATCTAAACAGATTTGTATATGGCTATCCGAGCGAATTCATTTCAATCCCATACCATCGTCGTTTTCTACTCCATCAATTTTATTTATTACTTACACGACGTTTTTTCTATATAGGAGAAATGTAATTTTAACAGTAAAGAAGATGCCAAAACAGACATTATCATTGATGTTATGATCAAGGTTTTACGTAATGAACGTTTGAAAGAATACATTTAATATTCGAAAAATATAATTAGAAAATTTAATTACAAAAATAATAAGAAACAGAATTTTTACTATAGCAAACAGAATCAACTCTGCAATTAGTGTAAACTTTTTGCGAGTTTATTTACGCGGGTGTTTAGCAGGCGCATTCAAGTAAATTATACTCTGTCAATATAATTTTATTCTTATGATAATTAGTGTACAGCATTATCCAGTTATTTCCATTAACAATGCTTGGTCTAGTACGATATCCATGACAATTGAAATAAAGATAAAAATAATCGTTTAACTGCACAGGACATTTTCAAAGAAAACAATAACAACGTGTCGATACCTTTTCTGTCGTAGTGTAAACTGCGTTTAGTATTTTCAAAGGAATTGGAACATATATTTGGGGAACACTTTCATAGGATTCGTGCATCTACTTCTCATTCTCCGTCGTTAGTATCAGACGATGTTGTATCCAATATAAAACAATCAACTTAATGGGAAGGGCAAGACGATTTTGTTCTAATGTAAATAATTATAACCCCGAGATTGAAGAATCTAACTGTCATTAGGAAGTCGTTGATAAATAATTTGACAGCATAGTCAGTGGATAAATATAACAGATGTCAGTTATAGGATAGTGTACATTTATAACAGAAAGGGTTTGCGAATAAATATGTATTGCCCTTCAGAACCAAAATGCCTGTTATGACCACATCTTAAACCTCTAAAGATTGTTAACGGATTAGAAAGAGGCTGTCTATATCGCCCAGCTATCGAGATGATATTTAATAATGGAGAGACTTGAATGAATATTCATCCTGTTCTTCAAGCCCTTATGAGACACCCTGTACTCAGTTTATCAAACTGTATGCCATCTTTATACATTAACACAGTGTATCATAATACCTTACATCCAATATAAAGATGCTGATTGTTGAAGGATCATAAAAGCTTTTTAATTAGTGATACGATTCTATAGTCTTAAGCTAACTAAGAGAAAGAAGGAAAACCAACAAGTTTTGTAAAACATAACAAATAATTTAATTCTTATAAAAGAAACTAGTAAAGGAATTTATATGATATTTAATTAAATCAAAAAATAATCCTAACAGTTCCATCACAACTCCAAAATAATAAAGTGTTCCGAATGAATTAAAGGTCCTATGCTCATGTACCATTATTTTTGTAAGGGATGAACTGCCAACAGTCTTTATGTATTACAATGGCATTTTTCCAGAATGTCTGGATGAATCTGCAATAATCTCAAAATTCTTCTTTAGTTCATACAGTCATATGAGCACTTCGTAATTCCATTAAATAATTGAAATAAATGATTCCTTTCAAATAAAGTCTCAACACAACAGTAAATCAGCAGACTGGAATTAAAACAAAAACAATACTAGGATATAGAAATTTGAATAATTGTTCACTTCCGCCATTACATGCATCTCTATGACTCTATTACGACTCCCTACGTGACATTTCACACAACTCATCCTTACGTGACGTTTTTCACAATACATCTGAACTTGATATATTTCACAATGCCCCCCACGTGACAAATTTTGCAATACTTAATCACCCAATCAGAAATCTACCCCAAACGGTAAATAAGTGTATTATTAAAGCTGATTTTAAAACTACTATACAACTAATTTATAGCTCAGGCAAATTAAATACAATAAATTTTTACATTATTCTGCCAACAGGTTAAGTTTATTGCTGTCATTTTTAATAATATATGAAATATGACAATAGTACATAGTCATGTATGTGTGTATGACAGATATGCGCGCGCATGTGTGTGTGCTTCCGAGTAGTTCCTGACATAACTGGTTTAGTGTTTGTAAAGATAGTATCGGGGTTAGAGGAGACACCAGTCAATATTATGAATGTCCGGGAACAGATGACTGAGATCGACAAGCGTCTAGACCTGGCGCAGAGTGCAGGACTGATTATACATCGTGAAAAGTATTTGTTCAAGAATGTTACAGGATTTTCCAGGCTCCGTTTTCAATACAATACGTGCACAAGACCAATAGAACAGTGAGGATATTCGTGCCATACTTTAGCATACATTTAGTAAGACTAGGTTAGAAGACTATGATCTAAATATAAGTAATAGGAAAGAGTGAGAACTAACATGTTTTGTAATATTCAACAAATAATGTATTTCTTCACAATACAAAGTGAAAAATGTCAAAAGAACAAACGGGATTGCGAAATCAATCGCAGATAATCATAAAATGTCCTAAATATTAAAGTTGTGAACAGACTTTAGTGGTATTCTAAACAAATCCAACGCCGGAAGTACTGATGTATTTGAAGTGGTCTCTTAAGTAATGATGTGCCAACAGTCTTTTGCTGAATCACAATGATAAAGTCCAAAAATACTGAAAATGCACTATAGATCCAAGTCTCTGTGTTCAACAATGTTATTTGTTGGTACTTTATATTTCCAGAAAAGACTAACTTAAATTAAATAATTTGAATAAATAAGTTGCAGTCCAAATCATTAAGGGACACAACAATAATACGACTGACTTGGCTATGTGTTTGTATGTGTGTATATGTGTGTGTCTGTGTGTGATTTGATTTTTAATGTATCTTTAACAACGTTTCAGTCATATCGCTGCGATGTCTGCAGTGTAGTAGTTTACAGTAATGTCCAGCACTGTGGCATCATGCCGCGGACATATAGCATGATGTCCTACCAGTTGTATTATCCTGACAACAGGCTGACCAGTCAAAACACTAACCTCTTAATGATGTACGATGAACGAGGCTGATGTTAGTTCAATAAATATAAGTCTTTGGTACGACTCGGCCGGAGTTCGCATCCACAACCTCCCGCATTTGAGGCGAACGCTCTAAACATTTAGGCCACCAGAACAGTCTGATGTTTCTCAGATCTTACAGTACAAATAAATATTTTCTAGAAAAACAAGACTGTTTAGTGCTCTACCTAACCACAGGTCACAGTTAACATTTTCAAAATGAACCCATTATCTAATGGACATTTTCGTTCTGGAACGTTCGAAATGTTTACAAGACAAAACTTAGTTATAATTAGATCCATTACCAAAATTATACTATTGAACATGGTACACACAGTGTCCTTGACTCGGGCAAAGTAAATGATCTTAATAGTTAACCCATATTCAACGAAATATTAGTTATGAATTAGCCGTTTACAGAATTTTAAAAAAGCCAATGATTCAGGTCAGGAGGAAAGTGAACTTATTATTGGACACGGTCCAAAATACAATTATCCATATCATATAATGAAATAAATTAAAATAACTAACAAAAACTGCAAATTAAATATACATAACACCTCCCTTCATTAAGAAATGAAATATTTATGCGATTTTCTAACTATTAATGTAATGAATATTTGATAGCAACTTTTGAATCACACAAGCATACATGAAACAATATAATATTTATATACACGTGAACGTACATTTGCTGTTAGATTGTCTTTTTCCTTGACATGCATAATGTCAATATTGTAATCCTGTAACATCAAACTCGACCTTAATACTCTCTGATTTTTGTTTTTCATCTTAACAATGAAAATAAGAGGCTTGTGATCACTTCAAACAATAATCGGAGAAGGAGCTGAACTAATATACAATTCAAAGTTTTGCAAAGCTAACATCAAAGTCAAACATTGCTTTACGTTTATAGAACAATTTCCTTGTGCTTGTTTAATTTCATTGCAAAAGAACATTCTGATCGATCTACAACGTTTTTGTCTTCTTCAATCAATAATACATCAACCACAATTTATTTTGCATAAACAGACAATTTAAATGATTGACTGAAATTTCGAGCTGGCAAAAGTGATGCAGAAATTAGTTTTACGCATATGCACAGTTCAGGTTGACAATGTACTTTATTTTAGACAAAGTCAATTCCGAATTGCAATTATCCATATACAATAAAAATAAAATTAAAACTATTAAAACAAAATCCTTTTATGGACGATTATTTCGTCCATAACACAGTTAAAAGTTATATCTACCGGTATTAAAAGAAACACCATAAATATCGAACCTCGTTAACTAAAACTTCAGTATTTAATAATTATATTTCGTTTCACGCCATGAACCAAATTTTAATGAGAAATTGAAGATGTCTCTATGCAACCAATTCAACTCTTACTTTACAGTTTTAGCAGCAGTTCTTTAACGTTACAACGTTGCACTGTAAAAAGGATATATATTCCCTTTCAAGTCCTTATATGAAACATGTTTCAAAAATTTCTATTATTATGGTTAAAAAATACAAATGCAAAAACATAAATATCAATATTTTTTGGTCAAAAGTAAGTGGCTTGTGAACAAGCTAACCTATACGGGTACAGAATACTCCACACCACAAAAATAGATTATCTCATTCAAGAATGACTGGTTTGATGAAACAAAATTCAGTTTTAGCCTGATGATTATTATAAGTTGCAAGAGACTTAGCACATGCACTGTATGAAAAGTCAGATACTATAAATAAAAATTTGTATGACTACTTTTTTATGCGTCACCGCTTGGCCAGAACAGCGGGCAAAGTTAAACTTTCGACAACATTTTAGTTAATTGAAACAGTATAATACGCACTTGTATTATTATGACGAAAGCCTAATGTTATATTACTAGTAGTTCTAGTAGTATTTATGCATGATGCAATTTGATTCTGCTAGTTTTCCTTTCGTTTTTAAGGATAAAGCTAATATTGAATGGAGAGATTGCTTAACATTTGTAGAGTGAGGATGTAGTGTTGTGATGAAACATGTTACTAGCTTGTTGCTTTCGTTTTTAATTGACTCGGCTGCCTTCAGAATTTTGTAATAATGAATAATAAACGTCACTATATAATTACTGGAGACAATTACAGAAAAGTAAACACAAACAGTCAAATCGGGTATTGATTAAGATGAACACCAAAATAGTCATTGTTGTCCATGTTTGCCCAACTATCATTATCACAGATGGATTTCTACTAATTAAGCTCTTAAATTACATGAGTAATTTTATCTTAATATGCAGTTGAATCTAGTGAACTATATAAATTATATTTGACACAACATAATTGTTTAAACAATGCTCGCACATTTTTTTATTATTATGCCACCAGCCTTTAAGATAGACCGCTATGACATACAAATTTAGCACATCATAATTGGACCATTGTACACAATACTACCTCAATGTTTTGGCTGAAAACAACAATTCATTTTTTTTTTACCGATCAAATTTAATGTACGAGCCTTAGTACAACCATGCCGTATTCGTTACGGATGTATAGACAATTCCCTGGGACACTAGTTGCAAAAGCTAATAGGATGAATTGTTAGCAAGTCTAACCTCACTCTACTAATCAAGCACACATTTACTTATCATACCACAACATATTCAGTCTGTTTGCTCAACCTTTAGAGCCCTGATAACTTCAAATCATGTTTACGAGTCTGGTACTGAACCGCATATTAAGTTTAAATTATGTTTAAAATGTGATATCAAATTCGAACGGTGTAATTGATGACTTAAAACTTAGCCTCCCTCTTTGATACAAAATAAATAGTTCGGACCGTTAATCGATCTGAAGTTCAAATTTCCATACAATTTTCTCAGACATGGCATTTATTTTCTGAGTATGCGACTATGTCTGCATCCACTTAACACAGGGGAAATATTGATTGCAGTTTTAGTTCCGGACATGGCGTGTGGCCATAAAACTTCCATATTGGAAGGTAATTCTCATAAATGTACGTCATCGATCTGTATCAATTTGTTTACAGAAAGGAAGAATAAAAGAATAATGCCTTAGCTGCATAACATTAATAGAGATATACTTGTGACGAATCTCTTATAAGATCAGCTTCCATTCAGAGATTCTCATAGGAGAATACAGTACATAAAAATGTGCTGTTCACTCCTGAATAATCCTCCAACATTGTATTATTTTTCACATCACTAATTTACTATAAATATTATTTTATACATGTCAATAGATAGCAAGCAGGAAAACACAAATATGAAAATTGGTCTTTCCTAAGGAAGGAATTTGTGCATTATAGATGTGCAGTACACGTAGGCAGACTATATAGCCAACACAGTTGGGAATTTTCAGACCAAGGAAGATAATGTATACATCCTTCGTGAGATATATTATGAAGGAACACACCAAGACGAATGTCACTGTTATTTATAATATGTGGCAACAATATTGCTTATTGTCGCACGGTGCTTTGAGAGCAAATAAAGGCACGGATTTTTTTTTTACATCCGTGTAAGATTAGCTGCAGTACTTGCAAACGTGCTTGATATTAACTGGGATTAATTTGCCAAGAACGTGACTATATATGCATCCACGTAACCCATGAGAGGAATTGTTCTTGCTTGTCCTTTTCTTCTTCTTCTTTATGGTCCTTTAGTACTGTCAGTACATGATCGATAAACTAACCCGCAAGTATAACCACGAATTTAAAGAGGTAATTATGGCTGGCCAATTAGTTTAAACTTTTCTTTGAGACCCTAGAATTCATATTCTTTTCTACCAGCCCAGAGAGAAAATAGAATACGTTTTGTTGGAAATGTTTTAAGAAAGGGCATAGTGATATAGGTACAAAAAGCAGTTTTACAAAAATCTGTAAATACCAATTTTTAATGTCAAGTAATCTGCTTTCCATACTCGTTCCAAACGGATGAATGGCAAACGTTCCCTGTAATTGTTTAACAGCATTACCAGAATGCACTTAATATTGATGATAAAAGGAATATTAATTGGTAGACAGGATTAACAGAATACACACTCATCTTTCGGTTGCAGCATTACTAACCCTTGTTCATTTTGTTTCTTTCGTTCGTTTTAATGTTTTCCCAAATATTCTTGCAATTGCATTATATGTATTATGCTAAAATTAAATTACATTATTACCAAACAGTGACGTACTAAGCATGTATGGACCAGGAGCAACGATGATGAACCGCCAACGATTTTTCCTGAAATTTAATTTTTTTAATCCTGTTGTTGCTGTGGGGTTGAACGCCATTTTTCAGGACATGATAGGCTATTCATGGCGGCCAATATAAATGGTGGAGGAAGAACCCGGGAAAAACCCGGAAAAGAATCACCGACCCACGAGAAGCTACTGGCAAGCTTTCTCACATATCCACCTTGGCAGAGCCTGATACTCGAAACAAAGCAGACATCAATGAGATCCGTAACGGAGAGCGCTTTAGGCCACTTGGGGCCCTCTTTAATCCTGAATAGTTGAAGATAATATATACAAATGTTCCCAAAGAAAATTAAAACTATATTGGCCCCATAAATAATTACTTTATTGAGCTATATTATAATGTTAGTATTCCAAACAACAATTTAATAAAGACACCCAAAAAAAGAAAAACAAACAACAAAGCAAAACCGCAGTTAGTGTTCCACTTTTGTTAAGCAAATGCAGACATAATCACATCTTGGAAAATAGCTCGCACTTATGAGAAATATTTCTTGATAGAAATATGGACATTTGTAGATAAATTAATTAAAACAAGGTTCTATTCAGCAACTACACAATTTTAAATTGTAGCACACTCGAAACACGAATTAAAATCAATAATATGCGTTGGCATTAATGTATTTCCATAACACACCACCTGCTCAATACAGTAACGTTCAACGTGCATAAAGGGCTCTAAATTGAATGTTAAACTTTACCTAATGTATAACAAATCAAATATGGATTGATGTTATAATTAAATGAATGATGACATTGGAATGGGCTGTTGAAACAGCCAACTCACCAACCGATAGACTTTGTTTCGATTCGTTTCTAGTACAATCGAGTAAAGATAATTAAAGAATAAGGCGTGCTGCTGGCGTGGGTCTACATTAATTTTTACCGATAAAATAGTTATCAGTGTGAATCAGGATAGAGTTTGCAATCACTTGTTATTGACGAGGCATGCATATGAGGTTTCTGATAGAGGCTGCGGTGGTGTCTTTAACAATTACATTTATGTTCAATCCCTGTTTTCATCATTTTTCATATGCCACTAAAATGTTAGAACAATATATTATATGTCCAAGGTTTGGTTCTTGATATGACATGATTTCCTGTCTAACATGCATGACCAGAGGGACACTGTTTAAGTGTTGTGTCGATGCACGTTTTTGATATCGATCTTAAGTGCCTGCTAATTCACTTGTTGTGTTCAATCGAGATGACATTACTCAGGGTTCGCTCTGGCTTTCGACAATGTAGCAAATTGCTTACTTGGTATATTGTTTCTACTCTGATTTGTGGGGAGTTCGTGTTTCGCCTGCCTAAGCAAAAAGCTCGAGAAACATAATTGCGACAATAAATATAATGGTCAACGGCCGAGTTAAAGGTTTCAAAGTCAGATATGATCTACACCGGTTGCTATATTCAACTTCGGGATACAATTAAGGAGTCTTAATTAGCGCCCTAAGCCAATGGCTTTCAAAATCACATACAATTTATGCCGGTTGATTGGTTCAGTAGCGTCTTCTGGTAACAATTACTTTAATTTGTACTCTGAGGGAAATGTTTTGAAAGTAAACATATCTTGCACGATGGTTTATGTATTCCACTGACACTTACAGATAACACCACTATACATGTGAAGTTGGTGCCGTAATAATCTGTATTCCTGTCTTTTCCTCGTCAGCCAAAACTGGGCTGTAATGCTTTATTAGAAATATATGTAGATCCCGATTGCAATATTCTCGCGTCTGAAATAAGTGTTACTAGACGAAATAAATAAAAATGAAGTGAATGAATACCATTATACTCATTTTGCATGCCTGAACCAAGTATATAAATACAACTACTGAGAGTTAAAGTAAATACAACAAGTGGAAGAAGTACCTATTAAATGGATACAAATCACTAAACATAAACAACGATGACTTTACTTTTATACTTTTGAATTTGTACCCAATGATAAGCAGCTACGTTGATTGTTATCTAATTTCTGATTATTTTCCGCAGGGCTAATGGTGAGTTGCGACATTAATTATCACATGAATCATCCAAGCTTCTGAATCCATTTTAAAATTTTTTTACTAACAAGCCACCCTCTTGAACGTAACATTGTATTGTGTACATCCTTTCTATACAGGTAATCACAATCTTGTAGTTCAAAACACGTTGGTTACTTACAGTCGAAAACGAAACTAGCGGTAAACGAAGCCAACCCGTCTCTTGCAGCCATGCTAGCGAAACAAGTTGATGATTATACGTGTACTTTAGCAGTCTGACATTTTGTCGGTAATGGTAAAACAACAATGTTGTTTTTCTTTCTGTACAAGTTCATTTGAAGTATAGACCCTAATCTACTGACCAGCAATATCAGGACAGACCCGGTTCTATGCTGTTTGCAGATTTGTCAGATTTAAACACGATAATATAGTGGTAAGTATAAATTCGTCTAGCTTATTAAAACAGATACATTAGCTAACAATGGGAACTATTTACCAGAGTTGGTTAGCTTTAAACGGTTACAACATGCTCTTTTGTGACGTCATTCCTAGCATCTAAATTGATTATCTGCTAACTTCAGTAATTCCTTGTTTAAAACCATACTTTTGTTTGCATTTGGCTTGTAATTTAGTTCGAATAAGCATCAAAGACGACTTACTAGTGTAAATTGTAAGAGTAGACGATAATAAAATCGAATCCTATGACCGACATTGATCGTGTTTCGGCAAAGATCAGTAGGCAGCACACATTGTATGGTCCTTGTTATAGAGATCAGAAATCAAAATAACCGTAAAATAAAAAACGGAAAAATTGTTGGGAAAAACAACCTCAGAATAATCTGAAAACAGACCTATTGGTACCAGGATATGAGTAGTGTTATTCCTTTTCAATGGAACGCTTCACGAATCCATATATTATCGACTGAAACAAGTACATCGACCAAGCTCATTAATGAGGTAGTTACCTCCAATAAAAAAATATTCTGTAGCATGATGGAATCGAATGTGATGAGAATAGTTGGCCTATTTTTATAACAAGTTGCCATTAATTGGATAAACTTGCTTGATGATGTGACGTGAAAGGATACATTAAAGCAGTGTTTCCATCCTGAATCAATTCAAAACTAATATTTGGAGCTCTTTCCGAGATAATCAACATGGGCTGTTTTCGTGCATTAATTATCCAAGTAGAAAACCTGTTTCAAAGACAACATAAAAAGTCATAATAGATTTTTTTTTTCGTAAGACCGAAGAAAATTTCAGCAGTCAACTATTCATACTTATACTTTTTACCTGAACTTGTTTCGGCTTGAAATGAGAATTGAAGCGAAAATTTAATTACCTAACTTGGCTCTAAGAAACTAACAACACAGAACTGGTATAAATTAAAATGTTTATACAAAAAATTGAACGTATATCTATCATGCACAGATGTGTCAGTAGACCAAATGTAGTAGTAGTAGTAGTAATAATAATAGTGTCTGTTTTATTTATTTATTTTAACTTAGCGTTAACAATGTTTTGGTCATATTGCAACGAACGATGTCTGCAGTGTGGCAGTTTATAGTGATGTCTAGCACTGGGGCATCATGCCGCAGACATGTAGCATGATGTCCCACCCAGTCACATTATCCTGACACCAGGCCGATCAGTCCTAACACTAACTTCTGTATGCTGAGCACTATGCAAGGCAGCTGA
Organism: Unio pictorum; assembly: GCA_030141615.1. Classification (NCBI taxonomy): domain Eukaryota; kingdom Metazoa; phylum Mollusca; class Bivalvia; order Unionida; family Unionidae; genus Unio; species Unio pictorum. The sequence goes on from JARLTB010000075.1 coordinate 3,195,503, forward strand.
TAGTACCTTTTTATAAGTTTTTGGTATGCCTCAGCCTGAGATCGAACCCACGACCACCCGCACACGAGGCAGACGAGTAGTAGAGGTTGCAGCAGCAGCAGCAGCAGTAGTAGTAGTAGTAGTAGTAATCGCAGTAGTAGTAGTAACACTATTATTATTATTATTATTATTATTATTATTATTATTATTATTATTATAATTATTATTATTATTATTAAAATATAAAACTCTGACAACTTTCATGGAATTTAGTCAATTAATAGTATTTGCACGAAACGAATAACTACACCACCTCCAAAATAATAGCAGAAAATATATCCTTTAAGAAAAGAAATGATTTATTTTGTCAAGCTTGTAAAACTGAATCACCTATGACCTATGTACTATGTAATGCACCATAATCTGTAATCTTTTATGCCACAATGGGAAACTGTGTATGTCTTACAAACTTGCTTCAAACTGTAACACTCTTATCCTTTCCAGCAACGACTTATTTGAATATTAATAGATCTTGAATGAATAGACAGCGATGTGTCTTATAAACTTTTCTGTCTAAGTATTCTCAGGCAGAATGTCATCGTCTATTAAATCATGTTGTTATGTCATCGATAATGTATTAGCAAATTATTAAAGAGGATTGGGATCGAAAAGTTCGTGACAAAGAAAACCAACTCAATTCAGTTTAGCGCAGTGACTAATGAATATATACAATCTAATTACATGAAGAAAAAAAATGGTTGTAATGAAAGACGACGATTGTAATACATCGGATTGGTTGGAATTGAAAGGGGACTTTACTTCACATAACAGATGACTGCTTTTTGGATTGATGCGTTTCCTTGATTATTGTTGGAAATCATTTTAGCAAATATTTCAGATGTTATGTATCGATTTTCTGCCCTGTTATTTTCTGTTAACAGTCACTTGATACTGATCTTTAATTTGTTCTTACATTAGTAATTCTGCGTTTTGCCTGCTTGAACATGTTACCCACCCACCACCACCATTACCCCACCCCCGTCATTTACGCACTGTTACTTTAGGTCAAAATATCCAATCCCAAATCAGAGACTTATATAGTACATGTGCTTTAGATGTCTCTGCCCCAATCAAATCTCCAACCCTCAAACACTACTCACTCAGACCTCGTGCATTGCAACAATCAACTATATTACCAAATGCTAGTGAAATATATGGCAAGTTTAAATTATAAAGTTTAACCTTCATAACGTAATCTTTCAAAATACGTCATTTGTATGATATAAACGCAAGTAAATAATTCAGTATTACACTGTTGTCCTACTCTACTTCTTCTTCCCATTATTATTATTATTATTATTATTATTATTATTATTATTATTATTATTATTATTATTATTACCTTTGTTTATTATGAAACAACCACCTCTTCTTTAAATACTTCCTTCGTGGATAACTTTACCGGGATATAATGATTTGTGTTATGTTTTGTAGGTGGCTTTGGATTTGAGCTACGCAGTTTCTACCATTTCCCATGCCTGGACTTAGGTCAAACCATTTGGGACCTTGGTGCGATATGCGCGATAATTTCTTCTTAGAGATGTTGTTTACCCGTTTTAAGACCGTTTGTCAATTATTGATTCTTTATTTCTTCTATATATTGCCCCTTGTTTTGGATTTTTCATGTCATTCAAACATTGAGAAGTCAAGAAGAACTACTTTTTGGTGCACCTAGGGTGGCCATTGTAGGCCGTGTTCATTGGGTAAGAAATATTGACCTGCTTACAACCGTTTGTAATGAAAAAATAATTTCTTTAAAATAAATATAAACAAAAACAAACGGTTCTAAGTGTATCTGATATGCTTTTAAATATTTATATTTCATTTGTTATCTATAAGATAATTACATATAAGATTATTACAACTGTCAATTCAGAACTTATTCTTTGGTTATTTCCAGTTCATTTTTATCTCTTACTAAAAATGTGTGCATTATGTTGCTCAGTATTGTTTAAGACTAGTCACTCTAATTCGTTCCTCTATATTCAAAGCATTTCTATTTTAGTTGGGTCATACGCTGGGTACGTGAGTTTTTGAATGTAAAATTGTTCTGTTTCTAGAAGATCACGTAACCCTTTCCTGTTTACGTAAAAAAACAGCTATATAAATTATATTTTGGAGCGAGCTATTCAGTAGTAGAAAATTGGGCTGTTAGAATATTAAGTTGTGTCTTTTTGAGTTATTATAAATTACCTTGCACTGGAAATTGTGTCAATTCGTTTGGATCAAGAGGAATTATTTTGTTATTTATCTGGGAAAGAATTGTGCTCATAGAGATTTTTATTAACAAGAACTGATTTCATCGAGTGACATCGTCTTCCATGTTGGATACTTCGCTGGAATTCGAACTTAGAATTATTTGGACATTTTATTACCAGGACTTTTGCGATTTCTCTAGTGGATAATATTTTGAATTAATTTTGGATTAATTTTGGAATTGATTCTTAAAACCGTAAGTTTATTTTCTTTTCTGAAAAATATTTGTACTCAGTAAATTGTTTATTAAGTTTTGCAAGCTTGTTATTTTCACTCTTTCTATGTTACTGTTTATTCGAGCCTAAGCACGTAACACAACGTACTCGCTACGTGAACATCAAATAAATTATTATCCCAATGGTAGGCGATCTAAAGTTTTGAACTTTCCATAGCATGACCTTAATATTTAATCTAAATTGGCATGTGTTTTATGAGTAGAAGTCCAATATTCAAAGTAAAGGATGTGTTATTTTGTTTAACATTCGAATAACTCTTGGATTTGATGCTCTCATGTGTTCATTGTGACTTGTCAGGATCGTTATTGTCTAGACAGGTGAGGAACCAATTTTCGTTTCTTTGAATCTACTTTCGTATTCCTTAACAATTTAGGGTACCTACAAGGGCTACATACAAATGAACAGTTTTATTTTCTCTCAGGTTGTGGAAGGAAAAAAATCTCTACATAACAAGTGACTGATCTTTCATGTCAATGGTTGTTTTCTTCCATTACATGTGCAATAACCCAAATTTCAAAATCCTGCTTCTGGTTAATTTAAATACTTGTTTAATATTAATTGTCTCCATGTTCATATTTTTGTATTAGAAAGCCATTAATTAATTAATTAATTAATTAATTACTTAATTAATTCATTCATTCATTCATTCATTCATTCATTCATTCATTCATTCATTCATTTATTCATTCATTCATTCATTCATTCATTCATTCATTCATTCATTCATTCATTCATTCCTGTTGGAAATGAGCTCTACATAATGTTTCCTCGGATCATTTCCATATTGGTCTGCCCTGAGTTACTTCTGCAAGTTACCTTCTGTGTTTCGATTCATTTTCATTTGTACATCCACTACACGCAGCAAATGCTCTCTATTTTAAATTTAATACAGAAGATTTTTGAGTGTGCATTAATAATAACGTTTTCCTTTACGTTAGAAGTTTGCGACAGATGAATATCTATTTTCCAGCTAATACAATTTTCAGCATTGTGTTATATGTCCATTCCTTGCTTTGCTCCTTTCACCTAATTCATAACTTATGCATACTGATTTTATCTGCCATTACCTCTATTGCATTAGATCATTGTCAATAATGTTTAAAATGTAATATCTGTTTAGCAATTAATTGATACAAACATTCGAGGAAAGAAAATCCAGAAAATATGGGAATATAGCCGTACAAAGCTTATCTTCACATTAACTGTTCCGTCCTAATAATTTATTTACTCATGATGGCATCCCCAAGTCTCTTTTTCCAAAACAATGAATTTCCCTTCAATATGTAACAGCTTTAGTTTACATAAGCCAGATCAATTAAGAAAAATAACAAAATATTTGAGGAATATTTTGCCTTCTATTTTGTAGATCTAATACCAGCTCTAGCTAGTTAATGCTTAACAGATAAATCCTTTTGCGAATGAGTAAAATTACTTTCTTGTAATGATGTCCTTTGGAATGTTATGGACCAAAACGTTTTGAAATGCGACGAAATTTATATGCATATATGACTTGGGAGGCGAAGGATTTCTTTGTTGCATGCGGTTCTTTTCACGTTCACTTGAACTATAGGGGATCTATACGTTTATTGTATAAATGTCAATTATTATTGTTAGATATTTAAACTTGACACTTCAATAAATATCCAACAAAAGTCATCTACTCTTTGAAATAAATTTTTACTACGTTTTATATTCCAATCAGCTGATTCCACAAACTTTGATTTTATGTAGCTTTTGGTCACGAGGTTCTGCAAGTTAGAATACCTAGCTTCATATTTTGATGACCATGGTTATGGATCCACTTCGTACATCGTCGATGTGGACCGAAGTGGACAGACGATCCTTGGCTATCAGTAATGAACTAGTCTATGCATAATCAAAGCGCAAGAATGGACGAGGTACAGAATGACAAAATGTGCAGGCTCAGTGTCTAAGCAAAACCGTAGTAATTTACGATGGTATATAAATATATATATATATATATATATATATATATATATATATATATATATATATATATATATATATATATATATATATATATATATATATATATATATATATATATAAACCATGATTGAAAATATTGGATCTGAAGTCAGGACGATAGGATTAGGTTGTAAGGAGCTGATGCAGATAAGTTTTGACGGGCATTTCTTTGAAATCGATCTAAGGAATGAAAGTAGTCCAGAAAATATGTTTTTGTTTGGGTTTTTTTAAAATCAAGATGAATTTCACCTAACCTTTTTATGTGAAGGGAAAATTGAAGTTGGATCTAACAAGAATACATTAGATGATACCAGATAACCATTATTTAGATTTCTTGAGAACAGGCGTGTTTCAATAGTCATACTGCCATGTGCAGAATGTCCTTTCGAGGGAAGAATTATATTCTTAATTAAGCATTTGTTTAGACAGCAGCAGGACGGACTATAATTGACACAGTGCACGTTATTTGCATGGTAAAGCTGTCACAATTGAAACATCACAGAAACTCTGTAACTTTCAAACTAACAGGTCAAGCTGACCCCGAATTTGGCCCCTCTGAGAAAAGGTGGCAGAGATATTTGACCGATTGGTTACGCTAATTAAGTGGCGTTGTTCACACACGAAATGTCCTAGGTTTTAATATCGCCTCGTCGAAAATTTTAATCAGTCTAAGCTTTTCTGCAAGAGAAACCAGATTGCAAAAAATTCCCTCGTAAAATCTATTGTCAAAGGAATCCGAAGAACTGATTTGGATGGACGCTCTACGCAAAAGGTGAACATAGCTCCTGAGACGTGTAATCTTGAGACGTGTAATTCTGTGACATAATCCTGCGACGTATCAATTCGTAGAGGTATTCTGAGAGCATCCTGAAATCCAGAGGTCTGATAGTGGAAGTAGAGCGAACCGAAGAAGCAGGTTATGTAATCGTACAAGTCTTTGACTTCGATTGTCGCTCTAACCTATGACGAACTAAAGCTATAAGTAAACAGATCAGCTATTTCATTTAAATTCATTTGTGTTTTTCTCTGTAGTTCGAGAAGTTTTGTTTTTTAAACGCAGAGATATTCTCGATGTAATGACTTTGCACATTTGTTTTTATGTAATTGATTAAATTGTTTGTTTACCAGTATGGAGGCTCGTGTTGGTTCGTTATATATATATATATATATATATATATATATATATATATATATATATATATATATATATATATATATATATATATATATATATATATATATATATATATATATATATATATATATTTTACCTATAAGTTTCACCACTTATATTTGCTCGAACCGGGCAATAACATCGAGGGCGGTCAACCTCTAGATAACGAAAACCAAATGTAAACCCTGTCCCCGACACCTAACTTTTAAAGCCAATCTGTTATTTCATTCGTAAAAATTGGAATTCTTGGTTAAAAAAAATCGAAACAATAACTATGAAAATGGAAACACCAATCATAGAAGTAGGCATTTTATATATATTATGTAAGTATCCATTTTATTTGCTCGATTTCATTCATATTCTGTCATTTGATAGATTTTCATGTTAGTATTTAGAGTTATTTCTATGTTCGTCACGTTGAAAGACGTTTTATATATGCCCAAGATTTAATGTTCACAAAAAAAGGATTTAATATTTTCTGCCACCATATTTGTAGTGGTGCAATTGCTCATTCCATGCAAATCCCATTAATTATTTAAAGTCCAACAGAGGATGTGGGAGTCTTGTGTTTTCAGAAGGTTTGATTAAAATGTATTTTTATTATTAGTAGTATTAACTGGGCCTACTACCGTATTGGAGCATAACAGATACACATGCAATATTGGACAAATTTATACCAACATTTACCTTCACATCAGTTTTGGAATTTTATTGTCAGTGATTCTCATTTTCAATTATTGCCATACCATCTGAGTGCCATTGCACGTCCTTAGAGTTTAGTTTTCATTACAAGCCGAAACAAGCTCAAGCATAAGTTATAAATCTCGACAATTGACAACTGACCTTGAAGCTTGAAATTAATGTCCGGTATTCAACTGGATTAACTTTAGAATACTAATGCGATTAACACAGGAAAAGATTATCACTCTTTATGTAGTCGTTCAAACTGGGTGACAAGAAATATATAGACCATACAAAATTATTTGTTGAATTTATCGAAAAGAGCTCCAAACAAAATTTGTATGATATTAGTTTTAATTGATTCGTGATGAAAATACAGCTTCAGTGCATTCTTTTCACGCCACATCATCAAATGGTTTAATTCAATAATTGAAAATATCTCTAAATAGACCAGATATTAGCGTTACATTTACTCCCGTCATACTACAGTGTATTTGTTTGGAGGGAACTTTTTTCCTAACGAGTCTGGTCCACTTTCTTGCGATAAGAATATTTGCAAAAGTAATAACATTAATCTCACATCCTAAAGGTCTGCTTACAGAATAAATTGAGCTTGTTACTTCTCATAATTGTGTCATATTCTTGTTTCGGTTTCTTATTCTAATATACAGAATCATACATTGTTGTGTGCAAACATTTACCGGAACCCCATTAAAAGGTATGTCATTATATTTTTCTTGTACTTTTGCAAATGGATGTAGACATGTAAGCGGTCTATGACATTTATTATTAAGTAACGATACGCCAAATATATCTACAAAATGACTCATTAAATACGTGAAGTAACAAATGTGTATGCTCAAACCAGATAAAACATTTCAGTCAGGTAAGAATATTTTCTTTTTTTAGCTAATACAATAATTTGTATTTGCTTAGTATGATTTTTTTAAAATGCCGGCATCGGTATGAAATAATCTGTGAGAGTGATTTGAATTTTTAACGTATTTTTAACAATGTTCCAGTTAGAGCTCTGCGATGTCTGCAGTGTGGCAGTTTATAGTTATATCTAACACTGAGGCATCAAGCCGCAGACATGTAGCATGACGTCCCATCAGTTCTATTATCCTGAAACCATTCCGACCAGTTCCAACTCTTACCTCTTAATGGTGAGCGCCAAGCGAGGCAGATGTTTGTACCATTTTTATAAGTTTTCGGTATGACTCTGCGGGGTTCAAATCCGCGACCTCTCGCATCCGAGGCATACACTTTAACCACTTAGGCCATGGGAGCAGTTCTATAATAATCTGCAAACAGCATATAACATGGTATGTCCTCATATAAAGCGATATTAAGATATGATCTACGTTTGTTTAACGGATTAGTCTTAACAAACTGAATATATCCATATCTTCTGGTGCATTATGTGGTGGCAGACCTCGATTTGTGCAGTATAGTATACTGAGGTACGTATCCTGTATGTGGTTTCCTATTTGTATTATGATCCTAAACATGCTTGGGGTAATCGGTAAAAACTAAATCATCCAAAAAATAAACTATTTAATGTCAAACAGTTAATTAATTGATGATTGCCTTGCACAGACTATAAATGAAGTTTTACACAGAAACGGACGCCTAATTTTTTGTGCAATTAAAAAGTTGTTTATGAATACTAAGTACATTTAGTAGGTGCGATGAAATGCATACTTGGTACGCAAAGCAAATTTTGAAAGAGTCGATGGAATAAATCTTTTTGTGACATTGTCATAAAGGTTGCTGAATAGAGTAAAGCATGTTGGGATGCTAGACGTTGCTGTTTTATAAATGATATAAAATATATTATTTAGAATTGAATTCAATATGAAAGATTAAAATTTAATAGGTACAAAGAATATATCTCGCTCAGGTTGTGATTTCATACAATTGGCATTAAATTTCGACATACATAATATCAAATAACTTAATGTTGTTTAAATGTTTAATCGGCTCATCGTTTTACATACTGAGAAAGAGGTGTTTCCTCCTCGTTGCATCACATCGAAACATTCTGAATTTAGTATGGATGCATCGGAAACTTTTTCCATAACAAATTTAAGATCATATTTTATGCCTGCTTTTTATTCTCTACAACTTTAAATATGAATTTTATTGATAGATAGCTGGCAAACTCAACTAATTGTGAAATAAAATAAATTCTTTACTTTATTAAGCGATATTTTAAATTTTCGTTTAACATTATCCTCTTAATATAGGTCAGTCATTGCCTATTCGCTTCATAAATATGCAGATGATAGTAAGACTGCTTTATGGCACACTCTCTCTCTCTCTCTCTCTGATGCCATGTTAATCGCATACTTTCAGCTAGTAGATCATTCAAGTAACTGATTCTTCCTTGGGGACCTGATTCCTTTTACCACTGTACCGATCAATTCAAATACATTCTTCCTAATTAAACTGGTCGCCGTCCGTGTGAAAGATGCTACATATAATGCCCCTTGTCACATATGTTTCCTTGGAGACAGCGGTATTATACAGACTGCTTAAACTCCCATTTTGCGACCGTGCATTTAACTAACAAGTATAGAAAAAACATGACGTCATTGAAAATCAGTTGAAGTTTTATTTGTTCTACGAATATAGGCATATTATATTGTTACACGCAAGGAGTCTCTTAATGAAGGAATCGAAAAAATACGTAAGCGTGGCTTGATAAATCACGTTTCCAATATGTCCAACAGCTACGCGATAACGTTCTTTGTCAACTGAAAGGATCTTAAATGCGCAAATACTACAATAAACTTTCTCTAATCATCCAATGACCCCACTCATTTCACACTTGCATGGTTTTCTCTTTTTTCACCTTTACACGACTTATTAGTAAACCTCTTCGAGCCGAATATTAGTACTTCACGACAGGCAATACAAAACAGAACCCAAACACCTAATAAAAGGATTATTACCATCTCAGATTACTAAACACGTATACCTTAAACAGCCAAAGAATTTCCTTTTTGAGAAATTAGAAAGAAGCCATGTTAGGATAGTAAATCATGATGTCATAAAGTCTCGCCAATAATGTACATTATGACATCTGTTCCGGTAGATAGCCTAATTACTCAGGCGAGAAATATCTCCCTATACCGACTCCTTTTAATCAACAAATAATTACTAAATGTAGCAAGGCGATATAAAGAGATGTAAATTCAAATGACACATACGCTATGTTAATTACGATATTTTCCAAATTTATACTTTTCTCCATGAAAGTTAAGAAGGGATATTATGACTCATGCCGTTACAATTTGTGCTTCCTTTCAATAACGATGGAAATGGAGAAAAAAAATTACCAACATAATTTTAAAAAAGATCGAAAATTGCATCGACTGACTCTTGCAAAATTGTTTGTCCTATTAAATTAAGGTTTGGTATTGAGTATTTCCAATTTGATGTTTAAATGTTAATCCTCAATAAATCTGAGAATAAGGACACTTGAGCAAGACGTTAGTTGACGTAAATGTTGCCAACAAAAGAGCCAAGAGTGTCAGGACATGCCTTTATTTCGGATTACTATTGTCTCTGCACTCAAAGAAATATATGGCTATTTCATAACCAGAATCCCCGAGTCATATTGCGATATTTCCGCCATGTTATCAGCATTCCAAGTTCGTTGGAGAAGTTACTAATAGAGCTAAATTTTGTGAGTGAGGGAGTTTATTTTATAACAGATTATCATTCCTTTGGCAGAGATAGAAAACGCTTTGTTTCCATGGCAATCATCAAAACAATTTTATGAACTTGATCAAGGGGTTACAAATGAACTTGCCCAACTCCCGGGAAAAGCTCAAATTCTGCTCGTGCAAGCTCAATTTTCCAAGTAACTTTTCGATGATCAAGTACAACAAAACTGAGTTGGGGTTTGTCAGTATTCTGTTACCAACTGAAGCCAGTTTTGACAAATCAGGAACAAATATTGCTATTTTAACTTATCAATTTCATTTGAATCGTATCATGTGTATGTTTACGGGATTGCCGAAGTTTAGGTCACTAACCATGCAAGGGGTAGTTTGTTAGTTGGCGTAGTATAAATATTGTTTTGATGCTTGTCGCCCTCTTTAGACAAGTATGGTGTTAATGTTAATAATATAACTTGGAAATAAAAGGCAATCGTCACCAGCAATTAACCACCAGGATTTCGACCGAAGCATGATCGATTAACCCGAAAACGGAATACTCTAACGCCGTGTCTGTTATCTGTTGTTAATGTGGTAAGAAAGAGACAGATAAGTAAATACTGCTTGTCAAATAATTAAATGGCTAAAATTAAATGTTCTCAACCTTAAAAATGGGCTTGTCGAATTTGTTCATGCCTGTATGTGATTCAAAGTGATCAGATGTTATTTGGAAGCTGAAACAGACATGTGAGGGGACATTCCCCCCCCCCCCCAAAGAATATAAATGAGTAAAATCATCGACACTTTTGTGACTAGTTCAGTGTTTTACTTAATTTTACCTTGTTGTCCTCGTGGATAAATAATTAAATCAATATGATCATTTGAAATTGAATTTGAAAGATAAAGAATATTGTTATGTATAAAAACATGATTAAAATTAAATTAATGCAGCTCTGTTATTGGTTGTTTAACATTTTTCTGTCTATATTGCTCTCTTAAAAATCTTTTTCGAAACCATTTTGTACCTGACCGTATGGGGGGGGGGGGGGCGAGCTCAAGGGCAAGTTCAATTTTACAGTCAGCATGCCCAAACTTAATTAAAATACAAAGTACTTCAAAGGATATGTTTTTTATCTCACATATAAATAAATATTTGCAACAGTATTCAAAGTCAACATACAGATTAATGCATCTTCCCTTCTGATAGTGCCGAACACAAGGGTGACCTTTCATTGCATTTATTCCTCTCATTTACTTCCGTTTCCGTACGCACAAATGTAGTCATGGTAAATTTACAGCACTTTTCCTGTCATTGTGAGGGTGATACAAGAGTTATATTAAAGCATTATTGGGGCTGAATTGAAGGAACTTGTTCCATCTTTGGAACATGAGCATTATGGTGTGGTTGTACGAGTGTTTCGGACGATAGTACACAGTGAGAAAAGATGCAATCCGGAAGTGAAATAAACGATCAATCGCAAGTTGTTTTGGGTATGGCACAGACTCTGGAAAAAACATTCCGGTTAACACATGCCAATAACTTCAGCATGAGTTCATATTTGACGATATTTTTTATAACATATGACGTTTTAGGATTTGAACACATTGGGATGTTTAGCAATGACAAAGAAATGTCGGGACTATCTAGGAAACAGATAATTACAAATGACGAATCTTCATTGAATATTATTGTGAGGTAAAGAATAGAAATATATCTGCATAGCACGAAAGAAAATGAATTGGCAGATGAAGGGTTTAAGGACATATCTTCTATTTAGAACTTCATTATTTTGAAAATGATCATAATATTTTTGGCACTAACTTTAGCTCTATTTAGTATAAGGTTATCTACCATCAGTAATTTTATTTTAGAATGACTATGATATTTTAGACTGTACTCTGCTTTGATGATACGTACAAGAGGATATCTAAAAACGGTACAATATCTTGGAGCTCTTGTTTGCTAAATACGTGCTTGACTGGCCTCATGTTGTCAGTTAAACATGTTAACTTTCCACCCATTCGCCGTGTTAAACAAGCATTATACTTGGGCGGAATTACTTTGTAAGAAAATAATATTGATTTGCTTCTGTGGAGTAGAAATAAAATTTAATCCGCTGCATCTCTTTTTAATAAATACAATTTTTAATGTTCATTATGTACGTTTATGGCGCTGTGGGTTAAAACAATATTTAAATCAGTTTTAACTTAAAACGTTTTTTTTAAAAAAAACAAAAATAATTGCTTGGCTAAGAAGATCCTAATGCTTTTGTTGCACAAACGTGAACACAGACCCAGCTTTCAAAACACAGTCTGAACATCAAAATTAAATTCACATTAAAAATTATTTTTAAAAAATGTCTAAAGTAAACGTTTGTCCAACTTAATAGTACAATTTAATTATGTAGTGAAAATGATAATAATATTGTTGGCACTAACTTTACCTGTACTTAGCATAAGGTTATCTACCATCAAACATCTCGAATTATGCGACTAAGTTCAATTTTTGAACTAAATCTGCTTTATGACAACTTGGCCGTATTTATGTGAATGCACTAATCACGGGCACGCCAACACAAACTCTTTTTGTATAGAGAAATTAAATAGTTCAGTCTCGGCAATTCGGTTCAACGCAAAAGCTATACCTCCCTTACAACTGGATTATTGTACGAATATATTTTATTTTTCACCCGTACGATAGAAAAATCTTGCCGATTTTCTAACCGTACTTTTTCTTATTTCAGACTAGTTACGGTTACGGTTGCCTCAATCATGGTGTCCTCCCACTAAACACTACTTTTAAACAGAAGACACTTTTGTTGTTTTCTGCTGTGTCTGTCCGAGTTGTTAAAAATCAAACAAGAACAGCAATAGATCGATAACAAAATGAACTTCACTCATAAATGAAAAAAGTCCGTGAATTCAAACTTTCCCAAGTTCACTCCTAAACATGTCACATAACTCAAGCATGAGCAGATTCTAGTACTTTACTATGATACATGCGTTGAATCGAATAACTATATTGCAAACGTACGTGTTTCATTAATTGATTAGAAACGAAATGGGTGAGACAAATAATCTATGTCGGTGTTTGTACCAAGACACAAAAATCCCAGTATCTGGTGCAGAGCCTCGCATGGAGGCAAATAGTGTAACGCCGCATCTATTATCTCCTTGTCTTTATCCAAACTCCACCACAGATTCTGTTAATTTCATCAACTGAGAATATTGGCACACAATGTGCATGGCGCTAAAATAAACTCCGATTCAGCTAATTTCCCCACACTATAAATGAATAAATATAATTTGTGTTTTACTCTGAAATTGAAATTGACATTCGTTGTTTTCATTACTAATTGGTTTTACCTTAGTAAACGTTCACCATTCCGTCTAATACAAAACATTTTCAGCTACTTCACTTTGGTTCCCCCCCCCCCCACTCTCATGACTTGGCTTTCCATTGCATAGCAATGAAATCAGAATCAGGACGGGTGACGTAGGTATAGACGCATGCGCGAAGGTTAGTAGTTGCCACTCCAATACAATCGTATGCTGAGAGCCCCGTGCTCCAAAATATTGGAGTTTCCAATGGATTTCAAGCCATGCCACTAACAGACCTTGAAATAAATTGTTCTTAGCTTGGTTTGTAACAGAAACGTTTAAGTAATGGCAAAAAAATTAATACCAACCTTTCTAAGGCCGCTAGTGCCATCATCCAAGCTGTCATGGCAGACGCCACCGTTCCAGAACAGGCCACTGCTTGACATGCAGTACTTCCGAATGGCCAACCACCTGCAATGAAGATAAAAGGAGAGATCGATATCCATAATTCACAAAAAAAAAATCACACGGAAAATCTCATGGTTTTCATTATGTCTCACGAGTGACTTTATTAACGTTACCAAATAAATATAAGACACTAAGATGGAATTATTATAATAATTGTACTTACGTTTTGTGTTAAATTGAGATATTTTTTATAACTGACGAAAGTACCAAGTCAGATGCATTAAAATATTGTGAGAAAATTGAATTTTGACATATACGTTTCCTACGCTTCGATTTGAAACTGCTTGATCTTTATCAACTTTAAACGTTACTTTTCATTTGTATGCCAGGACAATTTTCCCCAAGAAAATAATGTAATGTAATTATATTACTTTGACACATCAATGGTGACTGATTTTATGACTCTGACTTGATTAAATATACACATTCGACGATGATTTGTACAAAGCGGGTAACGTTTTAAGTGTTTTTTTTTCTTCAAATTTTGGTTTGGAAGCTGAATTGCCAATACTTTTTATAACCCGTTGAAATATTGCAGATACACGTTTTTATCACAGACTTGTATTTCCTCTACCCATGCTGCAAGTAACCATTATATACGCCTAAATATTTGTTATGGCCAAATGGCAATCGTTTGCAAAGATGATCTGTGTGATCTTTGATACATTAGTCGTAATGGGATGACATGAACTTAACATCATGAATAAATGGAGTGTGCCACTTCTTGACACGATACAAATGGCACAAAATCATAATTATATTCCTGATTTTCACTTATCGCGCATGCTTACGTACATATATGATTGGCAAATTTCATGTTTTCTCATACACAGTACCTATAGTATATTACATAAATGCGGTAATCACATTGACCTGTGTTTTAATGACTCCGTATTCGTTCCCTTTAAATATAAGCACACTACGAATTCTCATAATGAACAGCATGTTGTCGAGGTGTAAATTGCAAAGAATTAAACTGAAAGTTGCTGCAAATCCCGTAGTTTAATATCCGGCGAGATATATAAGTTCTATTTTAGGTAGAGCTAGCAGTATACTTTCTCGAGTCTAAGTCTTTCAAGATGCCATAAATGTAATGGAGTTTTTACTTCTGGTAAAGATAAAGAAATATCGACCGTTTGATGCTCCAGTGCGTCTTAAGAACTGCGAAATATATTTATCAAGGAAAGAAAAGAGAAAAACAATAAATTAATAGTTAATATTTTTTTTAAAATTTGTATAAGGTATGTAAAAAATGTTTTATTTTGGAAGATTCAGGTGACACCGATAGTCGGGCATGTACTAGTAACTAAGCAATGTTTATTGTAATTGTTACTAAAATGTCAAGTTAATTAAATTCTATTTAGGAAAATATTGATCCTTTCAAATGCAACGACATATTTCCGTGTTCTCTAAATGACCTCACACCAACAAAATCATATTAAGGCACCATGTCTTGTAAAATAACAAATAGTTTCTTTAAATCAAACTATGGATTAACAAATGACAAACGTATGCTAGTGTATCCTATCTCGATCCCAGTATGTGAAATTGGCATATCTGTGTTGCATCAAAGAACCAGTAAAACGAATAAAGTCAGAGTACCGAATTGGCCTATTTGTGTTACACAATGAATCTGTAAAACGAAAAAAGTCAGAATATCAGATTGGCCTATTTGTGTTACACCAATGAACCAGAAAAACGAAAAAAGTAAGAGTACCAAATTGGTCTATTTGTGTTACACCAATGAACCAGAAAAACGAAATAAGTCAGAATATCAAATTGACCTATATGTGTTACACCAATGAACAAGAAAAACGAAAAAAGTAAGAGTACCAGATTGGCCTTTTTGTGTTACACAATGAATCTGTAAAACAAAAAAAGTAAGAATATCAAATTGGCCTATTTATGTTACACCAATGGACCAGAAGAAGGAATAAAATCAGTATGTCCAATCGGAATGTCAGTGTGTCAACAGAGAGAATAAAGTCAGTTTGTTCATTTGATACATTAGTATTATTCCAGATTGCCAGCATAAGAAAAACCCCACTATATATCATATTGTTTAAAACTACTAGTGAACGAGTAGAATGAAAACAAAACTATATCAATCTTTCATATTTGTGTATCAGCAGTGTACAGATAGAAACAAAATTTAACGTAACTAAATCTCGAAAGTGCAAAATGTAAACGTTTACTAATCTAAACAAAAACAACGTGACTCTTTTGTGTCACAAATATTTTTCAATATTTCATAACTGTTTTAACTTCTATAACTTGTTTTAGTACACAAAAAGCAAGATCATATTCATTTAAATAATTAATAGATTATTGAATTGAAGACATAAATCAGGCCTGAAGACCAAATTATATATATTAACGTTCTCTGTGGGAGGTAGTCTGTGTTTAAATCAGGTTTACGGAGACATTTTGTGCCAAATGATAGTTTATTCAGGAATATTTAGGATCATTCTTCTCTAGCAAGATCTATTATAGTTATAAAGGAACCATTACAAAGCAATGACTTTTCTTGTAAGACATTCTCTATGAAATTTGCGAACTGACTTCGGAGTGCTATCGTAATAAAGGGCATCGGGAAATAAAAAGCAAGCGGAAAATAAAATGAAGCATTTTTGCACACGAAGTTCTTCATCCATACTATGTTTTAATTTCTGACAATGCGGGTGTAGGGTGTTTTATACAAGTCAGAAATCAAATGTAATATAATGCTATGGATTTATCTTTGAATCAGGAAAACACAAATAAAGAAACGGAAACTTGATTAAGTCACCATCATGAAAAGTTCTTCTATATCAGGTTCAGGGAGATTAACATAGATATGGGAACGTTACGTTTTTGAAAATGATGTTATAAACAAATACATAAAAAGCGTTAGGTGTGATTTTACATTCTAATTCTTTCAAATTCCGGTCTTCTTCCTCTTTAAGGCTTAACTATCATGGACTTACGTATTTAAAAATATTATTCTTAGTTACGTCATATTGGAAGATCAAATCTGTCCGATGATGAATATAATTATGAGATATTACTAATTTTTTGTGTACTAGAACAAACATGACTTTACAAAAATTTAGATAATGTTCTTTGAATATCAAAATTTGTTTATTTAAGTCTTATTGCTGGACAATGTATTGCACACCTTTATGTACAAACGATAGTGAATGTATAAAATAAATGAGAGTAAGTCTATAGATAACAAGTATTCGTATGCCTTCCTAGATTAATGATGTGTTTGTATATTCAGATTTGAGGAATTAATAAGAAAGTATGTATTTTCAAGATTCTCTAATACTAAGAATTGATTGGTGATGTCTCTATGGAACTATGATATTCGATTTAATTATCTTATCATATTTATATCGAACAGAGTAATATTTAAATGTCTTATATAACTGTGCCTTTAACAATCACAAGCATATTATGTTGTAGTACACGTGTCTGTATAATTGTACATACAACACTTATGACTTCTATGTTTAAAATGCAGTCATTTTAATTTAGATATATGGACCATACAGTCTGAAACAATAATTCTGAGTAATTGTATCGAAACACTTTTCGAACAAGAAAGGAACCCAACATGCTCCAAACAAAATCACAACAAAAACAAACTGTTAGTTGTTGTAGGGTATAACGCCATTTTTAGCACAAGTTATTTTATACATGGCGAGCAGCTTTCTCACATATCCGCATTAGCCGAACCTCAGACTCGAACCCACGCAGACAGAGGTAAGATGGCAAGTGATCCGAAACAGTGAGCGCTTTAGACCACTCAGCCACTCGGTGCCCCAAAACAAACTGGTAAAATAATTTTACCATATGATTACATTATCTCTTCTTGCACCTAAAACTAATTTAATTTCCTTGATCTTTATGTAGATTTGCTTTCACACGCCTCTTTGAGTTATTCTTTGAATTCTCAATATACAAAATGAAATAACCTCTTGTCTAACACTATCCAATATGTGTACTATTTTATGCCGTTTTTTGAATGTTACTCCGGCTTTCCCTCCGTAGAGTATATTCCAAGACGTTATTGAAAGTTTTTTCGACTTTCCGAATCCATTCCAAGCCGGTATTTAAATTGATTCCGGCTTTCCGAATCGATTCCTACCGTTCTTCAAAGATATTAAGGCTTTCCCTTCTTAGAGTCCATTACAAGAAGTCATTAAATTTACTACGACTTCTTCAATGTCTTAAATATACGGTAACTTGTTTCAACAGTTTTTTTTTACATGGGGACTCGTGTCAATATCGCTAAATCCGATGGTATAAATCAACAAATAATCAAGGCACTAAAACTTAACGCATATGTTGGATCAAAATGTATACGTTAGTAATAATATATGCATTGGTTACATAAATTATATTTCAGTACAAATATACAAATACGTTACGCCATCATTTACATTTTAGTAAAGTATACGCATAGGTTTGATCAGAAAAATGTTTTAGCTAAAAAAATATGTACATTGGTTAGGCAATCCTTTTTATTATCGTGTACAGTATAATTACCGAAAAGGAAGCATTCATTCCACGCCATATGGAAACAAGCATCTAAGACGGATGTCCCCAACTACGTTTAAGACCGTGTTGTTTTTATATTCAGATCACATACCATAACCATTTTTGCAGATAAATAGCACACTAGAAGAAATTCAATGCATGAAGCTTTTGCTCCATCGCTCTGATGTCCGCGCATAAACGTATATATTTCTAAATTGCTCTTTTCACTAGGATCAATTATGTTTTCAAAACAAATACACTTTTTTCTCATTGCGCGCTGAAATTATGAAAACAGTCTCACACGAACATGTCTGAAGCACCAATACGTCTCTCATGCCCCTTTATAAAAACAAAACCGAAACCACTTATGAAAGTAATCAACGGCATCGTTGTGGGACGCCTTGTCTGAAAAAAAGCGCGAAGTTAACTGCAGCCACTCAACAATAAATACGATCACCGAGTACAACATTACTGCGCATTTTTTAAAATCTTTTTCATATTTAGTCATTTCCGCCATGCTGTTGTTTAACAAACGCCACTAATTCTGTAACCAAGCCCATGGCCTACATACTTTTAAATAACTTAATACAAATTATTCAAAAATTATTCTTTACATCCATCTCTTGGTTCTTTTATTTAGTTAAATATTCATTCATCCGGGTTATCTAGATAACTCTAGTTTGGACTGCCCTTATTTTTGCATAACCATTATAAATATATTATGCCATATATTATGCCTGAAATAAGGACATCACCAATTCACAGTCTAAATAACAGCCCTTTATAAATCAGAATGACTCCTCTCAGGCTAATGTTTTCTGCTCGTTCTTTGTTGAAACTTCTAAACATAACCTTATTCAGAGTGAATATAGGGTTTGTTTGTTGTTTTTTTTTATAAATCTGAGAAAGAGGATAAATTCCATTTTTTAGTCATTTTAAATTGAATAGCAAATGTATTTGTTCACATGAATCCCCTTCACCTGGGGGTAGGTGGTAGTGTGGTGGGAAATTATACAATATGCTCAGTGATGATTAGAGAAGTACCGTTAATTTGTTTCATGATATTTACTGCACTTTAGACAAGATAACAAGATATCAAATGATTGATCACAAAAAAGGTTCTTGCTCCACCATTAATACTGGCCGCCATGTATAGCCTATCGTGTGATGAAAAATGGCGTTAAATACTACAACAACAACAATGCTTTAATGATGTCTAAAAATAACAACAAGGCTCCGCAATAAATGTCCCAACAGCTAGGCGCAAAATCACAGAGGTATCTACGACAAAAAAAAACGGAAAATGTAAATAAATAAAAGGCGTATATTCCACGCTACATTTGATTTCATATTTTTCACAAATAAGGGTATGAATATAAACATTGCATGTGATGAAAACACTTTTTTCTCACACACCGTTAGTCACCTGGAATGTTAAGGTAATGACAATTCTGCATACTGTCCTGCCTGCAGTCTGCTGATGTGAATGCATTTGATACTGTTCCAGCAATCCATATACTTATTTACATGGCAGGTTCACTCTGGATACCACAGCCTTATCTTTGAAGGCTTGATACCGTTATTAATGATAGATGAGGATGTTGATTGTTTTTCTTTCTTCTCTAACTATGAGACTTGTCTTCAATTTCAGAAACAAATTCTGATATCTAGCCTGTAGATGAGTTATATTTGGATCTGTATCAGACAGACAGCAATCAGTAAGCATCATTATCGATGTCTGAACACAGTCGAAAAGTTAGGCAGATTTAATAAATTCAATAGTTTGACTATATGATAGAAAACCTTCTATTCTATTTGTCTTTATTGTCCATATTGTTGTGTTTTTTTTTTTTTCTAAATCATCATGTTAATGGTTGATAGTCACGTCTACCAGCTTTTTCCACTGAGTCACTGACTTCATTGTCTCTTCTTGTGTAATTTATACGTGGGACCAGTTGGTTAACGACAGGACCGGTAATATGTACAGGTTACTCGTCTTGTGAGCTTGCGGGAAATTTTGGCGAGTTTCACATACCGATCGGTACAGAGATGTTGCCTGTTTTACATACGATCAGTACAGAAAATGTCGCCTGTTTCATATACCGATCAGTACAGAGATGTCGCCTGTTTGCACATGCCGATTGGTACAGATCTGTCGCCTGAAGTCGAATCTGCTGTTTGTATACTATAGTAGCATATGTATAACATTACTTTCTCTAAAACCTTGGATAAGAAGGTAGCCAAGACAATTATCCTATGATTGTTTTATCAGATGTACCACTTTCATGAGATCAAATGGAATAGGATGATGGGCGAGCGTGAAATCAAAAGAAAACACTTTTATTTGTTTGTTTCGTGGATTTAATGCCATTTTTCAGCACATGATAGACTATGCACGGTGTAGTTCAGTCTAATGAGAACCCGGGAAAACCTTGGTAAGAATCACCTATTCACGGGACTGTACTGGCAAACTTTCTTACATATCCACGTTGGTCAAGTTCATATTAAAACCCACGCGGACAGATGTGACATGTCTTTGACATTGTAAAGGGGAATGCCTTAGAGCACGAGGCCACCGGGGACTTCTGAAAAATGTAATACACAAAGTCTATCACTTGCATGACAGAGGACTTCGGCCTCAAAAGAATTTACTAACTGGAGAACAACTCGATTGCAATTAAATCATTGATGAATCTCATGCTTTTAGACAATATGAATATCATCAAGAAAAAAGTAGTCAAATCACTACTCTTGTGAATGTGAACTTAGTGAAAATGGTCTTGACTTCGGAAAAAATGTATCGACATTTTAGTTACTTCCCAAACAACATAATTTAATATATTTTCTTTTGAGGCTGCAAATTTTGATTCATTTTCGCTAATTAACAATGTTTATGGTATAGCCTTTGAAAGACCCAGATAGGGAGAAGCAACCAGTTTCGCTCAGAGTACAGCGACGTAATTACGATTTGAAGCTATCTATGTATGTATCTATATATGACATATAAGGACATTTTGAGTTTATAGTTGACTAAGGTATCCTTTTGCCGAACTAATACGCCATTTGTTCCTAATGAAAACTCAAAACAAGTATCAAGAATTTATCGCTGTGCTCTCATGTTTACATTTCCAGAAATGTGTTGTTCATTTTTATTTTGGGCAAGAAGTGACATTAAAATGAGAGAGTAGTTGCGATATAACAATAGAGCGAAATGGCCACATTAGTGCAATATCATGTTGACGCCATTGTCAACACATGATAGGATGGAGTATTTATCGTTTTGTTTTCTCATACTCAAAGCTTGATTCAATGTTATAAAATGTCATATGATCTGCAAACATGATGGTGGTGGAAAGCTAAATGTGATATGGTAAATCGTTGATGTACAGCAGAAAGAGTAATGGTCCAAAAACTGATCGTTATAAAATGCATTACATTCTTAGTTTGTTACCTGAACGTTTATTTACAAAAAGCAATTTGTTGTTGTCTGCCTTCAAGATGGGTTTGAAACCAGGTTTCAAGGTATGATAATATTAGTTATGTTTATGCCAGAGATCCGGTATTCTGGTGGAGGTGTAATAAGTAGAACAGTAAATAAAACGCGACTCACTCATTGGCTGAAATATGAATTTAATAATCTTTTCCATAAATATTTTATCATATGTACGACAGTTGAGAACAAAATAGTTAGAAATATTTTGATATTTATTATTTAATTTCCTACTGACAACATAGCATATAAAATCGTGGTGCTATCTATATCATTAAGTGCATACCCAAGAATCCTCCATTTTATAACAGAAAGGATCAAAATAAAACTTGCCACAAAACTTCTCTGTTTCAAGGCTAATAAATTTCATTTAATGCAAATCTATTGCAGGAATTGCTTTTATTTGTTTAATAGCGTAACATCAAGATCTATTGGGAAATAAAATATTTGTCTGATCTCGCAATCACAGCAGAGAATGGGCGACATTAACTTGTCATGTTAAAACAAGTTCGCAACCCATGCAAATATATTATTAAAACCACTGCGTCGTCTTTAGAGTACTGTATTCTACAACTAGATTAATTAAATTCTTTCCCCCTGCGGGTTCGGGGTTGTAGAATTGGCCCGACGTGCCTCACCACGTGTCGTAAAAGGCGACTAAGCAGAGACAACCTGTTTGCCGTGGGTTGCGACCCGTGTAGGAGGAGGAAAGGATCCTGGTAGTTGAGCTGAGGCTTTTCCGATGCAATATACTGCTTTGGCCTCTACTACTCTTAAACGGGTGGTCTAGATGGGCCCGGTCTCGACAAATCGGCTGGTCACGCCGAGCCCTAAGAGGTCTTTATTTTCACTTGCTCAGCTTCTCTATCTTTCTTGTATCTCTCTTGATACCACCGTTGCCCCTACATTCTATTCCTTTAGCTTTCACTTTCCCAAGTTTTAGAAGACTTCTTAGAAGGCGGTGGCTCAACGGGTCAATCGGGGGGTAATTTTACTGACCCTTGAAGGAAACTTCACGGGTCAATCCCAGGTAACTTTATCTAACGAGTATATCATCTGTGTATCCCTGGCACTTGAAAAGTGTCCCCTCGTTGGGCTCTTTGGTGGGTGGGGAGCATGGGTGCTGAAATTTTAACTTTTAGTCATGGCAATTTCAACAATAAAAACAATAATAAACGTACCAAACCACTGTCTGACTCCGATGAAGAACCATGCGGCGTGGAATCATTTCCCCGCTTCATGGTTATTCAATCTAAGGATGATTCTAAACAACTAGCTGTACTGTCTCCGTTTGTTATTGAAAAAACAATTTCGGGATCTATTAGCACACCAAAAAGTGTGAAAAAAACTAAGATCGGGTTGTCTTCTTGTTGAATGTGAGCAAAAGGGTCAAAACAGACAATATCTTGAAAATGAAAACCTTTTTCGATATTCCAATGACCTCATTCCAGTACACTACACTGAATTCGTCCAAAGGTGTAATGCGCTGTCGTGACTTGGCTGGAGTCACCGACACAGATATCATCGAAGGGATGAAACATGAAGGTCGATATATACATACCAAACCCGCTCGATGCTATAAATGTAAACAAATACGGCCATCACGAAGACCGATATTCCAAAGTCAAAGTATGTGGCCGATGCGGAGACCACTCTCATCAGGAGTCTGATTGTAGAGCAACTCCGCATTGTGTCAACTGTGGCAAGGAACATCACGCCAATTCCAAGGATTGTGATACTTGGAAACAGGAGAAGGAAATTCAGAGGGTACAGTTTACATCCAACATTCCCTACCCAGAGGCCAGAAAACTTGTCCACATCCCTTCCTGGCCCGTCCTACTCCGCTGTAGTGAAACACAATCCGAAAATCACGAAGGACGCACAAGCATAAACAGATCAACCCGATTCAACGACAATTAGTACCAAATATTCCTCATTACCAACCACAGAAAAGCACAACATCAACTAAAACAACATTCAATAATAATCCACCACCAAAATCACCAAGAAATAAACACAAAGTACAAACAAATAAGCAGCAAAAGAGGTCAGATGATTCCATTAAACATTACAACAAGTTTGGAGACTTTGAGAGCATGGTTGCAGGAGAAACTGCTCGATGTACTCAAGGTTCCTCTAAACCTAGTAAGACCAAATATACTCCCGTACGTCATCCAGACAAATAACAACACAAATTTCTTCCGCGAATAGTCTAACCCAGCTCCAGAGTCTTCAGTATAACTTTGTAACGAAGAACACCATCATACAATGCAACAGTCCAGGACTTAAAGCTAACTACAATGATATTCTTCTGCTTTTAAATGAACACGATCCTGTAGTACTATGTTTACAGGAAACATTCCTGAAGGAGACAGATAAAATTACATTTAAAACTTTTCCCTGTTCAACACGTACTTTCAAAACGCTGACAGGGCCTCATGAGGAGTCTCTGCTGTTGTGAACAATAGATCACCTCATAAAGTAATTTCTTTAAATACAAATTTACAAGCCACTGCTGTAAGCGTCGCTTTACATCGAGTGATTACTTTTTGCTCCATTTACTTACCACCAAACACCAACCTGGTGCCAAACGAATTAGACAATCTTGTTCAACAACTTCGCGCGCCATCCGTTTTACTTGGGGATTTTAATGCCCATAACATTCTATGGGGATCGAATCACATTAACGATAGAGGCCATAAAGTAGAAAATTTCATTTCAAGACACGATCTGTTTCCATATAACACTAACTCACTGACATGCGTAGATTTGACAATTTGCTCTCCTTCACTGCTTGTGGACTATGAATGGAAGGTCGCTGATGACCTTCACAGCAGTGATCACTTTGCAGTCACTCTTGAAAATAACTCTAAAATTTATGACGCAATTCCACACTGGAATATAAAGAAGGCCGACTGGTTTTCGTTTGAAACACTATGTAACACTAGACTAAATAATGATACAGTATTCAACGTTCTTAATCCTATACAGCATTTTACTTCAATTCTAATTGCAATTGCAGATGAATCTATTCCTAAGTCCTCACCGAACAGTAAGAAACCGCAAAAACCTTGGGTAACGAAGGAATGCAATTAAGCCATTAGACAACGCCGAGAAGCATTAAAACAATTCAACAATCGTCCAAAGCCCGAATATTTAAACAAATATCGTATTACCCGGGCTAAAACTCGACGCACAATCAAAGAATGTAAACGTGCATCCTGGAAGAAATATATTTCTTCTTTAAACTCTCGTTCCTCTTTGAAACAAGTTTCAGATGCTATTCGAAAAATAAATGGAAAAAGGAAACACAATTCTATTCGACATCTGAAAACAAACAATAGCAATTTTAGTTCGAAATGTGACATAGCAAATATTCTTGCAGATAGTTTCTCAAAACACTCATCATCATCTAATTATTCAGAAGCCTTTCGAAGATCAAAATCTCAAAAAGAAACGTCACATTTAAAATTCACATCGAACAACACTGAAAGCTATAACCAGCTGTTTTCTTTAATGGAGCTTAGAGAGGCTTTAGACAAGGCCCACGATACATCCGCTGGGTCTGACGAAGTACATTACCAGTTCTTGAAACACCTCCCAGATTCGTCTCTGACATTACTTATGATAATCTGTAATGATTTATGGATTGCTGGTAATGTACCTAAGAGCTGGAAAGAAGCAACAGTAATGCCAATTCTAAACCAGGTAAAGATATCAAAGATCCTAACAGCTATCGGTCCATTGCACTGATAAACTGTGTGTGCAAAACAAGGGAACGAATGATTAATTCACGGCTTGTATGGTACTTGGAAAGTAACAAGTTAATATCTCCTTTCCAAAGTGGCTTCCGTTCTGGTCGTAGTACAAACGATCATCTGGTTAGACTGGAAACATTTATTCGCGATGCATTTATCAAGAAGGAACATTTAGTAGCAGTCATCTTTGATTTAGAAAAGACACAACATGGACGTACGGGATACTAAATGACCTGCACAATCTGGGTCTAAAAAGGCCGTCTGCCCTCTTTCATATCAAATTTTCTCTGCGACAGAGAATTCATAGTACGAGTGGGCTCTACCCTCTCCGATATGCACCAGCAAGAGATGGGTGTTCCCCAGGGCAGTATTTTATCTGCGACGCTATTTAATATCAAAATCAATACCATCACCAAGTGTTTAGCTCCCGGTGTGGATTGCTCATTAATTTGTTATCGATCAAAGCACATGCATACAATTGATAGGCAACTGCAACAAAATATCAACAAGACCCAAAATTGGGCCAGTAATAACGGTTTCAAATTTGAAAATCTAAAACAGTATGCATGCATTTCTGTCAGTTGCGAAGACATCACAATGACGCTAAACTCACGCTGGATGGAACACTTATTCCAGTTGTTGAGGAAACAAAGTTTTTGGGTATTATCTTTGACAGAAAACTGACTTTTATTCCACACATCAAGAATTTAAAAGCTAAATGCTTAAGAGCTTTAAATTTACTTTAAGTAATTGCGCACACTGACTAGGGTGCTGCTAAAAAAACAGTCATCTCAATTTCTATAGAACATTTATCCGCTCGATACAAGACTATATATGCGTTGTTTATGGTTCAGCTAGGATGTCGTATTTGAAAATGCTTGACCCAATTCATCATCAGGGAATAAGACTCGCTCTGTGAGCATTTAAGACATCTCCATGTGAAAATGAACCACCTTTATCGCATCGCAGAGAACTGCTGTCTGCACAGTACGCTCTCAAATTAAGATAAAACCCTCTGAACCCTGCTTTTTCGGCTGTTTTTCAACCAAAATACAAAACTGTAGATGAAAACGAACCAAATGCCATACATTCATTTAGCATCAGAATATCATCCAGCTTTGACAATATCAAAATTAATCTTTATAAAGTTCACAACACGTTTGTCTCGGAAACACCACCTTGGCTCCTTAAGCAATCCAAAGTGATTTTTACGTTACACGATGGGAAAAAATCTGAGACAAACCCTGCCATCTTCCAGAACTCTTATCATGAACTCCTCAAAGATTTTAAAAACTACACTAAAATTTTTACTGATGGATCAAAGGTTGATGAAAAGGCTTCTGCAGCCTTCGTTAGTGGCAAACACATCATAAAAGTGCGTTTGCCAAACGATGCGTCCATTTTTTCAGCGGAAATCAGAGCAATAGAACTTGCTTTGAACTTTATCGAACAAAAAACGTATTTTAAATAGCATTATCTTCTGTGACTCACTATCAGTGCTTCAGTCGCTATACAATAGAAAACTGGAGAATCCTTTATCAGTCAATATTCTCATCAAAAACTCGGAGCTTAGTACCTCCTACAATATAGTATACTGTTGGTTACCTAGCCATATTGGTATTAGAGGTAATTAAGAAGCTGACCGGGCTGCTAAGATGACTCTATCCCAAGAACCATCGGATTTTAAAGAACCGTTTACTGATTTTAAACCTTGTATCAAAACGTACGTACGCCAGATGTGGCAGGCGTCATGGGACGATGCAGTCAATAACAAACTTTATGACATCAAGTCAACGCTGGGAGAATGGACTCCTTCCTACAGAACTATCCGTAGGGAGGAGGTTGTCATTGCAAGAATCAGAATCGGTCATACATACATTACCCACTCCCATATACTAAAAGGTGAAGACCCACCAGAGTGCGTTTCTTGCAATGAACCATTCACTGTTAAGCACTTTATGTCCGAGTGTTCCGACCTGCAACCTACGCGTGATAAACACTATAATGTGCATGACATGAAGGAACTTTTTAATACTATACATATCATTTGTGTTTTAGATTTCCTGAAGAAAGTAAATCTTTATTTTAAACAATACCTTGTATACCATCATATAGAATAGTGTTATCTAATGCAAATACGGCCTCTTATTGTCAACATCTTTTCATCAATATATACCATTTACATCTCCCGTTGATTAGGAAGCTTCATATTTTACTGTTACTAACATCTTACCATTTTACTTTGAACTATTTGGGTTTCTTTTTCGACGGTCGATATTAAACCTTTTAGTGTTTTTAAACATGTATAAGTACAACCTATTGTATGGCGCTAAATAGCCTAAGTGTGCTGGTGCGCCGTTAAAAATCAATCAAACAAGCAAACAAACAATTAAATTCTCACACCACTCTGGTGGCCTAGTGGTTAGAACTTCCGCCCCGGATGTGGCAGGTCGCGAGTCCGAACCCTTACCGAGACATGCCAAAAATATAAAAATGGTATTAACAACTACCTGGCTAGGTGCTCAGAATTAAAAGGTTAGTGTTAGGTCGGCATCTTGTCAGGATAATGTGACTGAATAAAACATCATGCTACATGTTTGAGGAATATTCCCTCACTGATAGACATCATTACAAACTGCCACCTCTGTCTGCGTGAGATCGAGTCTAAGATTCGGCTGATGTAGTTTTGTGAGAAAGCATTGCCAGTAGCTTCTCGTGGGTCGGTAGTTCTTTCCGGGGCTTTCCCGGGTTCTTTCTCCACCATTAATACTGACCGCCATGTATAGCCTATCGTTTGCTGAAAAATGGCGTTAAACCCTACTACAACAACAAACTGCCACACTGCAGACACCGTAGCGCTATGACTGAAACATTATTAAAGCTACAAATCCAACTCACACACAGTATTCCAATTATGGTCAGAGACGTTGTGACACTACATAAATAAACACAACATTATATTGCAAACTAGGCTATTTTCACGTGAATAAAAGGAGTTCAAAAATAGAATACAGTTGCTACAACGTTTATTCACTGGTTGATTTTTCCATGATAACACTGAAGCTAATTCTGTTTGGAAGTCACCTAACTGTCTCTAAAATAACGCATTAGACAAGTCTCTGTCCTCGTATCACTAGAAGGACATAATCCTCTTATTTTCCTTGTGATTTGACATCAATGTAATGATAAGAAATAGATTCATTGTTTATTAATGATGTCATTAAAGATTTGAAAGAATGTGTTTATCTGACATCATATTCTACTAAATCATGTTTGATATTTCCACAGACAATTAGCCGACCCCAGTCTCGCTAAACATGACATTGATAGTTTGTTTTAACATGGCAATGTAAAAGCATTGATTTCCTTCCAAGTTTGTTATGGCAATGCGCATAATTTCTCGAAGATGGAAGGAAGCCGCCTAACATTTCGGTCAATAACAAAAAAATGTTTTCGTTCCTTTTGCTTCCACTTTTGTTTATTTTGTTTAATTCATTAATTCGTTCATTCGCTAAGTCATTGTTATTATTATTGTTATTATTATTATTATTATTATTAGTAGTAGTAGTAGTAGTAGTAGTAGTAGTAACAGTAGCATTATTATTATTATTATTATTATTAGTAGTAGTAGTAGTAGTAGTAGTAGTAACAGTAGCATTATTATTATTATTATTATTATTATTATTATTATTATTATTATTATTTTATAACATTTTATTGCCAAGACCAAAAGGATTGCATGTATACAAAATGGTAACAACACCAAGAAAAAAATTGCAACTTGCATGTTAATTTCCGTCGTAAACATAAATAATTAATTAATGAGCATGCATGAATGAGTTGTTGAATCAGTTAAGACAGCTGACGAAGGCACATAAATGAAAAAATGAGAGGGATGTAGGAATGATAAGAGCGGACAAATAAGTTTGATGTGGTCAGGTATGTATATATTTTAACTGCAGTTTGTGAAACGTTTTGTGTCAATAAAAAAAATCTGCATTGTCATACCAAGCAGATTTTTTTAGGGCTTGTAATGTTCGTTGCCAAGTAAACGTTGATCAAAATCAATATTAACATTTATTACCAATATTCCCCGCTAGATGTAATTTCTTGGTTATGAAAAAGTCTGCATTCAAAATTTACGTGCTAGCAGTATTATACTGAACATCTACAGGAAGCAGAGATTTGCGATACGATTACATCTAAATAAATCATAATACAGCGAATTTCGTTTTGTATTGCTGAAAATCGTAAAATCTTGCCAATTGTAAAATGCTAAATAACCCGGAACAAATATTTAGCGCTCGATTTCTTTGAAGGTTAACATCGATGAACACAGAATAATCGGTAAGAGTTAAAGAAAATATCGTGTCCTAGAATTACTACAGGTTTGTTTCCTTTCATAAATCATGCTGGATTAGAAAATAATCTCAAGCGATTGCTCTGTTTCATCTTAATTTATTTAAAAAGCAACTTTAATTTCTAAAACCGAGTATCGACCCGACAAATCAGCTAATTGATACTGTGTAATATTTCTTGTACAGCAGTAGAATACAATTTTCTTATTGAATGAACTTTACAAAAATCGAACACTGTCTAAAAGCTGATCATACATCAAGCGTTATCAAAAGGTTAGACGAATCTTATCTATACAAAAACAGCTTCAAAGTGATAATAAAACACTTTCCTCCTATAAGATTCTTTTAAATTCTTTAAATCTAGATATGAAAATATCTCAACTTACCTGATACGACAGATATTAACATATTGGTTAGGCTAATCACTGTGCTTGTCATTCCTGAAATAACCAGAATGTTTATAACCCTTTTAAGGTGGCTTTCAGGATGTCCAGAAGCACGCGTACGTGCCATGATACACAAGTTGCCCACCACTGTCAATATGAGAAGCAACACCAGAAGTAAAGATCTTAGAAGGTTGCAAACCTCCATTGCGTAAAATACTCCGGATCTTGGTCACTTCAGCAGACCACTTGTCTTTTTTAATTAATCAATATCCGTTTAATGGCTCATGCCACTGAACGTATGTCGTATTTTCGAAAGTAAGAAAGACGTTAGAAAAATGATTCGAATAACTGTGTTCTCGCTTCATTAATTGCTTCCGTAGAACTTGGTGTACATGTGGCCATTGAGAAACATAATGCTATTGTATCGAACTGGGCATGTTTTTGGCAGAACACTTCCACCATGTGATTCTAACCTCTGTGTAATCCGTCTATCCACAGCATTGACGTTATGTCGCAGTAGACAACGTTGTAGTATGATACGAATCAATCAATATAAATGAACACACACGTACAAGCAACAAATTTAAGATTATTTCTCTCCTTTTTAACGAAGGAACAACTTGTGATGTGTGTTCTTCTCCTGGAGGAACGTGCTGACTGTTCACTTTCAGTTTGTAATACTTTAAATAGCAAATCACCGATTCATGGTACACTGATAAACATCAACTTGCAAAACTCCTTAATTCGCTGCATAACGACAGATGCAATGGCTCAAGTATCACGACATTGGATAATCAAAGCATTCCTTTTTAATCTAGAAACATCTATGAATGATTGCATTCGAGATATAATTTTCAACAGAGGCTGCTTATGCTCCAAATGATAATGTATCTAACGTGTAAATGTTTTGGTCATGAAACACAAGGAAGATGTCCAACATCTTAACATAACACATACTACATTTGTCACATGTTGCTTTACGTCCTAGAAATGACATTTGTTACTTGTGATATCATATGAATCACACTAGACCTCTCATTGTCTAACCAATTGTGTACATCTGGTGATTTACAAACATAATGATCTCATGTCAAAATGGGCATGTTTTGAGCATCTGTTTGTAACCTCTCTATATACTCAGTCTGATCACGGAATAGTCATTATGGTGCAGAAGATGCGGTTGTAGTATGACAAGAATCGATCAATAGTAATGAACAAACCAATGTCATAGATTATTCCTCTCCTTGTTAAGAAGGAGCTATTCTCCTGAATAAAATTGTATTGACTGCCTACATTCATCTTGAAATAATTTGAACCAAAACGCAACGATTGTCTTGAGTAAGATGTATTCATTGTGCACTTATCATTATCAACTTGCAAAACTCCTGTATACGCTGCAAAACGACAGATGTATATGCTCATTGGATAAAGAATTCTCTTTTAACCAAGAAACATCTATGAATAATTGCATTTGAGTTACCATTTCCAAGTATCGCTGCTTATACTGTAGATGCCAATGTATCTCACTTGTAAATCTTTTGTTCATAAAATTCAATGTACAAAATCGTGACATAACGCATATCACATACTACAATCGTCGAATGTTGCTTAAGTCATATCAAAAACACTTGTAACCTGTTAAATGAATCCCCTTCGACTTCACATTGTAGCCAATGGCATTACATGAATCTTCACTTAGACTGTTGTCCTGTAATTTGAAATCTAAGGTATACTACAGTGAAGCAAATGCAGCCAAACTTGATAGTTAAGCTTAGCTATGCAATAGATAAAGAAAAATCAATTTTATCCAACTTTGTCATCGTTTATATATATCATTCTAGTAAATGGACCGAACGGTATCGGTGGTCTAGTTGGAAAAGCGTCTGCCCCGAATACGGGGGGGGGGGGGGGGGGCGGCGCGGGTTCGAAACCATGTCTAGTCATACCAAAGGCTTATTACAATAGTGCTAACAGCTAATTTGCACACACACACACTGAATGGGCAAGTTTGCTGTTATTATAACGTAATGTTTTCCATAAGAAAATCAGACATAGTTGGTACGTAATAATAAAAGCAATACATCATTATACTAAAATTAGAAAGTTATTAAAAGTTAAGTACTAACAGAAAATCAATGTTACTAAGTTGAACTCTTTGCACTTTAGGTTACATGCATTATAATTTCAAACGATTGTATTCAAGTGCAATACATTTTAATCAATACAAAATGACATATGTAGAAATTTTCTTACATGCTGACCCCAACATAAGTAAGATAGATATAAAATATATTACGAACATAATGTGATTCAATTACAAGAATTAAACAATCGCATAAACAAAAAAGTATTATCATATAATCCAAGAAAGACAAATAACAGCAGTATACGAGTATTGATGCAAAAGAACATTTATACTTTAAGATAGTGAAACATAACTGTAGACCACAATGTATTGTATTTTTCGAAGAATATAATGTTTCTTTTTTTCATGAACAAACAAAGACTATTAACGCCGTATACATCACCATAAATTTCTGAATACAAATTTTGTAGGTAATTTTCGTATAGATATACATTGTTTGGCAGTTTCGCGGCTACTTAATGGTTTAGATGTACAAACAGGAGACTATGGTTAACGGTTTTTACCAGAAAATAATTCGATAACATATCCAAATCGTCCGCAATTTTTTTGTTATCAGTGGTTGTTAAGGATTTGATTAAAATAGAAATAAACGTATTTTATGTTATTTGGTAATCTATCAGGTAAAGCTTCGTTGGGGAGAGTTATCGTTAGAAATTAAAAATACCGAATGAAGATTTTAACTTTCATAAATGTGAAAGCTAGATTTTGATTGGTGAAAATTAAAGGTTAACAGAACATGAACTCCAATAATGATTACATATAGATATGTATGTATGTATGTATGTATGTATGTATGTATGTATGTATGTATGTATGTATGTATGTATGTATGTATGTATGTATGTATGTTTGTATGTATGTATGTATGTATGTCTGTATGTATGTATGTTATGTTGTTATGTATGTTATGTTATGTTATGTATGTATGTATTTATGTATGTATGTATGTATGTATGTATGTATGTATGTATGTATGTATGTATGTATGTATGTATGTATGTATGTATGTATGTATGTATGTATATATGTATGAATGTTATTGCATTGAAAACAATTTAGTTGTATTTAATTATTCACTTGTAAGATTACCTCGTTTACTGGTGATTATTGTTTACTTAATATCGTAAAGTTGTAGAGATAATAATTATGACGATTTTGTATAGCGTTTAATCACTAGAAGCTCTAATTGCTTTACAGCATCAGAAAACACATATAACATAAAAAACCATATAAAATGGTATGATTACAAACCAACACACCATGAAAATAGAAAACATGAAACCTGCTGAAAATATTTAAGGTAGAAAACATTATTAGGTTTTTAAGTTTGTTCTTGCAGTCGAAATAGGTGAGTTTTAAGAGCACTCTTCAATGGGATCGCTGTCTGTGTCCAAGTTCAGTGGACAATTCGTTCCACGTTGCTGGACCCTGATATTTAAAAGAACGTTGTCCTTACGAATTCATTTTCATAGTGAGAATAATGAGTATACGATTGTCAGAAGAGGAACGTTAGTATCTTGCTGGTGTGTATACATGGGTGAGGTCAGATCAGTATGTTGAACTGGAGTCCGTCAGTGTAGCACAAAGAACACATTTTGTGTTTGATTCTGGATCGGATGGATAGCCAGTGTAGGGTACTGAGCAGCGGAGAGGTGTACTCTGATTGTGGTACTCTAAGGATGATCCAAGCAACTGTGTTTTGAACTTTCTGAAGTAGATATTGATACGATCCAGACAGAATTGAGTTATACTTGTCTGGTCATGAACGTACTAATGAACACGCACGTGTTTTAGTGGCATCAAGTGAAGGATATTTGCGAATGGAGCTGATGCGTCTTAACTCAGGATATGCAGCCTAGCATATGTTCATGACATGTTGGTGCAATGTGAAATATACTAAACGTATGAAAAACTCTTTTGTAAGGAAACTATAGTTAGATTTACAGTAATAGAGACAAATATTTCTTAGTTCAATGGTTCGCTTTTGCAAGTAAATCTTTGCTGTGAATATAACATATCATATAGTATCTCATGTCATTACATTTCAAATCGTTTGTGTATACAAAAAAAGACGAAAGTCGAATGCTAATTACGTCAGATATGTGATGACCAGGCGAAGTCAACAATGATTAATAACACCTTTATGCTTGACAGCAGCGCTTAAAATTTAATACATTTAACTACCTTTCATAGAATAATGTGTATCATTCAAATCTGAATGCAGCCGAAGCCCCAAATTGCAAACGGGATTTTTAAAAAATCTAAATATGATTTATAAACATATTATATAAAATAATATTGCGAATAGACTCACCTTTGATGCAATGTTTCAGTAGTTTGCTTCTTTTTCACGAAAACATTGCACTTTTGTCCACTCTGAATGATATTGTTTTATACTTTATTAGGATTTTAGCGAGAGAAAAAATACACAACACAAGAGTCTCATAAATGAATCTATATCCTTTTTGATCTAATTTGCAAGACCGATAGAACACGCTATTCTGGCACAATGATAATGCACAATGCACTTTTAAAGCTTGCACCCACCATGATAGCAAAATTGACAGTCACATCGATAACCTTAGGTGGACTTTATTCGTGTTCATGTTTTCACTGCGTCATATTCAAATTTCCTTTATGTATTTCGTTATTTCTTCATATCTCCTTTTGTTCGTTCTTTCTTTGGCTACATAGCATCCATTGTCTTTCGAAAACCCACTTTCATTCATTGCTGAATGAGAGTCACCCCATGTTAATCGTGTAAAAACTTCAATACAACTTTGAAACAATTTTAACATTGTTGTTTTTATCAGTAATTTGGATTTTGAACGTAGCTTTAACAATGTTCCAGTCATATCGCTACGATGTATGTAGTGTTATTGTTTATTGTGATGTCTAGCATTGGGGTATAATACCGCAGACATATAGGATGATGTCACATCCTGTCACATTATCGTAACATCAGGCTGACCAGTTCTAACACTAACCTCTTGATACTGAGTGACACGCGAGCCAGTTGCCAATACCGTTTTTATAAACCTTTGTTATGCCTCACCCGCGATTCAAACGTGCGACCTCCATCATCCGAGACTAACATTGTAACCACTAGACAAGGGAACGATCTTATAAGCAAATAATAAGAAAGTTAGTTAATGCATTATTAAAATATATTATTAATCTTTCATGTTATGCAGAATGGTCTAATAAACTGTAAGAAATCTGCTACATTTGAGCATAAAAAAATTAAAGATATTTTCTTTTCCAACGTAATACCAGATATATTTCGTTGTGTAACACCACAAACATGAATTTTAACTGGTGGCGAAGCCAAGAATACAAATATATAGTTGTTGGTACCTTAAGATGAAATGTATCCAGTATTAACGTAAGAAAAGAAAATTTTATTTTTATTACATACGTAACTTTCTACACAATGGAAGTTTATAACATTAAAATGACTCATCGGTAGAAGACGTTCACCCTCAATCCCTTTTCGTAATTCAACTCACTTTGATAGGCTGCTCATATAAATAGTCGTGATCTAACACAAACTGTAGGACCTAATATGTTGCAGTAAATTAGTTTTGTCATTTGTAAACTACTTGACCTTATCTAAACACAATTCATGTCCGTTTGCAGCAATGCATCACAGCGACATTGTCGTTGTTGTCAAAGAAGACCGGGAAATAACTTCAGTGAGACGAGAAAGGCATCAAGTCAAATTTCTTTATCAAAGATAGATTTCCTTATTTGAAACGTAAGGCAGTTTCTATTTATTAGTTTTCGCTCAAAAAGTAATCAATGTTGTTGTTAAGTGTAGGTATTCAAACGTCAAAAGGCACGATGGAAAATCTTAGATTTTGTTATTTTCAAATGTAAAAATATAGGATTATCAAAACATATTTTACAGCTGAAAAAATACCTCAAGTATTTTCACTTACTAGATGAAATATACCTCATATTTTTGAGGTAAACCTTTCACAATTATATAATTAACGGGACATTTTATTCAATGGTTGATGGTAAATGCCTTTATGTAATGAACAGGTTTCCAAACAAAGTAATGACAGGAACTTATTTCATGCACCGATTAATGGAACGGTGACTGCTATTATTTCAATCAAACGTTTATCGCCCGTTCCCACCACCCAAATACCATCAACAATAATGAGTGCGAAAATAAATGGAGTACTTCTTAGAGTAAGAATTTTTTTACAGTGATATGATTCGTTGATCTTAAACTAAGTAAAACCAACGAGATTGGTAAATTCATCCAATAGTTTGATTATTTAATATTTAAAAAGATTACAATTTAAAGAAGAATTTAAAGCGTTGTGAATTAAATAACGACCAACTTTTCCTAAATGTTTTATCACAAGAACAAAATTATAAAATGTTCTGAATGAATTAGAAACACGAATGTGCTGATGTACCAATAAGTTTGAATCAGGCAATGTACCAATGGTCTTGAGGTACCAAAATGATATACCGGTAATCCAGAATGTGTTTGAATGAGTCTTTAATAATCCCAAAGCAGTGTTTTAATCAAAAGTCAATGTGTCCTTTGTAATTCAAATGACAAATTGAGATAAACGAAATCTCTCTCAAAAGTGATTCCACCTCATCGATATTTCCATAGAAATAAATAATTTGTTTATCAGAACAAAATGAGATGTCCTGGATGTTGGTCATAAATTTTTTTCCAGAACTTTCTAAGGACTAAAGGCCATATCAACATGTTTACAAAGATCGTAAAGAACAATTCACAGCCATAAACAAAAATTATCTAATTTTGTATACAAACCACAGCCACCTATAATCATGGACAAATGTTAAGCACACGATTTAGATATACTTAAGACCGCCACTAGCAAAGAAAACAAAAGATTTATACAACAAAAATTTCGTTAACATATTAATCAAACGTACATAATCTACTTTAGCAATCTCTGATTTTTTTCTTCTCATTTTGTTAGCAAATGTAAGGGTGTTATGATCAATAAATACATTAATCAAAGATGGAGCTGAACTGATATACACTTCAAAGTATTGAAAAGTCAATATCGAAACCAAATATTATATCTCAATTGTGGAATAGAGGAATTATTTTTCTGGTCCTTCTTGAATGTGTTAGAAAAATAGGACTCTGAATGATCTACACCATTTTTGTCTTCTTCATTAATATTCGACCAGCCCAAACACTGCATACATTAAAATATATTTTAATTCATTG
Organism: Unio pictorum; assembly: GCA_030141615.1. Lineage (NCBI taxonomy): Eukaryota > Metazoa > Mollusca > Bivalvia > Unionida > Unionidae > Unio > Unio pictorum. The sequence continues at coordinate 3,233,230 of JARLTB010000075.1, forward strand.
ACTAAAGGTTGGAGCTAAATGAACACTTTCGTTTAAAGCCTTCAATTTATCAAAAAAAACTCCTGATATTTGTCAGACCAATGACACTTTGTTTTCTTACTCAACAAATTGATCACTGGTTCAGCAATTGTGCAAAACTTCGAGCAAAATGTCCGATAATAAGAAGCAAAATGTCCGATAATAAGAAACCATACCCACAAAACACATCGGTTGATTTAACTGATAGGCATATGGGATTTAGAGATAGCCTTGGCTCTATTCGTTTAGCTTGACCGTGCCTCACACTGTCCTAAACATGTAATGCAATCACGGCAAAACTAACTTTTATCTACATTAATTGTCCAATTTATATCATTGAGCCAATCATAGACTTTCCGAATGGTTTCCAACTGACTTTTCCATGTGCCTTTTTAGTTGATAACGTCATTAATGTAAGAGTCACAATCATATAGAACAAATGATATCATGTTTATTAAACGCTGGAGAGTTGATGTAGAATATTTCATACCAAACGACAAAACTTTTTATTGAAAAAGTCCATCAGACGTTACAAATCTCGAAATATAATTTGTTTATTCTGTGAGTGGACTTTGCCAGAAAATCTTTTTAAACGTTCAAACATTGGGAGACTTTTATATTTACAATTTTCTCAATGCAGCCAACACGTTTGCCATTTGAAATACATTTATAAAGATGGTTACAATATTGACTCTTCTATATTCAGTACAAATATTTAAAGTATAATGTAGTTTATGAATGAGAATACTTGGTGAACTACAGTTCCTTTCACTTGGCTTATTAAAAGTATTCTACAAGATTCTTTTCAACATTCCTGCTTGATAGGTTTTTATCCTGAACAAATCTTTTCACACGTATGGAATCTACAATTTCTTCATCATGGAAGATTGTATTTCTTTGCGTTTGAACATCTGGAAACAAGTACTCATATTTACATAACAGCTGTTTTAGATCACTATTTATTGGTCAAGATTGTTTAATAATTCTGAATTCCGAAGATCGGCTAAGCCAAAGTCACTCAAGTCAGATCGCATGCCGTCATTGACAACCTCATTGTTGTGACTAGTGTAACTAAACCGATTGAATCATTAAAATGGCTATCCCTAACAACATACGCCTTTAACGTATGTACGTGACAACGGTGTTTGTTGGCTCCTACACCCAGTAGTGTTAATAATATAATTTAAATCACTTACTTTGTTTTCCGTTGTATCAGGACTATATAGCCTGAAAAGAATTTTGGTGTAAGGCAAGAAAGTCAGAACTCTATCATCGGGCTTAAAATCTTTTATTTGTAGTTCAGTCATGCCTTACTTTCATATATGACTGCGTAGGGTGAAGATTAGTTCTTGCAATTCCACCAGGATTTGACAATTTATAATTGAACTCTGAGACATACATGTAGTCAAGACGATAAATTTCGGATGTTTATTTTTTAATAACTTCAATATCCTTTGTACATTATATCCAAACACCTAGTTCAAAAGGATTAAAACAAAAATATTTTTTCTCATATTTATCCCACGACTCTATATCGGAATACATATCTCCACATGAGATATATCACATTAAATCCCCAACTGGAAAATTAATTCAAACTGCACACAGGTTCATTTCAAATAACCTTCTAAGGTCATAATCAAAGCCGGCTATAGAACTCAAACCCAAGTAAATATTTTTTTTATAGTTCATTATCTTATCTACATTATCTGTTAGTTGTTGTTTATAAGTGATCATTACAAACTAATATCATAGAAATAATAAAACAATATGGATATACATCAAAATATACAGATACACAGACAGAAGGGCAGACAGACAGACAGACAGTGTGTGTAGTATACTAAGGTATGGCGAAATCGTGCATGCTATAAATGGATCATATGTGGCTTTGTCCTAATGATTTTAAAGACGATAAGCGTCAAAGATTTTTTGAAAAGCATAAAACGTACTCATTTCATATTGATTTGTAATTTCGTACCAGATTGCCATCAAGCGCAGTAGGCGAAAACGATAGACCAATATTCATTTTCGATAGGAATTTCAAGCGGCATATACCTCCAGGGGAATGAAATTAGATTTGCATACTGTTTCAAGTAAACAAGACAGTATAGTAATGTGCCCCGAACTGTCAAGTATCAGTAAAGAATGAGGCAAATAACAGCTAAATATAGTCATTGGGTGTTCTTCTCTCAACTTGAGTTGATAGAGAATTAAGCAACCAGTATATGACGCACAAACTCTCTATCCGACTCTCATAGTAAATGAAGACGATGCTTGAAGACGTTAGGTCAAGAACGGCTTCTACCTAGCAACCTAGGAGGCTGCCCATGTGGCTCACATGTCGATATTCTGTTTTTTTTCATATTATTTTACCTGCTCTGTGTAATTTGCTTGTTTGAAACATCAATGACTCATAGTAACGTAAAAATTATTTAAAATAACAGGCAAAACCATCGGAATTTTGTTTTTCTCTATTTTGTAAAGAAAATATAAATATCTTAAATAATTATCCAAACTTACCTGATAAGACGGATATCAACAAACTGGTGAGATTAATCAGCGCACACGTCACTCCAGAAATAGCTACAATGTTTACCATCCTCTTGAGATGACATTTAGGATGTCTGAAAGTACGCGCGTTCACAATAACACCGAAGTTGCCTACTATTGACGAAATTAGAAGTAAAATCAAAGCTAAAGATTTCAATAAATTCCCAGATTCCATTTCGAAAGATACCTCCAGTCAAGATATTGGTCACTTTACACGTCTTTTGATATGTCTCTAATAAATTATGTTATACAATTACGTACGATGTAGTTCTCTCAGAATTGTCAAACATGTTAACCTTTGACATTTTGTTTGAAAACTAAGGTGTTCTCTCTGAACAGTTTCCCGAATAAGCGCTTGGCTTAAAGACCTGCTATGAGCTGTTTCTGTAGCAGTACACATTCGCTGTTATGTACTATTGGACGATGTATGCACTCAGTCTGCATGCATTTGGCATTTCACTCCTTAAAAAAGATGTTCTCGTAAATGTTAATCAATGAAACAAACAACACGTCCATTAAATTATCAGTCTCGCCTTTTAATACAAAATGCTAGGTAGTTAATGATCTTTTCTAGAATCAATGTCACGAACGTCAACATATTCGCTGAAAATTACGTCTTCAAACTCTCAAATTAAAATGCATGTAATACCTTAGGGCAAGCACTCTTATTGCGAAGTATTCATCACCAATTGCAAACTGACCCAGCTTTTGCATGAAACCAGCTGCGAATCTCTTTGGAGCTTATACATCCTTGACGTTTCATTGATGTAAATAATTTGTGGAAAGAATTTGTTTTACCATAAGCATATGCACTATTGCCAATTGTTTCTGTCCTCGTCTAATGTTCATCAATGGGCGGTATCTCGCCGTTGGCAAGGTTTGTATTTCTCGATATGTTTTGATCCTAAAACTAAATAAGTTAGTGTTCGAACTCTTAACATCTTGTATTATTTAATATAACAACAAGTAAAAAAGCGGTCGCCATTACGGATCACTGCTATCTCACCTCTTCGTTGGTTCGAGTCTCAGGTTCAGGCAACGTGGGTATGTTAGAAAGCTTACCAGTAGCTTCTCAGCGTCGATGGCTCTTTCTGGGGTTTTCCCGGGTTCTTCATCCACCATTTATACTGGCCGCCATGTGTAGTCTAACTTGCGCTGAAACATGGCGTTAAACCGAACAACAACAACTACAAAAAATTAAAAATCATATTTAAATATCAGAATGTTCAGGATCTTTCAACTTTTATTGAATGAAAAGTATGCTAGCTTAAACTGTCATGTATATACTCGAACCATAAAATATGATTGGCTGTTTGAGGAGGTTATATAACTTGACCTTAACTTTGGCAATACAACGTCTTGCATCCAGCAGTCAATGTATCAAGAGAAAATATATGTTCCTTCCGCGATAACTCTATTTTTTGCCAGGACTGGAGTTTTATTCCACGAGTGTCTGTATTTATTCACTAACGCTTTATAAACGCAAGCGCAAAATAAAGCTATCAATAGCTGATATGATATTTAAATTACATATATGTCTTTTAAACTTATACATTTACGTAATAAAATAACGTTGTTGTGACAGTTCCAATGGTGTAACCTTATAATATTACGTAATTGTTTTGACGTACATTATTTACCTCGCTGTATCTTAGTGCTGTGATACTTGGGCCAGATTGGAAGCTAGGATGTCTGTACAATACTGAGTACTAAAATATGAATAAATACAACTGTTCAATCAACATAAATACTTGTACTGCAACGGTGTGTGTGTGTGTGTGTGTGTGTGTGTGTGTGTGTGTGTGTGTGTTTGGATTTTTAATGTAGCTTTAACAATTATCCAATCATATGGCTACGATGCTACGATGCCAGCAGTGTAGCAGTTTTAGCAATGTCTAGCACTGGGGTATTATATTGCAGACATGTAGCGTGATGACTCACCCCGTCACGTTATCCTAACACCAGGCCGACCAGTCCTAACAGTAACCATTTTTTTTTTATGAGCGTCTAGCGAGGCAGCTGCTAGTACCATTTTTGTAAGTCTTTGGTATGATTCTGCCAGGGTATCGAACCCACGACTTCCCGCATCTGAGGCACTCTCGCTAATCTCAAATCAATCGGAAAAGTTGAAATGTAAAAAAATAATTAAACAACAGTCAAAAGCTTGAATAAAAAAGAATCAGAGTTAGCATATGAAGTATCAAACTTTCGAATAAGCACTGAACCTTAAAGTTGAATGCACTGATCATTACGATTTTATCACATTTAGACCGTGGGAGATTTTTGAAAGGGTCATTTTGACCTTTATTATTAATTTCTCCATGTAGGCGTTACAACGTCAAAAGGGTCAGTGTTCCCATTCAATAAAATTGACCTGATATTATAACAGAGTTTGAGAAAGAGACAGTTGACCTTCCAGTCCATGTCAATTAGTCATTCTTCAAAGGGAACAGTTATATAACGTAGTTCAGAGGTTCCGACTGACTGACGAACCAAATGATTGTCTTAGGACACATCTTTAGAAACAACTGCGTATGCTTGGCCGAGAAAACATTCAGACGTACATCTTGAAAGTAAAGTAAATTTCAAGTGACAACTTTGATCCCAATTCTTTAGTCCGAAATTTTCTGAAAGAGAGAAGGCTGGCTCTAAGGAAGCCTTGAAAACGATAAGTGCTTTCCCCGTTAAACAAGAAAGGAACCAGGTGTCTATCTTGTGATAAAGACAGGGTTTAGTGCTGGAGGCAAATGTTTTAAAGTTAACAGCATTAAGGAAAGCAAATTTTAATTTCACGTAATATTCTATTGTTTTAATTGTTTGTTGCATGTAAATTTGTTTGATATGAATAGGTTCTATATTATGTATCGTTTATTCAATTTCATGGAAGTGTGCTCATGAGTTAGAGTTGCTATGCAATTTATATTATTCAGTTGAATGGAAATGTGCCGGTGCTAGGGCTGCTATTTTATTTATCTTTTAATTTTACAGTTATTAATTCATTACAAGAATTGATGGCATGCGATCCAAATTTCCATATTTGTAGGATATCATAGGGTTATATGAAATATATATGATATACTTGGCTTTGTATGTTATTAAGATACTGATTATGGTGAGTTAAGGATAACTACCTGTTATATTTTCTTTCGTAATGTTAAAATAATCTGGAAGTGAGTAAGGATCTGCGAATTTTATGTACTAGCAATCAAACATGTAGTATCTTACGGAAAATTGTCAATAGAGAGCTCACGTGGTTATTAAGGGCAAGGTATTACCGTAGATATACTTTAAACAGTGTCTGAAAAGGCGATTAAGATGCCATATCTTAGCATGAGGGGTCTCGGGTTGGAAACCATATGACCTCCAAATATTATCTCTCAGGAGTAATTCTGCTAGGCCAGTGCACAGAGTAATGCAGATTACTCTACTCTAAACACATAAAATAATAATTACCTATTATATTTTCTTTTGTAACATGAAAATAATCTGGAAGTGAGTAAGGATCTGTGATTTCTATGCAATAATAATCGAACATGTAGTATCATATGAAAATAAAATTCAATAGAGAGCTCAGGTGATAATTTATGGCAAGGTTTTACCGTAGATAGACTGTTCGCAGTGCCTGGATAGCTAGTGTGTTCTGAGTAACGCATGTGAAGGAATTGTATGTACATCTAGAAAGTGTTACATATAGCGATTTAAAGATAATTTTGTCTTTTAAGGAAACAGTTTTCCGAGGTAGAGGACAACTCGACAGTCCAGAGACTGAAGTCCAAAAAAGGGAGAAGTGATGAATCATGTCCAAAAGGGGGAAGTGATGAGTTCAGAGTAAAACGTAGGGAGTCCAAGAATGACGAGGCAGTCCGAATAGGAATAGGCAGACTTGAGGAAATAGAAAACGTTGGATCACGGTCCAGAGGAATGTGATAACATCAGTTGTGAACATTGCGCTCTTTTCGACACTGTTATGATGATGAAATAATCCAAATTAGACACAGCTATTAAATCATGTTGATATCATTTAAGTTTAATTGAAATTACCACTATTAATTTGTTTGATAAAATTTGTTATTTTTTGGTGTAAGTGTGGTCGTATTGCATTATTTCTTCCCAGTAATCTTGTCCAGTTCTCCGTTGATATTCTATCCTTCACTCACACCGCGTCATGTCATCGAGGGAGGTCATTCCCTAGATAATGTAGCTAAATCCAATTAACTACCACTCTCACTAAGGGGAAGACGTGATATAGTGCATTTTTTGTTTTCGTCTGATTTCAACGTTTTCCTAATTACGAGAGGGTCATTGGAGCTTGAACTCTAGGGTTTTATAAAAAGTAAACTCGTATATACTCGCTTTTAAGTTGAGTCAAACTTCAAACAAAAACGATCCTTATATTCAATAACCAGCAGATCAGGGTCTATGTTCTTTGCTTTACTGATTACACCTACGAACCTGCACAGAGCCAGACCTTTCGGTGCATTAAGCGCCGGCAGATTTAGATCAGTGCATTTTGTATTTTGGCTTCAGTTATAACCAAGTTTATACGATCCTATCTGTCATGTCTAGCTAATGATCCAATTATCAGATGTTTGGCAGGTAATTACGTGAAATCGTTTCATTCTAGTGAATAAACTGTATTGGAATACGTTACCTTTTTTATACTGCATAAAGTAAAAGGATATTCTCCAACATTTCTTTTAAACATTCCGTCATGAGAGGATGTATCTTGAATAAATGTTTTCACACGTGTGGAATCTACAATTTCAACATCATTGTAGATTTTATTTGATCACGATTGAACATCTGGAAAATAAATACTCATATTTACATAACAGACGTTTTAGTTCACTATTTTCTTGCGGCTGTAGATGTGAAAGTATCTAGTTCATATTATTTTAATATTTCTGAATTCCGAAGATTGGTTAAGCCAAAGTCACTCAAGTCAGATTGCATGCCATCGTTGACAACCTTATTGTTGTGACTAGTATAACTAAACCGATTGAATCATTAAAATGGCTATCCCTAACAACATATGCCTTTAACGTATGTACATGACAAAGGTGTTTGTTGGCTCCTACACACTGGTAGAGATTTCCCCAAATGTTATGATTTTAAAAATTAGCTGGAGAATGACCCCCATCAAGATGGGTTCAGGATGACTGCAATCTACTCCAGCAAACCAGGCAAGAACTGTCACTTGTGATTAATTGGTGGCAGAATCAGAGGATGCAATACCACCACATCATTGTATTAAACTAATGACATACATTCAACATAATACAAGAGAAGTGATTACCATTTATCAGTGAATTCTGTGTAAACCATTTTAACAAATTGTTTGCTCATTAAAAAAAATCTTCATATTTTGTATCTGAAAAATATCTGATACTTATTTAAATCAATAAAATTAATCAATGTGTATGTTAAGTAGGTGCAAATAAAGCAATATAAATTAGAATAGATCAGCAACATTGGAAATTAAAGCAATTACCCAGAATGCCATTCTGCCTCTCAACTGAAACATCATGGGTAATTGTTTTTTAGTCTATAAAAACAAGTAAACTATTTATGAATGTAGTACATGTATAAAAAAAATACTTTTTATAGCAAATGTATTCAAAACCTAAATTTTGGAGTGCTGCAATTACTGAAAGTATATATACTTTCTGAAAGCATATACATGTATCAACATGCCCACTCCCTCCTCAACTCAATTGTAATTCTAATTTAAATTCAAGTAGTGAAAATATAATATCATAATATGTGACACATGCTTCAGATTTAACTGAAAACACACAGACACGCACACAGACATACACACACACATTACGTGCTGTATTTTCTAAACAGTAAAAATAAACAGTGGGAACAAAAACCTGAGAAAAACAACATTATCAATTTTCCAAATAAACATTTTGCTTAACTAAATGCTCTCTCTCTCTCTCTCTCTCTCTCTCTCTCTCTCTCTCTCTCTCTGTTTTTGAGTGGCCAAGTAGTCTCAAACGCTCTCAGTTAGGGATCACTGCCATCTCACCTCTGTTTTAATAACAACGTTTTTATTTAATACTCAGTCTGACACCCAATTCTGATATACCACCAAAAAAATAAAAAATAACAAAGGATGGTCCCACAAACTTGAAACACTAGCCAAGAACTATTGAGTTCAAAGATTTTAATTTTATGGCAGACAACTCAATATATCTTGTTCTGTTATGGTGAAACTACATAATTATATAGGATATATATGTACATGTATTTATGATCAAAACATAATGCAAATTTGAATTTGGAACGAAATTCAAATGCAAATTTGAATTAAAATCCGACTAGAAACTGCCAAATTGTATATAAAATGTTGATATGAAAACCGTTACATAGTAGTTCAAAATGTACTGAGGCAATATTCATATCATCATGACTAAAATTAATATAGTTGCAAGTTTACTGCAAAATATACAGATCAAATCAACAAATATGAATTAATAGGGCAGCTGTATGAAAAAACTTGTATGCATTCCTTGCTTGTCCAGCCAAAGTCTGGATTATCAGTTATATCTTCAAACATCTCGTCTCTTCCTGCAAAATAAATTATATCACCACTAAATAGCTGATTCAATTTATTTACCTTCTGATGTATTATGCTAAATTTTAAAATAATATCCATCTGAACATTAATTTAGAATTGTATTGGGGGAAAATATGATTCTACTCCAACTTGCAGGAACACGAAACTGAATAAGTATATTTCATGTTAATAATATCATCAAAGAAATGACAGCCCCTCTGTGTGAAATTTGGATTCAATCATTCTAGTTTATCAATCTATAATTTAATAGAAGATTTAAGTTAATTATATCTCATACACTCTCTTATTTTCCCTCAATGTATGCGGAGCAGAAATGAAGTTGAACATATCCCGTGTTCCTTTGTTCAGAAGTCCTAATCTTTCTGTGTGTTCTAGTGATACTTTACTTTTGCTATTATTGGTCAAGACTTGTTTGTTTATTTTAATTATACCATATTCTTCTTCCAGTACAAAGATAATTATTATCTGTTTGATTTTATCCATGTTTCTAACCTTCATGACATTTACATTTTTTATATACAATCTCCTTAATAGATCTGCATGTAGTTCCAGGCTTTGTCTCACCTATCACCACTTACTAACCTTGGAGTGGATGTAATCAGTTTCCGTTTCCTTGGTTGTCGCTCTTTTCCTGGCGTTTCATTTACCGGTAGTTATCGTTTCCTCTGCCGTCGCATTCTGGCTCTGGTCAGTGCTTCCTTGAGATCTTCTTCTGGAATTCTGAGAAGGTCTTCAATATTGTCATAGTGGACATGTGGGCCCAGTTCATATTCTACTACATCACCGACTTTCTTGAGACCTCCACCTTCCATAAAATTTAGGAGTTCTGCCTCTGACACACCTGCCGTTAATAAATATTGCAGACAACTGTTAATTAATTTGCAAATACTGTGTAATGGAGTAACTGGAGGCATCCACAACTTTGGACTTCTTACATCTTTTCCAGGCAGTTTTATGCTTAATTGTCTTACTTCTTCCAAGGAAAGTCTTTCAGCATCATGCTTGCTAGGGCAGTAGAGGTTCTTCAGCAGACTTATGTAAACCCCCGGGTCAATGGTTACACTGAGATGTCCAGAATCTGGTCTTGAGCGGATCTTGAAGAGATTTCTTCTGAAGGTTTCATTTTCAAATATTCCTTTCAACCACTTTTCGTGTGAGATTCCATAAAATTTGGGAATAAAGTCGTTACCACCCAGGCTGAGACTGAAAGACAAAATCACCGCTATTTTATCTTCATTATATCTCATTTCAATGGCACTGACGATTCCTGTGATGTTGTAGATATCAAGCTTACCAGCACTTCCAGGCTTTTTGATGACAACATAGACATGATTCTTGAAATTACCATCATCCTTTCGTGGCAAATACAATGAAATGGCTAGATTATGTATGGGAATGCTATCAATGTCCCCCGATGATACATAGCTGACAACATTTTCTCCTTCTTTAAGTTTGGTTGCAATATAACAAAGCCAATCTGCCTGAGCTAGCTCTGCCTCACCTTTATTTTGCTTGATGTCCAACTTCTCAGAACGTACGTATCCTTTGTCTGATGCAAAATGGGACCGTATTGGAATAGCAAACTGTTTACATGGTATTTCCTTGTGATGCTCAGGAGTATCGCATGCGCATGGACTGAGATAATAATCACTATCTATATCTAGAACTATATCTTTCATGATTCGAAGTTCTCTCACATGACCGGCCATAAAATTGCTGATCATTTTTTTCCCTTCATGGTTTTAGTGACCGCAGGTTTGCTAATATTTTCTGTACTGATAATCTCACCATCATCTTTTAAGTGGTAGATGTCAGTTTTATTTTCTTTGGTTCTTTTCGCCCTGGTCATGGATTTGAGGTCATTTGGGGTGAAAGAATACTTCTCTTCACATATAACAACATGTGATGCAAATGGGAATTCTTTCAGCAACCACCTCAAAACTCCATTTTCTGCGTATCGCAGATACTGAAGCCCAGACCTGCCCAATGCTTTAAATTTGACCCCCGAAAACTCTACAAGAATTGTGGTCGTTCTTTGGGAGATATCTACAGGAACATTCTTCTCTTCAAGTAGAATTAAGCTTGCGTCCTTCTTTTGACGATCACCAATAGATAAACTTTCATTATTTTCATCGGTATTAAACTCAGTCAAAAGAGAAACCAAAGCAGTCCGTACACCTTTGGACTTTGAAACATTTCTCTTAGTGCACTCTGGTGTAACAACGGCTTGACAAGTATTCATCTCTGATGTGGCATGCTCGTTGAATTTTTCAAGCTTCAGTAGCATTTTCTTTCTTTTTTCTTGTTTTGCAGTTTCATCAGTCTTCTGAGGTTTAAATTTTTCACGTGTGATGGTAACACTCTTTCCAGCTTTCACACTTTGTTTTAGAGCCTTGGACGCATCAATATTGTCAAGGCTTGGTATGTCATGCTCAGTTAGAGAAAATAAGCTCTGTTGACATAATTATGTTCTAATGAGGTAATTTCCAATTTGCAATGTTTTTCTGTCCAAGATACACTCAGACAAACGTGTGGACTTGAATTCATAAATGTTCTGTGGTATCTGATCTTCATGTGTAGGTAGGGCTCCTCGACGTTGAATCATTCTTATAGTTGGTATTACATGTTGTAGATCTCTCTCAGTCACATATTTTCCAAGAAATTGCTCATGCTTACATAATTCATCTTCCTGTTTGACAGTACATTTTTGGATGTTACTTTTTTAAACCGATTCTTCGGCACTTAACAATATGTATATCACTGACATTCTTGGAACAATAGCTTCTAAAGCTGCTGATGGTCTGAATGCTTTCAGGGCATCACGATGATCCATTTCACGTTGCGAATCCAAACTAAAGTTGGTGTCACTTCCACGATGTGGTGTTGAAAAAAGCGAGGCTTTGAGTTGCTGGTGAAAATATCCAGCACTAAAATGTTCACATAGAAGATGGATAGAAAATTTACCGTATGAAGCAGCACCATTTACAAATGCAAATGGCAAGGATGTTTTGACAATGGAAAGTAGCAAATTATATACCTGAGTGCCACCTATTCTTTCAGCTATCGACAGTCCAACAATTTCATCACAATGCCTCATTAATTCTACATGAAGCAGGAAGGTTCCATTGCTACCACAAGCTGCATCAATGAACTCACGATATTTTCGACTCCATTTGCCTTCAAGATCATCTGAGGACATCACTGCAATGTTTTCTATAAGAGATTTTGCTGATGGTAGCTCAAGACACTCGACGAATCTTATGAAGATTGCCAAATGGAGAGTTAAAGATAGCCTTCGGATATTTCTTATTGCTGTTTCAATATGTGTTATGGTAACTAATTTAGTCCACTCTGTTTCGTCCTCATCATCCTGAAGAAATTTCATTAGATGGAATAAGCCACATGTCTTATAAGCACTAAACAAGTTGGTAATCTTGGATTTTATGAGGTGTAGTACCAGAAATTCTGGAAGGAATTTTCTGTACTTTTTATTTTCTTCCATGAGAATAAACAAATTTGATGCTATTTTCTGATCAGGAGCAAATAAAATACGGACTTTTTCACTTTGTTCTTGAACAATCTGCCCACTTTTTACAAGAAAGTCATCAAGGATTTCTTTTAGTTTCCATTTATCGTCATCTTTTCCAATTTCTGGAGGTGGGTGTTTGCAGAGAAGGCATGGTGGTTGATATTTCTTAAATGGCTGGGGTTTTATTGACTTTGATGGTTTGTTTCTTTCTTCTGCTAAAGTGCTATTTTCAGTTACCTCATAGAGACTGTGATCTGGGTCACATGTTTCGCTGCCTTCAGTAGATATTTCTTGATCTTCTGAAAGGTTTAGGCAAGAAATTGTTGAAATAGATGATTGTCGTGATAGCGAACCATCTCCATGAAACGTCCAGTCTTCTTCCGGTTGCATGGTTGACGTATGTGGCATGATGTTACAGGGCCTACTTGTCTGCAATGGACTACTTGTGTTTGTTAATGGAATGCTTTTAAGTATCAAAGCACATTCATTCAAAAGTTCTTCCGCTTCTTGTTCATCAATATCATCATCAGTGGTGTTTGTAGAGAACAAAGACACTCTATATGGTGGCGAAGAATCCTCTTTGATTGTAGACAGCTGAGCTACACCCTGAGCAAATATATCAGAGAGTTCATGTGAATCGTCAAAGTACTTTTCTAAGTCATCCAATTCAGCATGTTCTTCATCACTACATGACTGGTCTACTCCTTTGGTGGCTGAGTATATGGGATCTTCAGTAATGCTTAGATCTTTGAATGAGTTCTCCATTGAGGAGATCTCATTGCCTGTGATCGCAATGGTAGACCGTTCTGAAGCATCATTAAGTAGATCTTGCAATATAGACGAAGCTTTTATGATAGTACATAAATCCCAAAATATATGTTGGGTGAGCAAAGTCTGCATGGCTGTTTCTTCCTCAGATAGATTCAATATGCATCTCTCCATATCATTCTTGTTCAGTACTATTCGATCTTTACAACAACATTTTGGATCACCTTCACATTCTTCCAGATGTCAATCTAAAGTTACCTCGTTGTCTTTTGGAAGCCCTTTCACTGTAATCGGTAGTGTGCATATCTGTGTTGTATGGCTTGAGCCACGATCAGGATCTGCTCTTTTCTGCAGTCTGACAAGGTTGTCAAGGAACAAAATCAAGTGGCATTCGCGTAAGCTGACCAGATGTAGATCAGAAGCAACACTGGTCACTGACTTGTATAGCAAGGGATGTTTTCGTATAAAACATTCAAAGTAACATTTTTCTGGTTCAGCCATATGCTTTAGCCACTTTTCAGCTGCATGAATACCACGAGTAATGCCACAGTCCTGTGTTATGCCAAGTACATATGCTACATTATGATGATTGACTGCTAGAATTGATGTATTCATTTCCTGTGTAATGCCAACATGCTTCTTATTGTAGGTGTTCAATATGATATCATAAATTGTTTGAAGGCGTCTAATCTTGCTGACAATGAAATTGGTCTGATTGTCCGATTTTCTCATAGTTTCAGCATTGACAACTCCATGTTCAAGAAGAAGACGGAATGGGAAGGGTACGTTCAATTTCCATTCATGTAAGGGATCGTATCCCTTCACTCTTAATGGATTGTCTATGTTCTTTTCAAATGCCTTGAAACAGATTTTGCAATGTTTTCCATCTAATGTTTCATCTAAAATATCGTCATCTGAAGTACATTTGTATACATAAATTATTTTATTGTCTATTTCCTTTGTAATATAAAGATCTCTGAGAAGATGACGAGGCGTTTCCCCTGAGTTAGCTCCATAAATAGTGCCATGTTCCAGCCAGATAATTTCAGGTACATAGACATGATTTTTCAAGGAAGTTTGTAAAATGAAGGAAACATCAGAAAGCAATGTTCGTGGGGTTTGCTCACCTTCTAGTTCACAAAATACATGAACACCCTTTGAATGTCTGCACAATTCACAGCATCCCACACAAATTATAGTTCTTACGCGGAGTTCACTTTCTGTGTGATTAATTTCTTCAAGAGCAGCATAGAGACAGTTCTCAAGATACTCAGGAAGATGAATGATGTCCGTTTCTACAACAACACCATCTATTGCAGTAGCAACAACAGCTTTCCGGTTCTTTATTGAAGAGCAACATGCTCGGTTCAGGCTTTGCCAGTATTTTCCAAGATTTCGTGATAGAATACATGCATTGAAAAAGGTACGCTTCTGCTTAAGCAAGTTACTGGTGAAAGACAGTTCAGTCCTATTTGGTTCTTCACTGTTGTTGGATTGAAAGTATTTTTCAAATTCACATATTCTGAGCCACTGCTCCTCTGAGAAAAAGACTTTGTATGGATGGTAAATATAGTGAAGTTTCGTCTCTTCAACATGATGGATATTTGAGACATTTGATGGTACCGAAAAATCTGTTTTAGTTATGTCTTGATACAAACCCAACAGAAAGTCCTTGTCATCTGTTCTGTATAGAGAAAATGGATCATTTTGTATATCATCCGACAACGAAGGTTTCTTATGTGCAGTTTCCTTCGCAGAAGATAAAAGTAATAAAATACTGTCCACAATTTCGTTGCAAACATTAAAATCATTAGAATGGTGGAATACAAATTTCAAAAGTGCCTTAATGCTGCAACAAAATTTCCCATTAATTGTCCTTGTTTCATTGATTATTCTATATAGTTCTGCCTTTATGTTACACTTTCTTAATGGTTTATCCAAAGGCTGAATATTAGTAGCAAGAAAATTATAAAAATCATCAATATCCACCCATGGCTCTGAATTAATCACAAAGCAATGAATGTCATGCAGTTGCAGAAGTTTTGTGAATTCCTTTAAAGTATATATGGAGTCCTCACTTTGTGCCATCTTGAGATATTCCCATCATGTATCTGAAATCGTTTAAAAAACTATATCATTTGTTGGTATGATTCGTGGATAATGGTGCATAAATAGCAATAGAGAAAAATCCGGTTTGTCTGAATTTCAAAGCCAGATAGCAGTAAGGCTCATTATAACAAAAGCTACAAGGATTAAGTACACAATTAAATTAGAGAAACAAACACAATATGTGAAATATGTCAATTTTTTAAATAATTGTTTGTGCATTTTTTAAACTCACATAAGCCTTATGACACTGCCCCAATTACAGAAATTGTGTAACAATATCAAGATAAAATGAAACCAGCACAATACTTCTCTTTGCAATAAGAGGTAATTTCTCTAATCATGAGCATTTATGTTCTTGGAAACAATACCTGTTTACATAATTTGCTGTGAAAGTGGAAATGTATACTGTAGATTTGGGTGTAGAGACTATTAAAACATGAAAATTACTTACCTTTTCTTGGGTATCTTCATTATCTGCCAAGCTTAAATCAAAATCGTATGTTCAAGAATCGTCTTGTAAAACCTCAAATAAGGAAACCCTTATTTGTGATGCCTGTGTCTGTAGTTCTAGCTGACACATTTAAAAAGCAAGTTTTTTAAAAAATTTATGAGCAAACAATTGTTAAAATGGTTTCCACAGAATTTACTAATAAATGGTATTAAACAGGAACTAAATATATCTAATGGACATTGCATAATCGCTTCTCTTGTATTATGTTGAATGCATGTCATTCGTTTAATACAATGATGTGGTGGTATTGCATCCCCTGATTCTGCCACCAATTAATCACAAGTGACAGTTCTTGCCTGGTTTGCTGGTGTAGATTGCAGTCATCCTGAACCCATCTTGATGGGGGTCATTCTCCAGCTAATTTTTAAAATCATAACATTTGGGGAAATCTCTACGAGTGTACACCAAGTAGTGTTAATAATATAATTTAAATCACTTACTTTGTTTTCCGTTGTATCAGGACTATATAGCCTGAAGAGGATTTTGGTGTAAGGCAAGAAAGTCAGAACTCCATCATCGGGCTGAAAATCTTTTATTTTGTAGTTCAGTCATGTCTTATTTTCATATATGACTGAGTAGTGTGATGATTAGTTCGTGCAATTTCACCAGAATTTGACAATTTATAATTGAAATCTGAGACATAGTCAAGACGATTAATTTCAATTTCAGATGTGTATTTTTTGATAACTTCAATATCCCTTGGACAGTATATTCAAACGCCTAGTTCAAACGGAATAAAACCCATTGAGTCTTAAACCGATTCCCTAACAGAAAGCAACAGCAAATGATTACCTTTATCTCAGTCTGTTCCTATATCAAAGCAATATGACAGAAACATATTCTACAACGCTCGATGAAATCTTTCTAATGCTCATTGTGATATACAGAAACCTTAAGCTGTTGGATGCCAGATCCAAGCATGACTTGCTGGAAAACTCCATATATAAAAGTTTACCCTTAATCAGACTTGATAGATTTGGGAAGACCAAAAAGTCCAAATGGAAACCAATTATCAAACCGTGTCCTACGGTTTTAGTTTTAATATTTCTCAAATGAAATACCTCTAGAAATCTTGTTTGTAGGTACATATTATGATCAACAAGAATTGGTTGCCTGACTTGGTTTTAGGTACGGGACCGGCACAATCTACCATCATTCTGCTAAATGGTTTGTCAGATGCAATAATCGACTGCGAATGAGCTTTATGAACTTCCTATTGGGTTTTCCTAATGTTTGAGACGTGTGTCAAGATCTACATCATTTGCAAATACCACTTTTAATTTATGGCCAATAAAATTCATTTAAGATTTTGTGACAGATTTATTGTGACAACATGTGAGACCAAAATGACCAGTGAAAGAAATGTAATGAGCAAGGCTAAGACTTTTTCAGTTCACTGATCACTCATCACCAATGGGTAGTTTGTCTCCATTTTCTTATATGGACACCATTTCTCACAAAATAACAAAATGTTACTTGTGTGGCGTCCGATTCACTAATAGCCCTCGCAAGTCACATTAAAAGAAGTAGACTAGAATAATATTATCGTTTTCGAATTCATAACAAACCCAAAATAATATTTATGTTCAAAGTCAATAAGCACATTGTGCTTTTAATAATTTAAATAAATAAACAATTCCTCAAAAATTATATCTTAATGCAAATAAACGATAGATATTAAAATTAAAACAAGAATATGACTAGAAAAAGGAATGAAAATCTTATATTTCTTCTCATTATATTTAACCCCAAGTGTCAATATCACAACACATATCAACACATGAGATGTGTCACATTAAATCCTCACCTGACTGATGTCGCAATACTTCAACCGTCCAATCGGAAACTTACGTCAAAATGTGCACAGGTTCATTTCCAATAACCTTCTAAGGCCACAATCAAAGCCGGCTATAGAACGCAAACCCAAGTAAACATCTTTATTATATTTCAATGTCTCATCTACTTTCATGGAGAACAATTATCTATGTAATATGTTTTTTATAAGTGATCATTACAATCTACAATCATAGACATAATTAAAACAATATAGATGTATATCGAAATAAATAGAAACACAGACAGAAGGGCAGACAGACAGACAGACAGTGTGTGTGGTATACTAAGGTACTGCGTAATCGTGAATGTTATAAATGGATCGTATGTGGCTCTATATAGGACTTTGCCATAATGATTTTAAAGACGATAAGCGTCAAGGAATTTTTGAAAAGTGTTACGTATATTTGATATAAGTCATTTATATTTATTTTTATTGTCTGTTTGTTAGATTAAAATTTGGCATTTTAAGTTTTAAGATTTGTTCTTTGAAGGGAGGGGGTTTGACCTTTACTTTACAGAGTAAACAACAGATGTTAACCTCATTTTCTGACCTTGCTTCAGAGTGTAAACAAGCTTCTAAAATGATTGGTTAATTCCAAGGACATTAGAGCTTTTCTTAAAATGATTGGTTGATTCCAAGGACAAAATGGAGTAAAGTATAAACATCTTTCTAATTTAGTTGGGTCATGCGATGTTTGCGTGATTTCTTGAACGTGAGATTTTTCTGAGAGATTCTGGAAGGTAGGTCGTGACCACTTTCTTGTTTACGTGGGGACAGGTATATAATTGATGTTTTGGAGCGAGATATTTAGTAGAAGTTGGGCTTTATAATATTAAGTTGTGTCTTCTTTTTGAGTTATTTTTAATTACCGTGTACTGGAAATTGTGTCAATTCGTTTGGGATCAAGAGGAATTTATTGTGTTATTTATCTGGAAATTACTTGTGCTCATTTGGATTATTATAAAACTAAAACTGACTTCATCCCATGACATCGTCGTCCATATTGGATTACATCGTCAAGATTCGAACCGGGAACTATTAGGACATTTTATTATCAGGACTCTTGCAATTCCACTAGTGGATTATATTGTGAATTCATTTTGGATTAATTTTTGGACTTGATTCTCTAAAACCGTAAGTTTAAATATTTTCTTTTATGAAAATATTTGTACTCAATAAATTGTTTGTTAAATTTTACAAGCTTGTTATTTTCACTTCTTTCTATGTTGCTGCTTATTCGAGCCTAAGCACGTAACAAAAGCATAAAACGTACTCATTTCATATTGATTTGTAATTTCGTACCTGATTGTCATCAAGCAGTGTAGGCGGAAACGATAGACCAATATCCATTTTCGATAGGAATTACAAGCGGCATATACCTCCAGGGGAATGAAATTCGATTTGCATACTGTTTCAAGTAAACAAGACAGTATAGTAATGTGCCCCGAACTGTCAAGTATCAGTAAAGAATTAGGCAAATAACAGCTAAATAGTCATTGGGTGTTCTTCTTTCAACTTTAATTGATAGAGAATTAAGCAACCAGTATATGACGCACAAACTCTCTATCCGACTCTCATTGTAAATGAAGACGATAGTTTAAGACAGGTCGAGAACGGTTTCTACCTAGCAATCTAAGAAG
Organism: Unio pictorum; assembly: GCA_030141615.1. Lineage (NCBI taxonomy): Eukaryota > Metazoa > Mollusca > Bivalvia > Unionida > Unionidae > Unio > Unio pictorum. Next base: position 3,252,781 of record JARLTB010000075.1, read on the forward strand.
CGGCCCATGTGACTCAAATCACCATCTTCATAATAATAATAATAATAATAATAATAATAATAATAATAATAATAATAATAATAATGACTTTGTATAGCGCCTAATCATTCAAAGCTCTAAGAGCTTTACAACATCTATAATAATATGACTGCAAACAAAAAATAAAACACCCTGAAATTACGAAACACAAAACTGAGAATATTTAAGTAGGAAACATTTTAGGTCTTTAAGTTTGTTCTTGCAGTAGAAAAAAATGAGTTTAAAGAGCACTCTTGAAAAGAATCACTTGTCTTTTTGTCTAATTTCAATGGATTATTCGTTCCAAGTTGCTGGGCTCTGGTCTGCAAATATACGTTGTCCATATTACTTCGTTTTCATAGTGGGAATAATGATTATACATTGTCATAAGAAGAGCGTAAGTTTCTTCCCGGTGTATACACATGAGTGAGGCTAGATAGTTATGTTGGACTGGGGTCCGTCAGTGAAACGTAGCACAGAAAACAAATGTTTGGTTTTGATTCTAGATTGAATGGATAGCCAGCGTAGCGTTCAGAGCAGCGGGGAGGTATACTCTGATTGTAGTACTCTAAGGATGATACAAGCAGCTGTGTTTTGAACTTTTTGAAGTTTCTGGAGTAGATACTGAGACGAACCAGACAGAACTTGTCCAGTCTTGAAAGTACTAATCGACACACAAGTGTTTTACTGGCATGAACTGAAAGATATTTGCGAACGGAGCTGAAGTGAAACACAGAGCTCAAGATATGCAGCCTTGCATATGTTCATGACATGTTGGTGCAGTGTGATAATACTGTCCAGATTAACATCTAGGTTTCGAATTGACAATGTTGGTTTTGCTTCTATTTATTGTCTAAGGTAAAGGATGTGAATGAGAAAATCTTTGTGATGTGATCAGAATGGCCTCAGTTTTATCATCATTCAAATGCAGCTTGTTACATGCCATCTATGATTTCACATCAGAAATGCACCTCTCTACTCCTTGGATGGTAGCATCATCTTCAGTTGGTTGGTTCGATTTGTATATGTGGGTGTCATCAGTGTACGATTTGTGAGACACTGGTGATGATCTATGACACTTGAAAGCGGCTGAATGTATAGAATGAAATGAACAGGACCAAAAATAGACCTCTGTGGAACATCACAACATAGATCAGTGTATTTGCAAATACAATTTGTGACCTGTTCACTACGTAGGACATGAACCACACAGTAAGGCTGTATTGAGAATGCCAAATACATACTTGAGACAATTAAGTAATATATCCTGGTCTATTTGCTGCAGACGAATCAAGGAGGGTGAGGACTGTAATATTTCCGCTATCCAAAACAGAGAGAATGTCATTAACTACTTTCAGAAGAGTAGTTTCAGTACTGTGGCAAGGGCGATATGCAGACTGTACATTGCTAAAAAAAACGGTTTGAATTCAAATGAAATACAAGTTGCTTTAAAACAACGTTTTCTAAGATTTTTTTATATGAACGGGTGATTAGAAACTGGGCGGTAGTTCAAATCTTTATGGTCGAGTGTTGGTTTCTTCTTCAGAGGATTTACAGTGGCAGTGTTGAAAAATGATGGGAATTCTCCAGATGAGAGAGAGGTATTAATAACATCAGAATTTGTATTAAAAAATGTCAATATACTGTTTTTTCCTACTATTTATCTGATTTAAGTTTTATGGGCAGTTGAGGTTTTGGAAGGAGGGTGATGGTAGTATAGCATTGTACTCTTATGTATGATTCGAAAGACTTGAATAAAACAGACAAAAACAGGTAACGAAAACAATCTATGATCATTGCTTTACATATTTTGTCATAACCGGAAGTTACAGTAACAAGTAAATCAGTTTATCTTGATACAAGAATAAGGCGTCTATTGGGCTCAATCTGTTGCATTAATGACCATTTTGTTTGCGAGCAGATGTGTCATTCGTATAAATGTTTGGTGCCATTTAACAAGGTTTGCTATTTAATTCAGACTTGCATTAATTATTGACTTTTTATAAAAGATATTTCATTATATGTTATTGATAATGTAGCAATGTATGTTGGGATTACATTGTGCAAAATCAGGGATAATTTGGTAAAGAACGGTTTTGTTTTCATTGTCTTAGACTGAGCAAGAACATTTATTTTATTTTTTACAGCTAGACTACTTGACGATTGTCATGTGATTTATTGTAATTTTGGTCATCGACTTTCAAATTATAACTAAGATCTTTTGAGAACAATGTGCAAATTTAAAAATCAAGTTTCTGGTGAGACCGATCAGAAGTCCTTATCTCATCCTACGTGTACCTATTGCAAAAAGAATCGACACGATAATTCTGCACAAAATCCAGACAGACCGATTAAAAATGCTCTGTCATATCGCTACGATGTCTGCAGTGAGATAATTTATCGCGATGTCTAGCACATGGGCATCATGGCGTAGACAGGTAGTAGACCCAGTCACATTATTCTGACATCAGACCGACATGTCCTAACACTAAAAGCCTAATGCTGAGCCCTAGCGAGGCAGTTTTTAGTACCATTTTTGTAAGTTTTTGGTATGACTCCGCCGGGGTTGGAACCCACGACCTCCCGCTTCCGGAGCTGACTCTAACTATTAGGCAACCACATCGGTATGTCACGGTCATGCGTTGAAAGCAACACATATCTTGGGTCAAACAAACCCCATTCTGATTTTATTATAGTGTAATTGTAATTCCCCAGACAGAAATCTAATTTAGAAAATAATATCTTTAATCCAATTGTAATGATGTGATAATGTTGTACTTGGTTTTGATTTCTAGAATAGGGTACAACACTCACACTTGAAGATCAGAGGACAAAAACAAGGCTTTTTGAGTTTTAATTGATTTTGCCAAAATGAAACATATTTCTTTTCGAGAGAAGTGGGTGGACCTGAAAAGGACCATTGGATGTTTGATTTCGTTTTTTTTTAAAAAACAAAAATACATCAGGAACGGGACGTAATCAGCTTTAACTAACTTATGCCTTTGCCATGGCAAATGCCTACTTATGGACTTTTATCCTATCGATGACATGGTAGAAATCACTATTGTTTGGTATCTCAGGCATAGCAGGTGTATGAACCAGGTTGGTCTGTTTGGCACGGGAAGGTCTTGTTTTCTTCTATCGTAGTAAAGAGGTATGATACATTTGTTTCAGACTCCTTGATTCAGCTAAAATGTCCAAGACCACCGTCACTGTTTGACTTTCACTGTCCTCATTATCTTCTAGACCTTGTTTCTTCTCTGCTGCTAGTTCTTCTTTACTGTTGTTTAATTCTTCTTGCCTCTTTTTCTCGCTGTTGCTGTTGAAAGAGAAAAGCTTCTTCTGCTTCTGTCTGCTACTGTAAAGATTTCTCCCATTTTTCTTTCCGTCTCTATTTAAATTCCTCGACGTGTGATAAGGAAGAAGAAAGCGGTGAAGGTACTGGTACAGGAACAAATTATTGCTAAGAGAGAAACTCGACTAAATCCCAATTAAAATCGGTCTCTTCTGAACGTATAACTGTTGGCTTTGGTAGCCACTGTTATAACATCACTTCTTGTCTCCAATGCCGGTGCACCCAAATGGTCGTCTTCTTCGTTTCAGTCATGTTTGAAACCTCTGTCGCATTAATTAACTGCGCACAGACGCTAGGGAATATGACGTCACGGGTAGCTCTCTTCAGATTTGAATATTGACTCCGCACTTTGACGGATGTTTGTTAGGATTGGTAAAAAACTAAGTTTAGATCCGCTATTCCATTATTAATAACCACAGTTCACTGCATTCCTTTCACATGTTCTCGTCACAAGATGTGGACTAACGTTAAATCATCTACCCTCGTATCGTCCATAATGTTCCACACGTATTTTCACATGTATGGAAAATCACTATGGCAAATTATCCGGATCTCCGATACGAGCATTTGGACAAGAATCTATGTGGAGAGACAAGGCTCTCTGAAGAGAGCCCTCATCTATGGGCCAGAATTCATAACAAGTTTGAGAAACAAAGACCGATGACGATGTTAACATTAAAACCGAAAGGCCCTTTTCAGGGCCACTCGTATGCCTCGAAAAGATTTGCTTTCTTGCCTAAAATTTTCTTTTTGTATGTATGTATGTATGTATGTATGTATGTATGTATGTATGTATGTATGTATGTATGTATGTATGTATGTATGTATGTATGTATGTATGTGTGTGTGTGTGTATGTATGTATGTATGTATGTATATGTGTGTGTGTGTGCGTGCGTGCGTGCTTGTGTGTCTATGTTTCTATGCATATTTATGTGTCCCTAAGGAATCGCATATGCAAGTCAGTCTTTGATGTTCCACCCGATTCAGGTCAGTCCCTTGCAACATTGTTGCCAATCTCCCGTACCCTCACCTCTTCCATTCATATTGTCCCTCTGCACCAATATCCTCCATGTTGAATTCACCTTGTCGCTAGAGTAGTCAAGGATGATCTGAAAAATCTTGTCGTTAGAGTTGCTCGGGGGTAGAAGTGTATCTGTAATGTATATTCACATTGTCGCTAGGGTACCCCACTATACTTCTTCCGAAGAGGAACAAACACGTGTACATACATGAATTTGGGACAAACAGAACCGTATGGACAAAAAGTCTACGTACCTATTGAAAATACTGATAGGCACCATTGCTACTCGCTGTATATGCATCCACCATCTAGATGGTCATGTTGCTGATAAGCTGCTACTCATGGCACTAAAATACAGACGACAAATTAGCACGGTCCTTTGCCAGCTCCGCTGTAAAACTCATCTTAGCTCCAAATCACATAAGGCAACACGCGTCTTTATTAAAGCAGGGCTAGAACTAAGAGCATATTCCCTAATCTCACATTCAGAGAAGAGCTAGGTTTCATAGCATACATTGTATGATACTAGGGTTGCCTGTGAAGACTTACCTTAAGCACCTGCAATCAGCGACAAGTTTCCAATTAGCCAAAGGCTGTGTTTCATAAACACCAAATCACACTTAGACATTAGCAGTCAACATGCCTATCATAGAATGAAAGAATAATCTGCTCATGGAGGAGGCGATCAATGAGAGCGTATGCGATGATTATATATTATCATCGCTTTTCATAAAAATGTTATATAGCTCATTAGTTCTCCTCTAATATTTCACTACATTTCAATACCAATAATCACTCCCTACTCAATTTTTCTTTGACGCCAATAGATATTGTGCATGGATACATGAATAGACTGATAAAAGAAAGTTTTTTTTAATTAATTAATTAGATGCGTTGTGTCCCATGGCCTTAAATACTTGGTACTATATGAAATTGTTTAAATTTTAAGAAACAAATTGACATGTTGTATATAAACTTTTAGCGCATTTTATTTTATGGCTGTACCTTACGCTATATATTCTGGTATCGAGGATTTTAATGTGCCTGTAAAACGGAAAGAAATTGACCCCACATACAGCGACCCACGGGATCTCTGCTAACTAATGTGATAGTGAAAACAAACCACTGGTGGCGTACAGAGGAAACAACGTCGTAGTCTAACTGATTTAAGATCTGGAGAAAGGAATGTTATACCTCTGAGAGGGCCCATCTTCTCCCTTTGGTTAAATAGACTAAATAATGTCACAGTTGCCGATTGCGCCTGGGTGATGACCTGGCGAGTGATACCTGCCTCGTGCCGGTTCTGAGGTGCAATGCGTAACAAATGTAACATCCTGCTACGACTAAGCCAAAGCAAAACAACTAAATCCCCAGAGTTCTTCTAAATCCTTAAGAACTACCAAAGGCATCTGACAATGGCTGCTCTAATAGCGGCCTTAATTGGAGACAGCAAAGCCATTCCCAACAACATCGAAAAGTGGCCTTTTCTCTGGGACAGCACTGTTTAAATAATCATCTATCGGTTCTTAACTGGTCGTATACTTAAGCTGACTGATGACCTCCACCATTCAATATACACGATGTCCCACTTCTAATCGCAGAGTCTATCTATCCGTACGAGGATATGGATAGGTGTAACCAATTTACGATATTCAACTACCCGCCATCGAAACCGTCCACAGCAACACTGACCCTACAAGTCTATCGTCCGAAGATTATCAGTACCCTCAGAAAGAATGGAAAACCTTTGTCTGCCAGATGATGGCAGACTAGCACGACCTTTACTTTAATATGTAAGTTCTTCTTTTGGTTGATATATTTGAAGCCTTTGGAGTCACATCTTTGATGACGAATGCAATCGACCATCCTACCTACTTTAGCATAATCGGGATTATGAAATCGACCATCCCAATTATCTTAGCTTATTCGGGATGAACTAGGATGCTTCACTTACGACCATGAGCCCAGAGCTTGAACTGCTGACTGAAATTAAACTACATCTTTTGTTGAGCCAGGCCATCGAGGTGACATCTCTTTGCTGTTCCCTGCCTACGACCCCTTCAAACCTACAACCTGGATAGCTATCCGTCCCCGACAATCTCATAGGCCATGATGCCGGCCTTACCCACGGGCGGCCAACGCTGAAACAAGATTGATTTAGTAGCTTACCTACGGGTTCCTCGAGGACGCGACCTAGATCGTGCTGGGGTCGCTAGTCTACTAAAACCCGCAATCCGTCTGTTTGCCCGCTGACATTTGTGTATGTCTTCCTGTTTGCGAATGCTTAATAGATCTTGTAAAAACAATATACAAGCTCTATAGTCTTTAATATTAAAGACATTTTAATAGCATGAAATTGCATGGTAAATTAAAACGTTTAAATATTATATCTGTGAATCCATCTGTGAAAACATCTTGCAAAGCTCTAATACATTTATTTGTTTCACTATCTAACTATTATAGGGTTAGTCGGATTTATTAAATATTCATGTCATTGGCAAACATTGATACAAATTCTATTTAAGTGAGCAATGGTCAGATCTTTACCATGATATTATGAATTTTAAATGATGTGAGCTACAAGTATACTTTATAAGTGCTCGCGAGATGCTTAAGTTTTCTGAAGTCAAAGAACTTTGCTGGAATAAGATGTATTTAAGGAAAAGGTTTAGCATTTGAAACTCAAAATTACTGCGTGACTTTATAGTTTGCAGTGAAGTGTGTTTGAGTGATATTATTTGCGCTCATGTTCATGATGTAAGTGTGGTTTGGTTAACATTTGCCTACATTCTTAGAAACATTGACTTTGCGTCAGGTTATTACGTAGTACAATATGCATGACGATATATAACTCTGAGTGGTCCAACTTCACGCCCGAGTTATGTGGCCTGCTGGTAATTTGTGTGGCCCAAGCTGATAAAAAAAATCAGTTATATAAATGCAGTGTAATTATTATAATATATGTTTTGTGTATTTACATTTTTGATATATTTGACACACGGCGTTGAAGATGTTTTACTAGCCTTGATATTCCTAATTAACATCATATCAAGCAAACAATTTTGTAATCTGAGTTTGGATTGCAATCCTTCATAAAGCTTTGAAGGGCATGTATTTAACATTTATCAAATTAGTTAAAATATGCATTGCCTTTTCTAGTTTTATGCTTCGATACCGTGATATATATAATACGATAGGACAATGTCAACCAAAGTTATAAACTCACCGTTTGATTCAATCCCTGACATAACAAATGGATCTTCACTCGCTTCCTTTTACATACCTCACCGAACGACTCTTCTTCTCCATGGTTCAGATCTCATTATCGTCAAAATTAATAGTATTACTATTAGAAACATACAAATAAAAACTGACAAATAATACAATCTGATTTAAAAACACCTGCAAATAAAAATTACATAAAAATACATAAAAAGCCCAAACACAAATGTACACTTTATTAATCTGCGCTAAATACTATTTGTAACGAGGAATTCCTCTTATAGCCACTGGTTATATAATTCTGTATATATTATGTCATAAACAAATTGATTAGAAAAATATATTGCAGTATTTCATGTTGCACATAGTTTTGATATTGGTTGTTTAATTGTTTGATCTTGTAACTATGATGTTAACACCTCAATGACTATTCTAGAAACTGGCAGCAAAGTACCTTCACAAAGACACACCGATACAGACAATCTGGGCTGACCTGGGCTGGAATCAAGCCCAATTACCTCGACTAAATGAGCAACCGCGGCTCACGGAATATTTTTTTAAGAATAGTAACTACCTATCGGTATATGTATCTGAAACGAAATCTGTACATTAATAAGAAAAATAATTCTAAGTTTGTCACACACAAAATACATTTAGAGTTGATCATAATTTAGCATTAAGGATTTAACATTCCATGAATCGAGATATTTCATAATTTTTAAAAAAATATTGCTATGCATAATATTGACCAGGCTTCCAATATTCTACCGTCTGCCAAGCTGTGTGATGCTGGTTAGAGGTATGGCTTCACAAAATGGAATAACTGTCTGGCATTATTTAGAATGCAATTAGACTACTCCGCAACTCTTTCGTGCTAACATGGTAATGCTTAGGATAATAACATCTCGCGGAAAATATATATTTTTTAAACATTAACATTCATGTAAACTTGCAATTATACAGTAGACATTTATACATATATCTTCAACACAATTTTATCGCAATTTTCCTCATTTGTGATAATTAATTAAATTTATACAAACCATTGTGACCATTGATTTCAATATATTTCAAATTTCGGTATTTTCATTCTTCAACCTGCTGTGCTTTATTGGAATATCTAACATCAATTAAATCACCGTCTTTGAAAGAAAACGTTAACATCTCTATAATTAATATCAAGATTCCTAGATAATAAACGTTCATAATTTGTTAAAACTACATTTTTGTCTTCGCATCTTTTGTTTTTTATGCATGTTGTCTCTACATTTACTCTAATAACAACATTTGATGTAATAATAACAGGAACACTAGTACCAAAATTGCGGTTGGATCTGTGATGCTTATCGTTGAAATGTACCAATACAGTAATTCTTCACATCCGACGTACAGTCTACGATAGCTTAAGGTGTTAATTCTCCATTCTACAAATGTTTGTAGGATCTTATTTTAAAGAGTTCCATGTTTGAAATAAGTCCACATGTTCATATAATGTATCAATTGTTTCCGTTTAAAATGCATTTGTTCTATATTCAACAATTATTTATTTTCATAAATCTAACAAGTGATTTCATTTCTAAAGTGAAATATCTACTTGGCGGTAGGTCTAGAATATTTATACAAGGCCGACTGTATTTTACGTCTAAAATCAAAACAAAAAGTGCCAAGGAAAGCGCAGCAATCTTGCAAAATATATTTTGAAGACAATTTTGTATTTGTCATCTCGTGTCCTACTATGTTTATTTTAATTAAGTTATATGTATTCTAAAACTTGTAACTTCTCTAAGACGAAAAAGACCTTTTGAAAATGTGTCTTTTTTCTGTAATCTGCATAATTGTGTGGGAACATGCAATATAATTTTCAGGACAATTTCACTTTTCATAATTTTGTCTGAAAGTGATTTATCCACGGAAAGAAATCAGTTGCAGAATATTCAGTTCCGTAATAATAACAAAGTAAACTATATGCATCATTTGCTCCTTATTATCGTCATGTTGTCTATGATTTAAGCATAGGACGTTTATACATACATGCATCCCATCTCTTTTTGGATAATTGCCCTGATACTTGAGAAGATTCTTTGTTGACGAAATCACACGGTAAACAACCCTTTCAAACTAAATATCTAAGAGACTTACTTGCACCTCACCTGTGAAGTTAATTTGATAACCATTTTATGACAGATGGCAAGGTAAATTACACGCCAAAATGAATTTCATTGCTGACATTTGCACAATATAATTTCAATCTCCTCAATTGATCTAAGCAGACATGGGAAGAACATAAGTAGGCTACATTGAAAATGGAACTCTAATAAATATACATGGCCAACATGTTTGTCATGTTATGCAAAATATTTGTCTGTCATTTGCAGCAGGTGATGTTAACGTCTAAATTTGCATTTAAATTCACACTTTAATAATGAGCTGCGTAGTACATGACGGACGTAGTTACAGCATGTGTAATAGTAATATACAGATATAATTAGTACAGTTTTACTTAATGTCATTGTGTGTAACAATAATATACATATACAATTAATGTATTATTACATTAGTACCATTGTATTTAATAATCATATACATTGTCCCATGCGATATGAAACGAAAATGCCAATAGAAAATACTAATGATTGTTTAACATTTTATTGTAAGTAGGTTCAAATCTTGTATAACGATTTCGAAAACATTTATGCTATTGACATGTCATTGAATAATGTATGACACCCTTCGATATAAGTTTTCTTTTACGTGTCCACCATCCTTACTTGATATCAACGTTTGTTTTACGCCTATACATTATTTTATTCACAGATGAGCCAGACGTTCTTTTATACTGTTATACGTCGGATAACGAGAAGACTTCCGATACCGTACTACCAAAACGCTTCATTGAGACAGATGGATCAGAGTTCAAACGTAGCTGTTAATTGGAATAATCACTTTTTTGGCAACTAGATAATTATATTTCACTACATCTCTCTAATTGGAATGAATTAGTTTCTTATTCATCTTTAGGAAGCAATGGTAATGTCGTATCTGACTATAGGTATTCAGGTAAACTAGGGTGCATTTTAAACAAATTAACTAATTTATGCTTGTAGTACCGAAGATTCAGGCTATGCCACCTGGTTTCCTTATGTACAATGCCTGAGCCAGACTCTTGGTAGCACCTAATACTATTATATTTTGAAAGCTTCCAAATTTATTTATCTTCTAGTGATTTTATTTCTTACATACTACAAATATCTCGGATATAATCAGGATAGTAAACCACAGGAAGTGTATAAGATTTGAAAATCTTTCCACAAATAAGTGATCCAATCTATATTTAAAATTCTTCAGAATATTAACATTTTGCAAAGTCTTGAAGACAAATGCTTGACATGAGCCTGCCAATTGGTTTCACAAGACAATTTAATAGCTACGTGTTCGTGTTGGAATACTTTCTATATATCTTTACAGTGGACAAAACACCAATTTGGGCATGACCTAACTCCAAATACATATGCCAGTCATGTTAAATATAGGTCACTATGCCTTTTTGTTGTAAGGTTGTGATACTAACTGGGGTATTTATAATCAACTGGTTTGATGATTCTGCCATAAAAGTTACTTAAGACTGAAAACTCTAGCATGAAACAAAGCTCATGAAATCAACTTAAAACACAACGTAAGCAAGTCAGTGAAGCAGGAACTATTGGTTACAGTGACATATTTATGTGATGAGTTTATAGTACTCTAAATGCATCCCCAAACTTCATAATCATAGGAACAACAGTGTATAGCATGTATATCGTGAATCAACTATACAGTGAAACTCCTCAAAATCGACACAGCATCCCCAGCAGACATAATATCTCGTTTAGTCTGAAATATTGTCTTCCTTAATATAATTTCCCCCATCAGTTCACCAATAACCCTTAACTTTGAATATGAAAACGAATTTTGATCGCATAGTTTCAAGTTTAAGCTGAGAAAGAACAAAACTGAAGCTCCATTAAATCTTTACAAAATAGATTAGCTGCTAATATCCTGAGGCAAGATACAATATTATACCTTTATATCTGCAAATGATATATATATATATATATATATATATATATATATATATATATATATATATTGTTACGTGCTTAGGCTCGAATAAACAGTACATAGAAAGAGTGGAAATAACAAGCTTGTAAAAACTTAATAAACAAATTTATTAAGCACAAATATTTTCCAGAAAAGAAAAATAAACTTAGGGTTTAAAGAATCAATTCCAAAATTAATCCAAAAATAATTCAAAATATTATCCACTAGAGAAATTGCAAAAGTCCTGGTAATAAAATGTCCAAATAATTCTAAGTTCGAATTCCAGCGAAGTATCCAAGATGGAAGACGATGTCACTTGATGAAGTCAGTTCTTGCTAATAAAAATCTATGAGCACAATTCTTTTCCAGATAAATAACAAAATAATTCCTCTTGATCCAAACGAATTGACATAATGTCCAGTACAAGGTAATTTATAATAACTCAAAAAGACACAACTTAATATTCTAAAAGCCCACCTTCTACTGAATAGCTCGCTCCGAAACATAGTTTATATAGCTGTTTTTACGTAAACAAGAAAGGGTTCACGATCTTCTAGAATCTCTCAGAACAAATTTACGTTCAAGAAATCATGTAAACACCGTATGACCCAACTAAAATAGAAAGATGTTTAAACAAAGCTCCATAATGTCCTTGGAGCCAACCAATCATTTTTAAAGCTTGTTTACAACTCTGAAGCCAGGTCAGAAATGAGGTCAAATCATAGATGAAAGTTTGATTGAATAAAAAAAAATAGTTTTAAAATTTTTAACAACTACTGCAAGCTGGAACAAATTAATAAAGGCAGCAAGTACTGTCGTAATTTCAAGTGTGAGACAAAGACCTGGACAATAGTAAACGGTTATATGAGGTTCAAACACTAAACATGCACACAAATATATTTGATCCAAGATGTATTATATCTTTGCACTACAAAAGTGCTAGCATTTAAGACAAATTATAAAAACCAAATGACAGCAGGTAAACAATTTAAGATAAATTTTTTTTAAAACAACAAATGACTGAAGGTAAGCTACTTAAGAAAAATTGTTAGAAACCAAATAACTGCAGGTAAGCCATTTAAGACAAATTATTTTTTAAAAAAAAATGACTGCAGGTAAGCCACTGAAGACAAATTATATTTCTCTGCTTATTATCCAGTTGTTAGCGATGGATTTCATTTTCACATATACTCAATAAGATAATATTTATTTCAGTCGCTATATTACATACATATATATCACATAATATAAATTAAAATAAATATACAAAAATAGAAGTGTTTCCAATCACAGACATCCTATGTACAAATAAATATACAGGCACGTCTACAACAACATAATATGTCTGGTATTGTTGAGAATTAAATTACTTAGGCCGATTAAATTGTAATTTGTTTCATGTATCAAATATACAGACACATATACAACATAATATGTCTGGTTTAATTAAGAATGAAATTACTTAGGCCGATTAAATTGAAATTTGTTCCATTTATCAAATATACAGACACATATACAACGACATAATATGTCTGGTATTGTTAAGAATGAAATTACTGAAGACATTTAAATTGTAATTTGTTGCATCTATCAAATATACAGACACATATACAACGACATAATATGTCTGGTATTGTTAAGAATGAAATTACTGAAGACGTTTAAATTGTAATTTGTTCCATCTATCAAATATACAGACACATACAACATAATATGTCTGGCTTTGTTAAGAATGAAATTACTTAAGATGTTTAAATAGTAATTTGTTCCATCTATCCTTAATCTGAGTATTTAAACAATTATATTAGTTGTAAAATGATTTCAACATACAATTCCGACTTTGACATATTCTTGACATCAATGAAAATACATAATTTTGATTAATTCTGTAAAACGGAATAAATTACAGTTTGCAAACACAGCTGAAGCACTCTTCCATCTTGGAAGCTCATAAAAGAAAATGAAGAATATTATTATAACAAATAGCTAGTTGGTTTTTTCCTTTTCTCCCCTCGTTTCACAAATATTAATAATTCTAAGTAAAAGCAGTTCTCACTATCAATCATATATGTATACCACATACCAAATATGGCTCAACTCTGTTTGGATACATAATTTAATTTATAATAATTAAAGACTACTTACTGGTGTTACCGTTTGGATGAAATAGTTTTAGTACATATTAATGTGCTAACTTAAGAATTTTAATACACAGTTTTAGCGCAGTGGATAAACCAAGTGGCTTTTGTGAAATGGGATTATGGGTGTCATCTCAAATTGTTACCAATTGAAAGTTTATAAGAGCTCTCTCTCTCTCTCTCTCTCTCTCTCTCTCTCTCTCTCAAAATAATGAACTGTTGAACCCTCCATCTGTGTACTTGCATGGTACACAAACATACCCATCCCAAAGTCATATGCAGTGTACGTTTAGTGTTAATGAGACAAACTTAAGTTTTGTTATCATTATAACAGATGGATCCATGGACATAGATGAACAAAGCAAATCTCATATACCGCCGAAATAATTAACATGTTATTATAAACAAAAACAATTTAAACACGTCAGAACATTTCACTCTTTTCCAAGATAAAAGAATTAGCAAAGAGTAAAAAATGTATACGTTATAAGAACCAAATAATCAACTAAGAATCACTAAGCTTAGATGCAAATAACAGAAACAAATATTAGTAACATGTAGAGTTTATTGGTTCAGACATTCTTCTCCCTTGTTGAAATAAACCCCAGGACTGCCTATTTATTTTGGAGGTGGGGGTATGTTTGGGTTGGCGGTGGAATATATTATACAGCTTTCAACATATATATCTCTAGTTTGTTGAAAAAGAAAATATTATATCCAGTAATATTAGTTGAAATGAACTAACTAATAGAGAAAAAGTATTTCTGGTGTGAAAGTGCATCCAAAAAGTAGACAAAGTAGTACATACTTGCATCGAACGTAAAACATTAATTTAATTTCTAAAGATTTACTTATGCTGCCATTATAGGTTAAGTAAATTTTAGAACGAGTTTCTACCTGTCTAATTTAAAGATAATTGGTTGACAATTAGGCATACAAAACAAAATGATTTAAAACATGTCAATTTTTTAACATTTCTCGAAAGTCTGACGAAGTTAAATTAAGTGGTTTTCATTATGTCAAACTTGTTTCTCACTTGGCTGTCATGGTGACTCAGACTCATACATTTGTTTATAAATTATTAAACAATAAATATTTCATCCAATACTTTAATACAAATGTTGCCAGTGTATTTTTAAGAGATGTGATTATTATTATTATTATTATTATTATTATTATTATTATTATTATTATTATTATTATTATTTCCTCCAATGTTATAATTCCAAACAGAGAAAGCTTTTAAAGTTCGTGTTATAGGGTTTAATGCCTTTTTTCAGCACAAGATGGCGGCCAGTATAAATGGTGGAGGGAGAACACGGGAAACCCTCAGAAAGAACCATCGACCAATCAGAAGCTACTGGCAAGCTTTCTCACATACCCACATTGGCCGAGCCCGCAACTTGAACTCACGCAGACAGAGGTGAAATTACAGTGATCCGTAACGGTGAGCGATTCGTTAACGTTTGTTGTTTTGTATGAAAGAATACGTTGCTGATGTCGTGATATTTGTTTGAGACAGCTGAGTTCCTCAGATTGCTGGATATTAAAAAAATATAAATGTAAAAGGTATATGCCCGAAATACCATGACAAAGACCGAAACGTTTTCATTGTGCTGAGAAATTAATGGAGAAACGGCATAAAAATTATGAGCATCCATTTACAACTAGTACTGCAGTGGAAGCCATTGTAAAAGCTGGTGAAATAAACAGTGAAAAAGTCAAGTGGTTTGCTAACAAATGTAGCACATGCAAGAACGCTTGAATAGTATCAGACATTGCTCAATGAAAAATGAAACATTCTGGAAAATGATACTGATAATTAGTTGTAGTGATTGTCTTAAAACATATTTTTGTATTTGCATAATTTTAGTTTTGTTAGAACTGATCATCCATACTGATATTGTAACATTAATGTGTAATAAATTCATTCCTAATATTGTTTGTGTGTCTCTCTCTGACTGATATTGCTACGATGTCTGCTGGCAGTTTATAGTGATGTCTAGCATAGGGGCATCAGACTACAAACGTGTTGCATCAAGTCCCATCCAGTCACATTATCCTGACAGCAGGTAAACCAGTCCAAAACATTAGCTTCTTAATGCTGAGCACCAAGCGAGACAGCAGTAACATTGTTTTTATACATTTTTGGTTTCAACGTCTTATGAATATGATCATCTCTGGTCTAGATAGATGTATTGCTTACATCGATGATGTCATCATTTACAACGACACATAGAACGAACATTTAGCAACAACTCGGAAATTCTTTGACAGACTCACCTATACCAAAAACATACGAAAATAGTACTAACAGCTGCCTCGCTAGGCGCTCATCTTTAAGAAGTAGGACTGGTTGGCCTGGTGTCAGGATAATGTGACTGGGTGGGACAACATGCTACATGTCTGCGGCATGATGCACCAGAACTAGACACACTGCAGACATCTTAGCGATATGACTGAAAAATTGGTAAAACTACGTTAAAAATCCTAATCACACACTCTCACTAAGTGGGAAGTGAAAAGTATACAGCTACGTTAATTGCATGTTTAACCAGGCTATCTCTTTTAATATACTCCTTTAACATGTCTATGTGAAACAGTTGTATTTGTTTTCGACCCCCATGAGTATTTATGATGTAATTTAAATAACTTACTTTCCTGTTAACTGTGTAAGACCATAATGCTTGGCCTGAAAAAGGATCTTTTGAGGAACGGGCAAGAGAGTCAGAACCCTATTACCCAGCTGAAAAATCCTTTTATTCGAGTTTTATCATACCTTGACTTCATTTTCGAATAAGTAGAGTGCATATTTGCTCTTGAAACAATACAAGCCTTTGACAAATTATACTTAACATAGGGAACATAATTAAGAAACTTAATTTCAGTATCTTTCTCTTGAAAAAAACTTCAGTGGTCCACGCACAGTGTCCAAAAACCAGTTTAAAAGGATTGAATCCTAAAGCTTCTTGAAAATATTCCATAACAGCAAACAATAGTAAATAAATGCCTTTATCAAAGTCTTTACCCGTATCAAAACAATATGATCGAATCTTATTTTTCAAAGTCTGATGAAATCTTTCTAAACTTCTGTTTTAGATTTTATATTCCTCAAAGACATTGACTCTGGAAACCTATGAGACGAACACAATATACCATAATTCTACTAAATGGTTGGTCCAATGCGGGAATAAGTTTCAGATGAGACTTACCTTATATTGGGTGTTCCTACCATTTGACAAGTATGGCAAAATTTACAGTATTTGGCAACATCAGTTTTGATTATTGGCCAATAAAAGTGTGTCAAGATATTGTGATAAGTCGTATTAATCCATAAATGACATCCAAAGAAGTTTCATATGCCATTCTAAGTATTTACAGTATCTAATGTTTTATAACTACACTTTGATAATTCACTGACCACTCATCACCAGCAGGTACCTCAAGAAGTCTCCATTTTCTCATAAGAATTCCATTTTTAATGAACTAACAGACAGGATTTCAATTTAAGTAATGACCCTTTGAGACAAACAGGAAATCTCAGGATCTCATTCCTGATTGATGACAAGTGAGTGTCGTGTACTACCCCGATTAGAATAAAGAGAATAAGTAGATAAAAGACGATCACTATAAATTAATACCTTCTGATTGATCCTAACTAGGAGTAAAAGTGACCTCATCAAACGTCTGATAAATACACGTGTCAGCTAAAGGAATAATTTCCTTATCAACGTCATTTTCAAGAGCTTTCTTTGCCATAACTCTGGTAACTGCACAAACTGGGAATAAATCAGGGAATTCTTTTTCAATTGGATAAACTTTATGTCAGTCACAAGTGGATTAACCACCACCTTGTCTCCAGCTAGATCAATGCTTCGTAATAAATTAATACCCTCTACAAGTAGAAAAAAGACTGTTTCAACGAGTCCTGAGACTACGTTTGATGACAAATTTACTCAATGGAGAGGAACATTGACAAAGCCACACTCTACTCCCTGTATAAGAACACTCATTAGAAAAAGACATTACAGAAAAATACAAAGTAATTGAACATAAAAGAGTCTGAGAAGCTCCTGTGTCCCTTCAAACATTAATAGAGATTGTATTATCTGAATCAACCAAGAGTGATATAGAACCCTGGTTCATAATTTTCCATAATAAAATAAGACTCGGGTATTATTAGACCCAATAAATGTATTGCTTTTAATACATGACCGTGACCTTTACCTCTTAAAACAAAGAGCATTTGGAATAGGGCTGTCTTCATTATGATGCCTATTTTTCAATTTGTAGTAATCAGAAATATCGTGTCCCTTTTTATTGCATTAGGTACACGTAAGAAGAGAAAAGGATCTAGAATCAAACTTCTCTAAGTTTGAGTTTTGAAAATTGTGCCAGTTTGAATTTTAAAATGACTTTATGAGCCTGGAATATTTTTTCTACCAAAACAACTGCTGACTAGAAGTCTTATTTACAAAAGGAACTTTATGAGTTAAAGAATACTCATCAGCGGTATGAGCAGCATTTTCCAAGGTTTCCATAGTGTACCTGTCAAAATAAGGCTTAATGTCACTAAATGCTAGTAATACCAGTTGTTTGAGACATTCATAATTGTGTTTAACTTTCTTGGCTAAGCACCATCTATCAAATAACTGCTCTTTAGCTCTAGCAAATTCATCATGTGTTTGTCTTGTTCTTTTTTATCTTTTCTGAATTTTTGCCGATAAGCTTCAAAGACTAACTCATAGCCCCATAAGATGCATTCTTTAACCTCATCAAAGTCACCACTTTAGTGAACTGACAGTGAATGGTAAATAACACCAGCCTTTCCAGTGAGTACACATTGTAGTAATGGAGTTCAATGCTCCCTTGGCCATTTCAAATTTTCAGCAACGTTTTCAAAACGAGTAAAATATTTGTCTGCTTCTCTTTCTCTGAAAGGGGAAGTAATGGGATGTTGTTTGCAAGATCAAAACTTAAATTTGGATTTGAAATACGAATGTGTTTTTCGCTTTCCAACTCTATTTCTTTCATTCCACATTGATATTCCCTCTCTTCCTTATCTCTTTGCATCATGTGCATCTCTCTCTCTCTCTCTCTCTCTCTCTCTCTCTCTCTCTCATACTGTAAATGCATTTGCTCTTTTTCTAACTGTGGCTTTTCTTTTGGTAATTCCGTTGTCTTTCTTTCCCTTCCTTATCTAACTGCAATTGAATTTGTTTTTCTTCCTTATCTAACTCCATTTGCATGTATTGTTCTTGTAACTGCATTTCTTTATTTCTCTTTTTCTTCTGATTGTAATTGCATTTGTTTTTCTTCCTTTCTTTTCTGAAGTTGGAGTGTCCTTAACTCCAATTCCATTTTGTATTTTAATGTCATTATTTTACTTTTAGATCAGAGTCTCATACAGACTTATTGATCGAAACCAAATCACTTTTATCCAAAACATTCTTTTCTACCAACGACTGAACCAAAATATTTCGTATTTCTTGTTTCGTTAAGAAAACTTTTTCTTAGGAAAGATCGTATTTTCTGGCAAGTTAAATTAATTGACCTTTTTTAAAAAAAAAGCCTGATTGTTCCAGGGAAGGATTTGAAAGAAATATTTCCACTTTTATTGATATTGTAGAAAAATAGCTTGTTGATCGCATTTAAGATAAAAATTAAAACTAAGGGAATTCAGATTTCAAAAACAAAATGTTTTTCTGAAATATCTTAGCCAAAATTCGAATCCCTTTGGAGCCCCCAATTGTTTGTTACGTGTTTAGATTATAATAAACAGTAACGCAGACTGTGAAAACAACAATCGTTTTAATTTAAGAATAAAAAGTTGTTTACTTATCAATTCACTAGTCCCATCTTCACCTTGACAAAACCAATCATTTTAAAATTGAAATAAAACGCGTTAACTTGGTTTCTGCTAACTCGGAATAAAGGTCAGGATCTAGATCAACATTACTTGTTTAACAAACAATAATTCAGATCAACCAATTTTCTGAAGAAAAAAACATCTCTGGGGAATAAATGTACATTACAATAACATGTAATAAAAAATAATGTGAAACTGCCAAATAAACCATTCAGTTAAAACAAATATATATCAAATCAGATATACATATTAATATATTCACGTGTCCGTGTACCCGCCTGAACGAACGCATGCACTGAAATAAAAGCAATCATTGGTCAGGACTCTCGGTGAGGCTACACTCACACTTCCAATTTACCCTTCAATTGCCAAAACGCTCAGACAGGTCAGTGGGGTCAAAAAAACTCTTCCTGCACTTCAAATCCACCCTTCACCGGCCAAAACGCTCGGCTCGGAGTCACATACCCTCTTGCCTGCCAGCCTCCTTGTTCAAAACCAGTTAAAACGAATGATATCCAAAATAACGAGAAAAATGAGTGTATTTGATAACTAAATTAAACAAAAACAGTTGAGTGGGTCGAACAATGTATAATAGTATTCATTGATCAGACTGACCGATTAAAATTAAATTCTAGTTAGCCCCATTCGCTTGATTATTCTCTCTCTCTCTCTCTCTCTCTCTCTCTCTCTCTCTCTCTCTCTCTCTCTCTCTCTCTTGCATCAATTTGCTAGTCAATGAACCCTATGTGCAATGTTCCTTCTGAAATTAATATCTGACGAGGCTGTGAGTAGGACGTGTGTATATTACAGTAGTCTCTGTAATAGAATGTTCTGCGTGACTGGTGAGAAAATCTTATATGCGTCGTTATTTTATCATGAAACACAAAGTGACAAAATACTGAAATACTCGCTGTTCTACACAGTCCAGTCAACATTTGTAATAGAATAAACACTGATATGTGATACAATTGAACAGGCAAACAGTATTCATAACAGAATAAACATTTATGTCTGTCAAATTTGGTTCTGATGAACAGAGATGATGAGCGACAGACAGGTAGCGGAAACTAATCTTCGCATAGAAAAGAAATTAGAGTAATATGGAGTGACTGAATTAGCAAGTGATGTGTTAGATGTCTTAACCTAATATAATATAGTTTTGCTTTCGAGTGTACTGCCAAATGGGGTGGGATTTTGCACACAAAAAAAGCATTTGGAACAAAATCAGTAAAATCTATGACAACCCATTGAAAGTATGTGAAGTAAATGTATCAGAGCTGATTGCTACTTTGTATGATCGTCCTAATACAAAGTGTCATTGAAATTATAAAAGGAGCCCATAATACGAATTGAGAGATATGAATAACAAAATTGCAAACATCATTAGACAGCTTAGAGATTATTTCAAAAGATATGATTTTATGATAGTAATAGCTAAGATTGATATCAGGTTTTCAGTAATACTAAACTGTCGCTCAAAAAAAATCATATTTCGAAATATTCGTCAGTTTGGTTCTGTAAAGTATCATCACGTCTGGACTGTCAGGCTTATGCAGACGCCAAGACAGGATGAAGAAGGGCTTGATTGAATACAGAGAATTTTACCACCGAAAAAGACTTATGAACATCATGAAACTTGATGAATCGAATGATGTAAACAATATTTGGCCAGAAGGACATTAATGGATGATAAATGGATGCTAGTAAGGATCAAAAGAAAAAGGATCAAATTATTTTTAAATATCTGTAAGTGGTGGATTTACTCACTAGAATTATAAAAAATGTTTGGTGTATGAATTCTAATATAACAAATTGCAATGTACTATGGGAGTAGGATAAAGTTTTCATGATAAGTACATATTCATGGTGCATTCATGTTGTGACAGACAAATTTGTACAGTGACATCATGTTCCACGACACTCCTGTCGTGACTCTCCTAACAATATGTTACAATTCAAGACATGTACAGAGATTCGTTTTTGTGAACATGCAACAAAATACCAGGAAATGATTTTATTCAGGTCATAAAATAATGAAAAGTACCACATCCAAGCGAAAAAATTGCTCTGTCACTTTTTATTACATTTACTGAGATGACGTAAGTACTCTATAAATGTAACTAACAGAATAGCCACAGATAAATAATAATATATGCATACAATTTTACGAGAAGAAGCAAGAGATAAGTTCGAAACATGGAGTCAATGGAGACAAACATAGAAAAATAGCAGAGAATATTAAATAACCTAACCATTAAAGAAAATATCTAAGATCACTGTCATCAGGAAAGTGAAAGACAATCATCAATACATTTCTCTCTCTCTCTCTCTCTCTCTCTCTCTCTCTCTCTCTCTCTCTCTCTCTCGTTGCAGTTCTGTTTATCTACTTGTCATTTACCGATTCAATAAAAGGTTCTGAGGTAATCGTATAGCTGAAAATATATTTTCCATTTGGTAGTCATTGTCCCCACTTTCTATTCTCCAGCCGCTTTGTTAACTCTGAAATCATGCTGCTGGATGCAGTGGACAATGAGCATTAAGTGGTATCATAAGCGCCTTTTAATAAGAGATTTTAAAATGTATAAATTTAGTATTTTTTACTTTGGGTGATGGCATCTCTTTATATCAGTTTCCAAGATGTTGACTCGCGATATTTTGTTCAATGCTCTGTTCTAATTGATACACGTAACCACATGTGTTTGTATTTTCTTTAAATGTCATAGAACTTTTTGAAATATCTAAGCTATTGTAAGATATGGTGAATCTTCTACAAATAATCTTTCAAATGTTTTTACCACTCTAATGTTAAAATCTTCTTTAACATTCGTGACAATTAACAAATATATTGGTACAAAAATGTGCGGTATTTGTTTTCGTTTAATGCTTCTGGTTGCATGTGTGATACAACGAAGCGCTGAATATTGATATTTAATTCCCCGCGGTATTTAGTCCTGTTTGTTAATTATATATTTACTGTTTTATAACGCGTACATGAAACTATAAGCATTGTACATGCTTACAACCATCGCAATTATAAAGCATATGTATTCATATTTGACTTGTCAATCTGTTGATTGCCATACTTAATTATTTAAATAATCAATCAATTACTTATATATATATATATATATATATATATATATATATATATATATATATATATATATATATATATATATATATATATATATATATATGGGTTATCCAGAATGTGCATTTTCTTACATTTTGACTAAATTCTGTATCAGAAAATTAGTAAAGTTAGAGTTACTGTTGAGACAATATGTATACAAAGTTAGGACCATTTTATTCAGGAAATATACAGTAGGTAGGTATTTAGAAGGAACGGATTATATCTGGGTAAATTACAAAGGAAAAGTCGGTACTTTGCTGGTATACAAAATGTTTGAAGGTTGTATAATATATAAAGAAGCCTTCACGTTTTACTTCTGTTAACGAATTAAAATGAAGCAAACAAACAAGATATTCTTTCACAAATGGATTTTAGAAGATAAATACATGAGTTAAAAATATTAAAATTTAACGATACATTAGAATAGGCTTAACGGCACAGAATACATGAATATCTTAGAAAGTCAACTGTGTAACTAATATTGAAAGAGAATTTTCGACTGAACCATCAATTACTATCAATTACTATCAGACCAACATAAGTTCAGGGCATACAGAGATGCACACAGAAGACAAAAATGAACCCTTGACCAGCATGCAAGAGAAACTGAGGATATACCAGATGATTACCACGAACATATTCAAAATTGAGAACTTCAGACTGCTGTGAAAAGAGTATTTACTACACAAAAGGAATGAGAAATAGGGTGCTATGTAACCTCAGCAGAGAGTGTGAAATTGAAAAAATCCTGAGACCTTATCGTTAAAAATCTGAACAAAAACCAAAGAGCTTAAAAGTGACACCAATGAAAGACGTGCTTAATAAATTAGTCATTTATTTCTTCTGACCTAAAACGCAGCAGCAGCCGCACCCGAAATTATTAGTAACGTGAGAGGCTGCTTACTGAATAGTGCTAGAAAACGTTTTGGTTTGTTACTTGGATTTTGGTCAGAGTAAGAAGCAAAATAACTAAAGAAATCAAGGTTCGTGCGTAATTTAAAAATTTTATCCAACACAGCCGACACAACCATAAATATGAAATAAATTATCAACTCCATGGTCTATTTTGTTTTGTATATTATCATGGGTCTTTTGAACGTTAGATGATCTCATGAAAATATGAAAATGTACATAATTTTTACTCAACTTTGTCTTCATGTGTGTCCTTACCTTCTGCAGTTTTTTGTCTTTGTGTCATTGACTGTTAATCAATTTTTGGAATTCCCTTTTGGTACCTCAGCATTGGTTTAACTCACGCTTAAATAAGTTGCTGTTTTTCTGCGAATTAATTTTTAACCAATAATGATGTTCGTGTTCATACCCATGTCACAAGGTAACAAAGAAATACTATCACCTCCAACAGCATAGTACAGTTTCAATTTTGAATCTATCATGTACTGTTGGGATTTCACTTTGATGATCTATCTATGCCTTGACTTGGCTGTCCTAAAAGTATAGCTCCATCAAACTATAAACAATGTATGATACCGTCGCAGTGAACGGAATAATAACGTTCCATTTTGAACCTCTACAGATTAAGTATACGTTGATATTCCCTCAGCTGTCAGTCCATTACTGTCTTGCAGAACGAAGTACGACGATACTGCTCGATCTTTGTCTACCATACAATTCATCAGTTGGTAATGTTCTCCAACACTCCACGGTACTTGCCCTACAGTTAGATTTACGTTTGCAATTAGCTGTAACAGCGTATATGGATGGGTTCCTCAAAGTCTCGATAAAAAGAGTTATGTTCTTCTTGTCCATTATCAAAGAAGTACTTGTTATGATTCATCATATGTTTCCAGTCATGCCATTGTGTAATTTTAAAATTTGGTAAATTGTTGCATATTATCAGATTAAATTGCTTCACATTTATGTTCTTATTCAGTGGAGTAAACTTGTATCCTCATAAACTCATTGCAATGTTAACTTGATTAAGGTACGCGAGCCAGTTTAATGCGTTATATTTATTTGTTGTATGAAAGTAAGTTACTGTACTGGTTATTTTCTTCAACTTGAAGTCCGTTTATCTAGGATAAAATGCTCAGCATTCTCGTGTAAATACTTCGATCTTCGTGAGAATCGTGTACGTCATCTTCCCTTTTATTGTTTACTTTCTTGACCCATGCTTATTTTGAAAATGCATTCATGTTTGTCAAGATCAATTTGTATCCCTTGTTGTATGATTGGTACTTGCACATTAATAATGTCTGTAACTACTAGTCAACCATTGGATTAACAAGAACTCTTCTGTATGAGATTAGTTTTTTAATTTGGTTGTGCAATGTGCGTGTACATGATTTTGTCAACCATTATTTTCTATCCATCATATTCATTCTTAATTTTTCCCCTTTTAATTTGTTTCCAGATTTGATGTTTGGGAAAGCAATAGTACTTTATATTGGCATTTAAATTACTGCTCATTGTGTATTCAGAACGTACTTCTATTTGTCACAATTTGCGTTTTTAAATCCCTTCCTGATAGAAATGATTCAGATCAATGTTAAATTTTCATATCTTCAGTAGTTCATTAAAAACCCAACTGCATCATGCACTGTCACCATGTGCTGTTCTGAATCTAATTTTGTTTTTCAAAACTTACTTTTAACTAATTATTTGGACATTGTAACGTCAAATTAACTTCGTTAAATATCAGAATGCAGATTGGCGTATTTGTCTAAACGCTATACATAACTAATCCAATTTATCCTGCACGGTTTTCATTAAGTTTCACTCGGGGCTGATGCTGCTTATTCGAATGTTATTATCGCTAAAGACCATTTTAAAATCTGCACCTTTCCTGAAACAGTGCCATTGCCTCTCAAGTTGGAAATCTGCAAATCAGCATTATATATTCTCCTTAATGTTGTTATGTATCACATCAACCTTGGACCACACTTTATCCTGTAGAAGCTTGTAACTGTCAAGGTGTCCACGCGACAAGAACTACTTTTTAAAAAAGAAACCCTTGCTGTGCCTGAGGTAGTTGTTCTAAACCCAAACAACAACAAATATATAACAAAAACTTAAGGTCAATCTATCTTTGAGAACACAACATACAAATACATTTCGAGAGAGACAAAGATACGCACGCGAATACATGTCGAGCTTTTGATATTATGCTCGTTCCACACAGCATGGTCAATTTTATCCCATATGCAGCCCTAGATTAGTACATTTTCAGGTAAACATCAATAAATGTAACTAAAGCAACCTAACAAAGTTTTAAATACTTCGTGTGGAAAAAAATTTATATAGTGTCTGCTACATTTAATGACGCTGACCTGAATATTGATTGACATACAGATAGGATAAAACTCTCAATGCTGTGTGAAATCAACAAGGAGAGAAAACAATGAGCCATGCACATAGACTATAGACTTATACACTTCATAGAATTCCAACTCTCATAACTACGAAAAATTTAGTAACAGCCAGAAATGTGTTATGTCAAACATGCTTTATTCTACTTTTGTTAAGCATCTCCACTGTGCCTAGGGTTTCTAACAGCTGTTTTACTGTTACTGTTAAACAGCTGTTTTTTTTTTGCGAAAAATCAAAAACAGCGAAAAGCTGTTTTTTAAGAACTGATTTTACTGTTTTTCTTTAAAACACTTTGCTTAATAAAAAATTAAAATTAAATATAAATTGTTTAAAATGTTTTTGCCTAATAATATAAAAGTGAGGTTAAGTAACATGTAACGGTCTTTTTTCAAATCCTTTCTCGAAGTGTGTTCATAGCTGGAAAAATTTCGTTGAGCGTGAACCTGCCTATCACGCCAAACTCGCCAAACATTTTTTGGCGCGAACTTGCCTAATAATATAAAAATTTATTATTATTTTTTTTAGTAATAATCAAATAATATTTTTAAAACAAATATAATACAATCTAAGTAAATTATTATAAAAATAAGTTTATAATATTTTACATGTAATAGATTCTAAAAATAAATAAAATACAAAATTACTTATTATTTATAAATCATAAATTACATTTTAAACTTGCATTATAGTTATAAGAAAACATATATTGACTGTAATAATGATTCTTTGGTATCTACACTCCTATGATTTTTCTTTAATAGTTTTTCAGTTTTATTTGTACTTTTCACGTATTTTAGAAAACTTCACTCCTTTTTCTCTTTTTCTCGCAAGAAAATAAAAAACAAGATTTAAATATTAAACCTGATATTTGAAATCCAATCCGGTACCATGCCTCAAATAAATTAATCATACACAAAAGATTTTAATACTCTAGTTTCTCAGATTTTAAACCCCTGTTTTAGATAATAGATTTTTCATTTCCAGCATAATTGTTTTAAAATAATGTTTCTTTTTATTTATTTTTTATAAAACAGATGTTCTGTGATGTATGTATCAAGGCAAAGTTTGTCAATAAATTGATATTTTGAAGAAGGAGTGTGTCACCAAACATAAATCCAGGCGGTGTAAATAATATTTGTGCATTTTACTCATTGATCTTTTCCTTTTTGCCATCAATCCCGTGTTACAGCAATACAGACTTAAACTCCGCAGGAAGAAATAGCAAACAACAAATAAACAAGTTTTGCATAATTAAAAATAATTATTTATTTCTCAAAATACAGGAGTGAAAGAATCCCTATATTGGGTGTTAACATATACGGTCCAATGTTGCCAGGTGTTTACTCTTGTAAGTTTCATTCGTGGGAATGGAGATCCTATTTTGCTTGTTGAGAAAATTTATACAGCATTCAGTGATCATTCTTTTGGGATTTAGGAAGCATTGTCATTGTGAAAATAATCTATAAAAGTTTTATTTGCAAATAATCAGCAGGTAATTATGCAGTTTAAGGAACTGTTGCATAAATATTAATTGTCTGAATTTAAATCTAGACATGTCTGTATGGGATCATGCAGTAAAGCGAAAAAATGCAAAAACTAAAGAACTTGAAGGTCAGTGCAACCGATGCAATAAAGTCATAAAATACTCAGGAAACTCAACAACAACTCTAATGAGCCATCTCAAGACACATGGAATAAATTTCGACAGAGAACAGCAACAAGAACCAACATCCAGCAAAAATGTTGTGAGCGAGAAGCCAACTCCCAAGCCAACTCTTACAATGGATGCTTTTTTGAAGAAAATGACTCTTAAGGAGATTGTTACTGACATGGGCACGGACAACATTACAATTCGTGCGATAACAAGGAACAAATACATCCGCCAGTCAGTATCGAGAGATGGTTTTAATCTTCCAAAAAATGAGACTGGTGTAATGAAATTAATTCACGACGATTTTGACGAAAAAAAGCTTCTCATGGTTCGCAACAACAGGGAACTGTTAAAGAAAGGCGCAAAGTTTAATCTTTCGGTTGATGAATATACCAGCTCGAGGAATCGTCGATATTTCGGTATTAATTTGCACGATAATATCAATAGGAAGACAATAAAAACTGGATTAGTCCGCATTCTTGGATCTTGCTCAGCACTCGACATGATTGAAATTGTCAAAAATCATGTCAAAGATTTTGGATTATCGTTTGATCATGACATCGTTGGATCGACCCTTGATGGTGCTTCGGTCAATAAAAAAAATTATTCGACATGTCAAGTCAATTGGACAACTTTGCTTGAATCACGGTATTCACCTTGGTGTTTGTGACACATTATTTCCAAAGAAAGCTATAGAAGAACCAGAATTTGATGATTCGTTGCTGGGGTTGCTGGATAGTGACGAAGTTGCTGAAGATGACGATTTCGATGACATTGCTGATGTTGACTTTATTGAAGACACTGATGCTGAGGAAGAAATTGACTACAATGAAATTCTTAAGAATGCACGAAAATTGATCAAATTTATCAAAACATCTTCAGTTAAAAATCAAGTATTCCAAGACAAAGTATTCGCTGAGCTTGAACATCATAAGGAGTTGCATTTGGATGTCAAGACTCGCTGGAACTCTATTCCAACAATGCTAGACTCCTTAATTCAGACAGAGAAACCTCTTCGTGAGATACTTTTGGAGTTTGAGGCAGAAGAATATATTAATTGCGTTGATTTTGAGGCATTGAAAGTTCTGAAAAATGTGCTAGAACCAGTTGAGCTTGCTGTCAAAAATTTAAGCAAAGTTTATGCTTCAAAAACTCTCAGACATCGATCATGAAATCAGTCGAACGCTTCATGACAACATAAAGCGACGCATTGATGAGCGAATTAAAAACGATGTTATGAACCTTTTACCTTCACTTAAAGATCCTTCTATTTCGCCATCAAAAACTCACTCATATTTGCCTCCAGTCTTGCTTCTCGCTTATTCTGTGTTATTGGCGATTACGATGATGATGATGAAGAGAAACAATCTGAAACTCTTTCAAATGATGCCGAAGAAAGAACAATGTCACTTCAAGAGGAGCTGAATTTGAAACTTCAAGAGAGTACCACCACCACTAACGCTGCTCAAGATAAATTCAAATGGTTGAAGAGTGAATTTGTATTGTTTAAAAACACTGGTAAACGAACAGATCATCTTCAAAAGCTTTATGATGCTCTACTATCGATCAAACCCACTTCAACTGACGTGGAACGTGTTTTCTCCGCGAGTGCTAGTTTTTGCACTAAAATCAGATCTCGCTTCTCTGACAAATCGCTGAATGCACTGGTCTTCCTCAAATTTTTTTATAATAAGTCGAAGAAGAAGTAAAAAAATTTTAAAACATGTCATTAAAAACATATAAATAAAAAACTTTGCAGAACAAATTTTTTTATTTTAATGCATTTTAAGGAAAAACAGTAAAACAGCTGTTAACAGCTGTTTTATGGAAAATAAGAAACAGTAAACAGCTGTTTTTTTAAAAAGTACTGTTTTTGAGAAACCCTAAAGTCTGTGCCCCAGTTGAATCAAAAATATACCAGCAATATTTTTTTGACAAATAATGCCCTTACCAGTCAGAAGTAAATCATTTATCAGTCAAATCAATCAGCAAATTTCGCTGCAACACATGCCATAATTTCTTAATTTTTTAAAAATTGTAACTGATGCAATGAAAGTTTCTTGTAATAAATTTTAATTAGTTATTGTCAATTTCATATAACATCCATATATTAAATGTGATAATACCTCATTACTATGTGACGTTTTATGTTATTTTTCTTTGCTCACACGAATAAAATGTGCACCTCGGATGCAACGGTCACACCCCATACCTCATTAACATATTTGTATTCATACGCCGCATTTAAATTATGCAACATTTTCAACCGTTTTATATTACTGCAGTTTGGTCAATGTTTCTTTATATAAGTTTCACTTATTTTTTAACACCCGAGAGGTTTCATATTTGGATCCTTACCAGCACTTTGCGTGGCTTTTGTATGGGTACATATTTTTTAAGACCCGAGAGGTTTCATATTTGGATACTTGCCAGCACTTTGCGTGGCTTTTGTATGGGTACATATTTTTTTAACACCCGAGAGGTTTCATATTTGGATACTTACCAGCACTTTGCGTGGCTTTTGTATGGGTAAATATTTTTCCTCATCTGTCTTAAGTCAAGGTCAGTTTTAACAATCTTTTGGTGTTATAAAATGTGCCTTGTCTTTCTAAGCCGATATTGGGCGGGTCAGACATAATTTTAGTATACAGGTTAGACATAATTGTATTAAGCAGGTTAGACAAATTAAATTAGGTTATATAGGCATGTTAGACATAATTTTCCTCAAAACGTTTTGTAAAATGGTAAGATACTGCATTTTGTTGAAGATTATATTGCCCCAGTGATTGTTTCAGACGTAATGTAGCAGTCACTATTGTTCAGCTTTCCTTAGCAGACAAATTTTTATATACCTATTTTGAGAGGTTCCAACAATGACCAGGTTGATCGCGCCCCCACTCCTTTCTTTTCCAACTTTTAAGAGTTGCTAGTGTCAACTTTTACTGAATCTTCGACCCAACACTGCAGTTTCTGAAAATTATGATTCTTATATCAACTAGAAAACTGATTTAACAGACGACACTTCTGAGCAGTTAATGTGTGTGTGTGTGTGTGTGTGTGTGTGTGTAATTTGAATTTTTAACGTAACTTTAACAATTTTCAGTTATATCGCTACGATGTCTGCAGTGAGGCACTTTATAGTATGTCTAGCACTGGGGCATCATGCTGAGTGCCAAGCAAGGCAGCTGTTAGTACCAGTTTTGTAAGTCTTTGGTACGACTCGGCTGTGGATCGAATGCACGTTCTCTCGCATCCGAGGCGAACGCCCCAACCACTAGGCCACAAGAGCAGTTTTTGCAATGACGACACTTCAATGGTAAAATGCCACATGGTGAAAACAATGGGCATTGACAA
This sequence comes from Unio pictorum, assembly GCA_030141615.1. Classification (NCBI taxonomy): domain Eukaryota; kingdom Metazoa; phylum Mollusca; class Bivalvia; order Unionida; family Unionidae; genus Unio; species Unio pictorum. The sequence continues at coordinate 3,283,948 of JARLTB010000075.1, forward strand.
CTGCATCACATTTAATTTCTTATAATCTTTTCTCTGCATAACACATAGGATTAAAAAGTAAAACTTGGAAGTGAAAATTTGAATACATTACAAGGCAATATGCAGCTGGCATTGTAACACATCGATCACATTACAATTAAGAGTGTCTGTGACTACAAACAGTCTGCTTCATTTGCCTCGTTTTTTTAAAAATTTAAATGTGAAAATATATATACGAGGTAAAATCCCGTAAATGTGCTCATGTATCAGTGAGCAAAGTCAATGTACACCAACAAAGGTTTAGATGACACTGCCATCAAAGCACTCTTCTAGTTCCAGCATGCATTGCAAGTATGATCCTAACTAGTCCCTGCAGTTACAGAATTGAAAGAGCTCAAAATCTTTTAATAAAATCCACACAAATTAAATTTCATTCAGTGTTTCAGTAATACTGAAATCTGGTATCCAATAATACTATTATTTACAGTAAAAAGCAATTTTTCTTTTAATTCATAACCCACTTGGAGGCAATTTATAGGAGATCAAAGGCTTTGAAATTTGAGCACAAGTTCTCGTGTTCCATCAGGTACCTGACTTTGGTGCCATACAGAGTACAAATCCACATATGTTTTAAGTGCTTTTCTAAACCTTTTTAGGAAGCGGTTTGATAATCCTTTGGTTTTCAAGATGAACAAGAACAGGACATAAAAAAGAGTAATGTTAAACAGCACATTACATTCCTGACTCGTGTTTGACAGTCCTCAGAATGGACAGACTTTTCCTTATCCAAACTGCAAAATACATGTATCAGTAAAGTTTGGTTTGTCTTTTTGTAAAAACTTTCACCATTTGATCCTAAAATGAATGGACTTCTTCCTTACCCCAAATGAAAGCCATCAACAAAGTATCATGTTTCTTTCATAATTAAAAAAATTATACCAAAGAAAATGTGGATACAATGATCAGGGGGAAATGAAATGGCAACATGTGCAGATTTTTAATATATTATTAGTATGACCATACATCCTAAGAAACGAACATGTTTGTTATTTTTCAGCTTATTAATATTATATTGATCTTGACAGCTCACTTTTATCAAGTTCAACAATAACAGCTACTAAATAGACAAATATTCATGACACTTAGGCTTTTTTACCTTCTTAATTATATAAGATATACAATAGTTTAGAATAAAGACCATCTAAACACATGCTGAACATGTGCACACCACATCACAAATAATCATGATCAAAGGTGAGCATTTACAAAAACAGCCTAATACTCTATACAGTTTTAATTATTGTCTCCATGTATTACTGACAAACTTTTTGCATGGGTAAAATGTAAAACAAATTTCATGATGGCTATTTTTTTCCTGGATTTTCTTCTTGATGACTAAATATATTTATCTGCATCATACAAAACATTAAAACCTGCAGTATGTGAGACTTCCTCTGGTCAAGAGCTTATGCCAACAGGCTCATTTCACAGAAAGGGAAGCGAATTAAAGTCTAGTACTCCACAGGTCTCGCCTTGGTCACTGCCCAAATTGTTGATGCATATCTAAATGTATCAAATCTAAATGTATTATATCTAAATGTATCGTATCTAAATGTATTAAATCTAAATGTGAGACTTCCTCTGGTCAAGAGCTTATGCCAACAGGCTCATTTCACAGAAAGGGAAGCGAATTAAAGTCTAGTACTCCACAGGTATCGCCTTGGTCACTGCCCAAATTGTTGATGCATATCTAAATGTATCAAATCTAAATGTATTATATCTAAATGTATCGTATCTAAATGTATTAAATCCAAATGTATCATCTCTAAATGTATATCAAACTGTATCATATGTAAATGTATCAAACTGTATCATATCTACATGCATTAAATCTAAATGTATCATCTCTAAATGTATCATATCAAACTGTATCATATCTAAATATATCAAGTTTCTTATCAAGCTCATCTAACAATCTTGTGCCAGAAACATACTAGACTCCTAAATGACAATTAAGTGTTCCAGTTTAATCAATATTTTCAAAAATTTGAAAACCTTTTTGTTTCTACTTCACTTTGATTTACATATATATCTGACACTAAAATTAAATGCTGCTACTAATGATATGAGAGAGTTTAACTTATCTGCAATAATCGTCTCTTTTCTTGTGAAAGGACTGATTTCTAAATGTCCACTCTTTGAAGAATTGATACAATACAGTAATATGAACACATACTTTATACTTGACTTCATCAATGTGAACGGCAACATAAGCTATTCAGCAATTATCCATTGGTCAGAATATGTACAAGAAAACTGACACCTTAGCACCATTAAATGGTGTCTTCAGAAACATTATATAGTGTCATTGGTATTAAATGGTGTAGTCAGAATAATTATGTTTATCTGACTAGTGACTTAAGTATAAGAGATAAAACTGAGCTACACAAACAACTTCATGCAGATAACTAAAAATATAGGTCACAGTAACTAACTTTTTACTGAAGCATGCATTATTACCCATCATCTTACCTTTATATAAAGTTAAACGAGTCTGTGGGGAAAAATGTCTAAGAAATAGTTTGGTTTAGTTTTGTGAGGTTTAATACTATTTTTCAGCACATGATGGGCTATACATGGTGGACAGTATAATTTGTGGAGAACAACCAATAACCAGGAAGCTGTAGGAAAGCTTTCTCACAAATCCACACTAGTAGAGCTGAGACTTGAACTCACATGGACAGAGATGAGGTGTGATTGATTTGTAATGGCAACCCCTAATACTGCTCTGCCACTCCAAGTTCCTAAGAAAAAGAGTGACACAAACTTAACTAGTGTGTGGATGTTGGAATGGTTGCAGAGACAAACATCATGAATCCTGCAGATGGAATAACTTTGCATCCTGGAGAATAATTCACATACAATATTATTACAAAACTGAAGCATCTAATGACCAAATATAATGGACCGAGTAGATACAGCTGCCTTTTCTAACATTTGGTTAAAACAATAATGGATTTGCTATGTGAAATCTCATCTTAATAGTGACTTTAAACACTAGTAAAATAAAAAATTGAATGGTGTATCAACAAAAGATAGTTTCTGAAAATACTACTTTTAAATTATTTATGTATGTAATTTGGAATTTTATTAAATGAGAATCAACAGTAAAAACAAACATAAACCAGTAAACTTACAAACACTTCCTTTTAATCAAGTGGACTTGTAGGAAATTTCTGCAACTACTTAGCTTTTAAAAATTGAATAATTTTAAAATATAATTGTATGCAAAAATTAATATTGCATTTGTTTATGGCCACTCTTAACTTGCTACTTTTTGAGCAGTAGAAATAGTTATCATTCCTGCATTTATTCTCTTGAATCATTCAACAAGTACTCAGACAAGATTGATGCAGAGTGCTGTGTCTTGCCTGCTTTGCCATGACATAATACAAATCACTGTGACCTACTTTTCTGTCCATGGTGAGTACAGACACTGAATGAGGTAAAGTCACCAATACAACGAATAATAGAACAACAATGTTGTAAATGTTATCACAAACATACCCCGAATGAGTCTGCTATGCTTCACAGACAAGGCAAAAATTAAATAAACTTCACAGATGCATGATGTATGTTTCTAAGGGATGCCAATGCAGTGGGATAATGATCTTGGACTGTAATATAACACTATTTTAAATGTTCAATTACCCAATTCATTTATGAATGTAGACTAAATGAAAAACTTAACAAAATTACCACACTCATGAAAATATCCAGTACAAGGTAGTTGATTCATACTAAATGTAGACTAAATGAAATTCTTAACAAAATTACCACACTCATAAAAATATCCAGTACGAGGTAGTTGATTCATATTAAATGTAGACTAAATGAAATTCTTAACAAAATTATAGACTAAATGAAATTCTTTACAAAATTACCACACTCATGAAAACATGCAATACAAGCATGTTATTTCATGCTAACTGTAGACTAAATGAAATTTTTAATACAGTTACCACACTCATTATGCAGTACAAGCATGTTAGCTCACACTAAATGTAGACTTAATGAAATCCTAAAAGATTTAATATTAATCAACATTCTCGAGAAGATGTACATTCATAAACATTTGCAATCCATTTATATGCATACATTTAAATGCGGTACAAATCCAAACAATTAAAAAGGGATGCCATCACCACCGGACATCAAGAAACCATGCTAGTATATGCATTTAAAGTATGAATGCTCATTTTGTAGTTGGGTTGAGAATAACTGTCAATAATAAGTTTTTCTAATGAAGCTGTTTATTTTATGGGGGGTATAAATTATCTTTATTTTCAAGATACCCAACATCTGAATGATGTGAAAAATTATGTAAACATTGTGTATTACATCAATGCTATTTGTTGTTGCTAAATGACATAAAAAAAAATTCCTTTTAATAAAAAAACTGAACATTTTTGGTGTGAAACAACTGTCAATGTTGAAACTATTTTTGCTCTGTTACTAAAATACTGATGCTGTATTTTCACTGCAGTAAAAGATTTCTCATCATCGTTGAGGAATTGCACAGGCCATTTCAGGAATATTGATATGTTAAACAAAGATTATTAAACCTGATATTTGAAATCCAATCCGGTACCATGCCTCAAATAAATTAATCATACACAAAAGATTTGAATACTCTAGTTTCTCAGATTTTAAACCCCTGTTTTAGATAATAGATTTTTCATTTCCAGCATAATTGTTTTAAAATAATGTTTCTTTTTATTTATTTTTTATAAAACAGATGTTCTGTGATGTATGTATCAAGGCAAAGTTTGTCAATCAATTGATATTTTCAAGAAGGGTTGTGTCACCAAACATAAATCCAGGCGGTGTAAATAATATTTGTGCATTTTACTCATTGATCTTTTCCTTTTTGCCATCAATCCCGTGTTACAGCTATATAGACTTAAACTCCGCAGGAAGAAATAGCAAACAACAAATAAACAAGTTTTGCATAATTAAAAATAATTATTTATTTCTCAAAATACAGGAGTGAAAGAATCCCTATATTGGGTGTTAACATATACGGTCCAATGTTGCCAGGTGTTTACTCTTGTAAGTTTCATTCGTGGGAATGGAGATCCTATTTTGCTTGTTGAGAAAATTTATACAGCATTCAGTGATCATTCTTTTGGGATTTAGGAAGCATTGTCATTGTGAAAATAATCTTTAAAAGTTTCATTTGCAAATAATCAGCAGGTAATTATGCAGTTTAAGGAACTGTTGCATACATATTAATTGTCTGAATTTAAATCTAGCCATGTCTGTATGGGATCATGCAGTAAAGCGAAAAAATGCAAAATCTAAAGAACTTGAAGGTCAGTGCAACCGATGCAATAAAGTCATAAAATGCTCAGGAAACTCATCAACAACTCTAAAGAGCCATCTCAAGACACATGGAATAAATTTCGACAGAGAACAGCAACAAGAACCAACATCCAGCAAAAATGTTGTGAGCGAGAAGCCAACTCCCAAGCCAACTCTTACAATGGATGCTTTTTTGAAGAAAATGACTCTTAAGGAGATTGTTACTGACATGGCCACGGACAACATTACAATTCGTGCGATAACAAGGAACAAATACATCCGCCAGTCAGTATCGAGAGATAGTTTTAATCTTCCAAAAAATGAGATTGGTGTAATGAAATTGATTCACGACAATTTTGACGAAAAAAAGCTTTCTCATGGTTCGCAACAACAGGGAACTGTTAAAGAAAGGCGCAAAGTTTAGTCATTCGGTTGTTGAATATACCAGCTCGAGGAATCGTCGATATTTCGGTATTAATTTGCACGATAATATCAATAGGAAGACCATAAAAACTGGATTAGTCCGCATTCTTGGATCTTGCTCAGCACTCGACATGATTGAAATTGTCAAAAATCATGTCAAAGATTTTGGATTATCGTTTGATCATGACATCGTTGGATCGACTCTTGATGGTGCTTCGGTCAATAAAAAATTTATTCGACATGTCAAGTCAATTGGACAACTTTGCTTGAATCACGGTATTCACCTTGGTGTTTGTGACACATTATTTCCAAAGAAAGCTATAGAAGAACCAGAATTTGATGATTCGTTGCTGGGGTTGCTGGATAGTGACGAAGTTGCTGAAGATGACGATTTCGATGACATTGCTGATGTTGACTTTATTGAAGACACTGATGCTGAGGAAGAAATTGACTACAATGAAATTCTTAAAAATGCACGAAAATTGATCAAATTTATCAAAAAATCTTCAGTTAAAAATCAAGTATTCCAAGACAAAGTATTCGCTGAGCTTGGACATCATAAGGAGTTGCATTTGGACGTCAAGACTCGCTGGAACTCTATTCCAACAATGCTAGACTCCTTAATTCAGACAGAGAAACCTCTTCGTGAGACACTTTTGGAGTCTGAGGCAGAAGAATATATTAATTGCGTTGATTTTGAGGCATTGAAAGTTCTGAAAAATGTGCTAGAACCAGTTGAGCTTGCTGTCAAAAATTTAAGCAAAGTTTATGCTTCAAAAACTCTCAGACATCGATCATGAAATCAGTCGAACGCTTCATGACAACATAAAGCGACGCATTGATGAGCGAATTAACAACGATGTTATGAACCTTTTACCTTCACTTAAAGATCCTTCTATTTCGCCATCAAAAAACACACTCATATTTGCCGCCAGTCTTGCTTCTCGCTTATTCTGTGTTATTGGCGATTACGATGATGATGATGAAGAGAAACAATCTGAAACTCTTTCAAATGATGCCGAAGAAAGAACAATGTCACTTCAAGAGGAGCTGAATTTGAAACTTCAAGAGAGTACCACCACCACTAACGCTGCTCAAGATAAATTCAAATGGTTGAAGAGTGAATTTGTATTGTTTAAAAACACTGGTAAACGAACAGATCATCTTCAAAAGCTTTATGATGCTCTACTATCAATCAAACCCACTTCAACTGACGTGGAACGTGTTTTCTGCGTGAGTGCTAGCTTTTGCACTAAAATCAGATCTCGCTTATCTGACAAATCGCTGAATGCACTGGTCTTCCTCAAATTTTTTTGATAATAAGTCGAAAAAATAAAAAAAAGTTTTTTAAAACATGTCATTAAAAACATATAAATAAAAAACTTTGCAGAACAAATTTTTTTATTTTAATGCATTTTAAGGAAAAACAGTAAAACAGCTGTTAATAGCTGTTTTTTGGAAAATAAGAAACAGTAAACAGCTGTTTTTTAAAAAGTACTGTTTTTGAGAAACTCTAAATGTGCCCCAGTTGAATCAAAAATATACCAGCAATATTTTATTGACAAATAATGCCCTTACCAGTCAGAACTAAATCATTTATCAGTCAAATCAATCAGCAAATTTCGCTGCAACACATGCCATAATTTCTTAATTTTTAAAAATTGTAACTGATGCAATGAAAGTTTCTTGTAATAAATTTTAATTAGTTATTGTCAATTTCATATAACATCCATATATTAAATGTGATAATACCTCATTACTATGTGACGTTTTATGTTATTTTTCTTTGCTCACGCGAATAAAATGTGCACCTCGGATGCAACGGTCACACCCCATACCTCATTAACATATTTGTATTCATACGCCGCATTTAAATTATGCAACATTTTTCAACCGTTTTATATTACTGCAGTTTGGTCAATGTTTCTTTATATAAGTTTCACTTATTTTTGAACACCCGAGAGGTTTCATATTTGGATACTTACCAGCACTTTGCGTGGCTTTTGTATGGGTACATATTTTTGAACACCCGAGAGGTTTCATATTTGGATACTTGCCAGCACTTTGCGTGGTTTTTGTATGGGTACGTATTTTTTTAACACCCAAGAGGTTTCATATTTGGATACTTACCAGCACTTTGCGTGGCTTTTGTATGGGTACATATTTTTTCCTCATCTGTCTTAAGTCAAGGTCAGTTTAAACAATCTTTTGGTGTTATAAAATGTGCCTTTTCTTTCTAAGCCGATATTGGGCGGGTCAGACATAATTTTAGTATACAGGTTAGACATAATTGTATTAAGCAGGTTAGACAAATTAAATTAGGTTATACAGTCATGTTAGACATAATTTTCCTCAAAACCTTTTGTAAAATGGTAAGATACTGCATTTTGTTGAGGATTATATTGCCCCAGTGATTGTTTCAGACGTAATGTAGCAGTCACTATTGTTCAGCTTTCCTTAGCAGACAAATTTTTATATACCTATTTTGAGAGGTTCCAACAATGACCAGGTTGATCGCGCCCCCACTCCTTTCTTTTCCAACTTTTAAGAGTTGCTAGTGTCAACTTTTACTGAATCTTCGACCCAACACTGCAGTTTCTGAAAATTGTGATTCTTATATCAACTAGAAAACTGATTTAACAGACGACACTTCTGAGCAGTTAATGTGTGTGTGTGTGTGTGTGTGTGTGTGTGCAATTTGGATTTTTAACGTAGCTTTAACAATTTTCAGTTATATCGCTACGATGTCTGCAGTGAGGCACTTTATAGTATGTCTAGCACTGGGGCATCATGAGGAGTGCCAAGCAAGGCAGCCGTTAGTACCATTTTTGTAAGTCTTTGGTACGACTCGGCTGTGGATCGAATGCACGTTCTCCCGCATCCGAGGCGAACGCCCCAACCACTAGGCCACAAGAGCAATGACGACAATTCAATGGTAAAATGCCACATGGTGAAAACAATGGGCATTGACAACTGCATCACATATAATTTCTTATAATCTTTTCTCTGCATAACACATAGGATTAAAAAGTAAAAGTTGGAAGTGAAACTTTGAATACATTACAAGGCAACATGCAGCTGGCATTGTAACACATCGATCACATTACAATTAAGAGTGTCTGTGACTACAAACAGTCTGCTTCGTTTGCCTGGTTTTTTAATTTTTAAAATTTAAATGTGAAAATATATATACGAGGTAAAATCCCGTAAATGTGCTCATGTATCAGTGAGCAAAGTCAATGTACACCAACAAAGGTTTAGATGACACTGCCATCAAAGCACTCTTCTAGTTCCAGCATGCGTTGCAAGTATGATCCTAACTAGTCCCTGCAGCTACAGAATTGAAGGAGCTCAAAATCTTTTAATAAAATCCACACAAATTAAATTTCATTCAGTGTTTCAGTAATACTGAAATCTGGTATCCAATAATACTATCATTTACAGTAAAAAGCAATTTTTCTTTAAATTCATAACCCACTTGGAGGCAATTTATAGGAGATCAAAGGCTTTGAAATTTGAGCACAAGTTCTCGTGTTCCATCAGGTTCCTGACTTTGTTGCCATACAGAGTACAAATCCACATATGTTTTAAGTGCTTTTCTAAACCTTTTTAGGAAGCGGTTTGATAATCCTTTGGTTTTCAAGATGAACAAGAACAGGACATAAAAAAGAGTAATGTTAAACAGCACATTACATTCCTGACTCGTGTTTGACAGTCCTCAGAATGGACAGACTTTTCCTTATCCAAACTGCAAAATACATGTATCAGTAAAGTTTGGTTTGTCTTTTTGTAAAAACTTTCACCATTTGATCCTAAAATGAATGGACTTCTTTCTTACCCCAAATGAAAGCCATCAACAAAGTATCATGTTTCTTTCATAATTAAAAAAATTATACCAAAGAAAATGTGGATACAATGATCAGGGGGAAATGAAATGGCAACATGTGCAGATTTTTAACATATTATTAGTATGACCATACATCCTAAGAAACGAACATGTTTGTTATTTTTCAGCTCATTAATATTATATTCATCTTGACAGCTCACTTTTATCAAGTTCAACAATAACAGCTACTAAATAGACAAATATTCATGACACTTAGGCTTTTTTTACCTTCTTTATTATATAAGATATACAATAGTTTAGAATAAAGACCATCTAAACACATGCTGAACATGTGCACACCACATCACAAATAATCATGATTAAAGGTGAGCATTTACAAAAAGAGCCTAATAGTCTATACAGTTTGAATTATGGTCTCCATGTATTACTGACAAACTTTTTGCATGGGTAAAATGTAAAACAAATTTCATGATGGCTATTTTTTTCCTGGATTTTCTTCTTGATGACTAAATATATTTCTCTGCATCATAAAAACATTAAAACCTGCAGTATGTGAGACTTCCTCTGGTCAAGAGCTTATGCCAACAGGCTCATTTCACAGAAAGGGAAGCGAATTAAAGTCTAGTACTCCACAGGTCTCGCCTTGGTCACTGCCCAAATTGTTGATGCATATCTAAATGTATCAAATCTAAATGTATTATATCTAAATGTATCGTATCTAAATGTATTAAATCTAAATGTATCATCTCTAAATGTATCATATCAAACTGTATCATATGTAAATGTATCATATCAAACTGTATCATATCTACATGTATTAAATCTAAATGTATCATCTCTAAATGTATCATATCAAACTGTATCATATCTAAATATATCACGTTTTCTATCAAGATCATCTAACAATCTTATGCCAGAAACATACTAGACTCCTAAATGATAATTAAGTGTTCCAGTTTAATCAATATTTTCAAAAATTTGAAAACCTTTTTGTTTCTACTTCACTTTGATTTACATATATATCTGACACTAAAATTAAATGCTGCTACTAATGATATGAGAGAGTTTAACTTATCTGCAATAATCGTCTCTTTTCTTGTGAAAGGACTGATTTCTAAATGTCCACTCTTTGAAGAATTGATACAATACAGTAATATGAACACATACTTTATACTTGACTTCATCAATGTGAACGGCAACATAAGCTATTCAGCAATTATCCATTGGTCAGAATATGTACAAGAAAACTGACACGTTAGCACCATTAAATGGTGTCTTCAGAAACATTATATGGTGTCATTGGTATTAAATGGTGTAGTCAGAATAATTATGTTTATCTGACTAGTGACTTAAGTATAAAAGATAAAACTGAGCTACACAAACAACTTCATGCAGATAACTGATAACTAAAAATATAGGTCACAGTAACTAACTTTTTACTGAAGCATGCATTATTACCCATCATGTTACCTATATATAAAGTTAAACGAGTCTGTGGGGAAAAATGTCTAAGAAATAGTTTGGTTTAGTTTTGTGAGGTTTAATACTATTTTTCAGCACATGATGGGCTATACATGGTGGACAGTATAATTTGTGGAGAACAACCAATAACCAGGAAGCTTTAGGAAAGCTTTCTCACAAATCCACACTAGTAGAGCTGAGACTTGAACTCACATGGACAGAGATGAGGTGTGATTGATTTGTAATGGCAACCCTTAATACTGCTCTGCCACTCCAAGTTCCTAAGAAAAAGAGTTACACAAACTTAACTAGTGTGTGGATGTTGGAATGGTTGCAGAGACAAACATCATGAATCCTGCAGATGGAATAACTTTGCATCCTGGAGAATAATTCATATACAATATTATTACAAAACTAAAGCATCTAATGACCAAATATAATGGACCGAGTAGATACAGCTGCCTTTTCTAACATTTGGTTAAAACAATAATGGATTTGCTATGTGAAATCTCATCATAATAGTGACTTTAAACACTAGTAAAATAAAAAATTGAATGGTGTATCAACAAAAGAATGTTTCTGAAAATACAACTTTTAAATTATTTATGTATGTAATTGGGAATTTTATTAAATGAGAATCAACAGTAAAAACAAACATAAACCAGTAAACTTACAAACATTTCCTTTTAATCAAGTGGACTTGTAGGAACTTTCTGCAACTACTTAGCTTTTAAAAATTGAATAATTTTAAAATATAATTGTATGCAAAAATTAATATTGCATTTGTCTATGGCCACTCTTAACGTGCTACTTTTTGAGCAGTAAAAATAGTTATCATTCCTGCATTTATTCTCTTGAATCATTCAACAAGTACTCAGACAAGATTGATGCAGAGTGCTGTGTCTTGTCTGCTTCGCCATGACATAATACAAATCACTGTGACCTATTTTTCTGTCCATGGTGAGTACAGACACTGAATGAGGTAAAGTCACCAGTACAACGAATAATAGAACAACAATGATATAAATGTTATCACAAACATACCCCCAATGAGTCTGCTATGCTTCACAGACAAGGCAAAAATGAAATAAACGTCACAGATGCATGATGTATGTTTCCAAGGGATGCCAATGCAGTGGGATAATGATCTTGGACTGTAAAGAACATTATTTTAAATGTTCAATTACCCAATTCATTTATGAATGTAGACTAAATGAAATACTTAACAAAATTACCACACTCATGAAAATATCCAGTACAATGTAGTTGATTCATACTAAATGTAGACTAAATGAAATTCTTAACAAAATTATAGACAAAATGAAATTCTTTACAAAATTAACACACTCATGAAAACATGCAATACAAGCATGTTAATTCATACTAACTATAGACTAAATGAAATTTTTAATAGTTACCACACTCATTATGCAGTGCAAGCATGTTAGCTCACTCTAAATGTAGACTTAATGAAATCCTAAAAGACTTAATATTAATCAACATTCTCGAGAAGATGTACATTCATAAACATTTGATGCCATCACCACTGGACATCAAGAAACCATGCTAGTATATGCATTTAAAGTATGAATGCTCATTTTGTAGTTGGGTTGAGAATAACTGTCAATAATAAGTTTTTCTAATGAAGCTGTTTATTTTATGGGGGGTATAAATTATCTTTATTTTCAAGATACCCAACATCTGAATGATGTGAAAAATTATGTAAACATTGTGTATTACATCAATGCTATTTGTTGTTGCTAATTGACATAAAAAAGAAAGATTCCTTTTAATAAAAAAGCTGTGAACATTTTTGGTGTGAAACAACTGTCAATGTTGAAACTATTTTTGCTCTGTTACTAAAATACTGATGCTGTATTTTCACTGCAAGTAAAAGATTTCTCATCATCGTTGAGGAATTGCACAGGCCATTTCAGGAATATTGATCTGTTAAACAAAGATTATTAAACTTGATATTTGAAATCCAATCCGGTACCATGCCTCCAATAAATTAATCATACACAAAAAATTTTAATACTCTAGTTTCTCAGATTTTAAACCCCTGTTTTAGATAATAGATTTTTCATTTCCAGCATAATTGTTTTAAAATAATGTTTCTTTTTATTTATTTTTATAAAACAGATGTTCTGTGATGTATGTATGAAGGCAAAGTTTGTCAATAAATTGATATTTTGAAGAAGGAGTGTGTCACCAAACATAAATCCAGTCCGTGTAAAAAATATTTGTGCATTTTACTCATTGATCTTTTCCTTTTTGCCATCAATCCCGTGTTACAGCTACAGAGACTTAAACTCCGCAGGAAGAAATAGCAAACAACAAATGAACAAGTTTTGTATAATTAAAAATAAGTATTTATTTCTCAAAATACAGGAGTGAAAGAATCCCTATATTGGGTGTTAACATATACGGTCCAATATTGCCAGGTGTTTACTCTTGTAAGTTTCATTCGTGGGAATGGAGATCCTATTTTGCTTGTTGAGAAAATTTATACAGTATTCAGTGATCATTCTTTTGGGATTTAGGAAGCATTGTCATTGTGAAAATAATCTTTAAAAGTTTCATTTGCAAATAATCAGCAGGTAATTATGCAGTTTAAGTAACTGTTGCATAAATATTAATTGTCTGAATTTAAATCTAGCCATGTCTGTATGGGATCATGCAGTAAAGCAAAAAAAATGCAAAAACTAAAGAATTTGAAGGTCAGTGCAACCGATGCAATAAAGTCATAAAATGCTAAGGAAACTCAACAACAACTCTAAAGAGCCATCTCAAGACACATGGAATAAATTTCGACAGAGAACAGCAACAAGAACCAACATCCAGCAAAAATGTTGTGAGCGAGAAGCCAACTCCCAAGCCAACTCTTACAATGGATGCTTTTTTGAAGAAAATGACTCTTAAGGAGATTGTTACTGACATGGCCACGGACAACATTACAATTCGTGCGATAACAAGGAACAAATACATCCGCCAGTCAGTATCGAGAGATGGTTTTAATCTTCCAAAAAATGAGATTGGTGTAATGAAATTAATTCACGAATATTTTGACGAAAAAAAAGCTTCTCATGGTTCGCAACAACAGGGAACTGTTAAAGAAAGGCGCAAAGTTTAGTCTTTCGGTTAATGAATATACCAGCTCGAGGAATCGTCGATATTTCGGTATTAATTTGCACGAGAATATCAATAGGAAGACAATAAAAACTGGATTAGTCCGCATTCTTGGATCTTGCTCAGCACTCGACATGATTGAAATTGTCAAAAATCATGTCAAAGATTTTGGATTATCGTTTGATCATGACATCGTTGGATCGACTCTTGATGGTGCTTCGGTCAATAAAAAATTTATTCGACATGTCAAGTCAATTGGACAACTTTGCTTGAATCTCGATATTCACCTTGGTGTTTGTGACACATTATTTCCAAAGAAAGCTATAGAAGGACCAGAATTTGATGATTCGTTGCTGGGGTTGCTGGATAGTGACGAAGTTGCTGAAGATGACGATTTCGATGACATTGCTGATGTTGACTTTATTGAAGATACTGATGCTTGGGAAGAAATTGACTACAATGACATTCTTAAGAATGCACGAAAATTGATCAAATTTATCAAAAAATCTTCAGTTAAAAATCAAGTATTCCAAGACAAAGTATTCGCTGAGCTTGGACATCATAAGGAGTTGCATTTGGATGTCAAGACTCGCTGGAACTCTATTCCAACAATGCTAGACTCCTTAATTTAGACAGAGAAACCTCTTCGTGAGACACTTTTGGAGTTTGAGGCAGAAGAATATATTAATTGCGTTGATTTTGAGGCATTGAAAGTTCTGAAAAATGTGCTAGAACCAGTTGAGCTTGCTGTCAAAAATTTAAGCAAAGTTTATGCTTCAAAAACTCTCAGACATCGATCATGAAATCAGTCGAACGCTTCATGACAACATAAAGCGACGCATTGATGAGCGAATTAACAACGATGTTATGAACCTTTTACTTTCACTTAAAGATCCTTCTATTTCGCCATCAAAAAACACACCCGCCAGTCTTGCTTCTCGCTTATTCTGTGTTATTGGCGATTACGATGATGATGATGAAGAGAAACAATCTGAAACTCTTTCAAATGATGCCGAAGAAAGAACAATGTCACTTCAAGAGGAGCTGAATTTGAAACTTCAAGAGAGTACCACCACCACTAACGCTGCTCAAGATAAATTCAAATGGTTGAAGAGTGAATTTGTATTGTTTAAAAACACTGGTAAACGAACAGATCATCTTCAAAAGCTTTATGATGCTCTACTATCAATCAAACCCACTTCAACTGACGTGGAACGTGTTTTCTGCGTGAGTGCTAGCTTTTGCACTAAAATCAGATCTCGCTTATCTGACAAATCGCTGAATGCACTGGTCTTCCTCAAATTTTTTTGATAATAAGTCGAAGAAGTAAAAAAAAGTTTTTTAAAACATGTCATTAAAAACATATAAATAAAAAACTTTGCAGAACAAATTTTTTTATTTTAATGCATTTTAAGGAAAAACAGTAAAACAGCTGTTAATAGCTGTTTTTTGGAAAATAAGAAACAGTAAACAGCTGTTTTTTAAAAAGTACTGTTTTTGAGAAACTCTAAATGTGCCCCAGTTGAATCAAAAATATACCAGCAATATTTTATTGACAAATAATGCCCTTACCAGTCAGAACTAAATCATTTATCAGTCAAATCAGCAAATTTCGCTGCAACACATGCCATAATTTCTTAATTTTTTAAAAATTGTAACTGATGCAATGAAAGTTTCTTGTAATAAATTTTAATTAGTTATTGTCAATTTCATATAAGATCCATATATTAAATGTGATAATACCTCATTACTATGTGACGTTTTATGTT
Organism: Unio pictorum; assembly: GCA_030141615.1. Classification (NCBI taxonomy): domain Eukaryota; kingdom Metazoa; phylum Mollusca; class Bivalvia; order Unionida; family Unionidae; genus Unio; species Unio pictorum. The sequence goes on from JARLTB010000075.1 coordinate 3,299,920, forward strand.
ATTTTTCTTTGCTCACGCGAATAAAATGTGCACCTCGGATGCAACGGTCACACCCCATACCTCATTAACATATTTGTATTCATACGCCGCATTTAAATTATGCAACATTTTTCAACCGTTTTATATTACTGCAGTTTGGTCAATGTTTCTTTACATAAGTTTCACTTATTTTTGAACACCCGAGAGGTTTCATATTTGGATACTTACCAGCACTTTGCGTGGCTTTTGTATGGGTACATATTTTTGAACACCCGAGAGGTTTCATATTTGGATACTTGCCAGCACTTTGCGTGGTTTTTGTATGGGTACGTATTTTTTTAACACCCAAGAGGTTTCATATTTGGATACTTACCAGCACTTTGCGTGGCTTTTGTATGGGTACATATTTTTTCCTCATCTGTCTTAAGTCAAGGTCAGTTTAAACAATCTTTTGGTGTTATAAAATGTGCCTTTTCTTTCTAAGCCGATATTGGGCGGGTCAGACATAATTTTAGTATACAGGTTAGACATAATTGTATTAAGCAGGTTAGACAAATTAAATTAGGTTATACAGTCATGTTAGACATAATTTTCCTCAAAACCTTTTGTAAAATGGTAAGATACTGCATTTTGTTGAGGATTATATTGCCCCAGTGATTGTTTCAGACGTAATGTAGCAGTCACTATTGTTCAGCTTTCCTTAGCAGACAAATTTTTATATACCTATTTTGAGAGGTTCCAACAATGACCAGGTTGATCGCGCCCCCACTCCTTTCTTTTCCAACTTTTAAGAGTTGCTAGTGTCAACTTTTACTGAATCTTCGACCCAACACTGCAGTTTCTGAAAATTGTGATTCTTATATCAACTAGAAAACTGATTTAACAGACGACACTTCTGAGCAGTTAATGTGTGTGTGTGTGTGTGTGTGTGTGTGTGTGTGTGTGTGTGCGATTTGGATTTTTAACGTAGCTTTAACAATTTTCAGTTATATCGCTACGATGTCTGCAGTGAGGCACTTTATAGTATGTCTAGCACTGGGGCATCATGAGGAGTGCCAAGCAAGGCAGCCGTTAGTACCATTTTTGTAAGTCTTTGGTACGACTCGGCTGTGGATCGAATGCACGTTCTCCCGCATCCGAGGCGAACGCCCCAACCACTAGGCCACAAGAGCAATGACGACAATTCAATGGTAAAATGCCACATGGTGAAAACAATGGGCATTGACAACTGCATCACATATAATTTCTTATAATCTTTTCTCTGCATAACACATAGGATTAAAAAGTAAAAGTTGGAAGTGAAACTTTGAATACATTACAAGGCAACATGCAGCTGGCATTGTAACACATCGATCACATTACAATTAAGAGTGTCTGTGACTACAAACAGTCTGCTTCGTTTGCCTGGTTTTTTAATTTTTAAAATTTAAATGTGAAAATATATATACGAGGTAAAATCCCGTAAATGTGCTCATGTATCAGTGAGCAAAGTCAATGTACACCAACAAAGGTTTAGATGACACTGCCATCAAAGCACTCTTCTAGTTCCAGCATGCGTTGCAAGTATGATCCTAACTAGTCCCTGCAGCTACAGAATTGAAGGAGCTCAAAATCTTTTAATAAAATCCACACAAATTAAATTTCATTCAGTGTTTCAGTAATACTGAAATCTGGTATCCAATAATACTATCATTTACAGTAAAAAGCAATTTTTCTTTAAATTCATAACCCACTTGGAGGCAATTTATAGGAGATCAAAGGCTTTGAAATTTGAGCACAAGTTCTCGTGTTCCATCAGGTTCCTGACTTTGGTGCCATACAGAGTACAAATCCACATATGTTTTAAGTGCTTTTCTAAACCTTTTTAGGAAGCGGTTTGATAATCCTTTGGTTTTCAAGATGAACAAGAACAGGACATAAAAAAGAGTAATGTTAAACAGCACATTACATTCCTGACTCGTGTTTGACAGTCCTCAGAATGGACAGACTTTTCCTTATCCAAACTGCAAATTACAGGTATCAGTAAAGTTTGGTTTGTCTTTTTGTAAAAACTTTCACCATTTGATCCTAAAATGAATGGACTTCTTTCTTACCCCAAATGAAAGCCATCAACAAAGTATCATGTTTCTTTCATAATTAAAAAAATTATACCAAAGAAAATGTGGATACAATGATCAGGGGGAAATGAAATGGCAACATGTGCAGATTTTTAACATATTATTAGTATGACCATACATCCTAAGAAACGAACATGTTTGTTATTTTTCAGCTCATTAATATTATATTCATCTTGACAGCTCACTTTTATCAAGTTCAACAATAACAGCTACTAAATAGACAAATATTCATGACACTTAGGCTTTTTTTACCTTCTTTATTATATAAGATATACAATAGTTTAGAATAAAGACCATCTAAACACATGCTGAACATGTGCACACCACATCACAAATAATCATGATTAAAGGTGAGCATTTACAAAAAGAGCCTAATAGTCTATACAGTTTGAATTATGGTCTCCATGTATTACTGACAAACTTTTTGCATGGGTAAAATGTAAAACAAATTTCATGATGGCTATTTTTTTCCTGGATTTTCTTCTTGATGACTAAATATATTTCTCTGCATCATAAAAACATTAAAACCTGCAGTATGTGAGACTTCCTCTGGTCAAGAGCTTATGCCAACAGGCTCATTTCACAGAAAGGGAAGCGAATTAAAGTCTAGTACTCCACAGGTCTCGCCTTGGTCACTGCCCAAATTGTTGATGCATATCTAAATGTATCAAATCTAAATGTATTATATCTAAATGTATCGTATCTAAATGTATTAAATCTAAATGTATCATCTCTAAATGTATCATATCAAACTGTATCATATGTAAATGTATCATATCAAACTGTATCATATCTACATGTATTAAATCTAAATGTATCATCTCTAAATGTATCATATCAAACTGTATCATATCTAAATATATCACGTTTTCTATCAAGATCATCTAACAATCTTATGCCAGAAACATACTAGACTCCTAAATGATAATTAAGTGTTCCAGTTTAATCAATATTTTCAAAAATTTGAAAACCTTTTTGTTTCTACTTCACTTTGATTTACATATATATCTGACACTAAAATTAAATGCTGCTACTAATGATATGAGAGAGTTTAACTTATCTGCAATAATCGTCTCTTTTCTTGTGAAAGGACTGATTTCTAAATGTCCACTCTTTGAAGAATTGATACAATACAGTAATATGAACACATACTTTATACTTGACTTCATCAATGTAAGGCAACATAAGCTATTCAGCAATTATCCATTGGTCAGAATATGTACAAGAAAACTGACACGTTAGCACCATTAAATGGTGTCTTCAGAAACATTATATGGTGTCATTGGTATTAAATGGTGTAGTCAGAATAATTATGTTTATCTGACTAGTGACTTAAGTATAAAAGATAAAACTGAGCTACACAAACAACTTCATGCAGATAACTGATAACTAAAAATATAGGTCACAGTAACTAACTTTTTACTGAAGCATGCATTATTACCCATCATGTTACCTATATATAAAGTTAAACGAGTCTGTGGGGAAAAATGTCTAAGAAATAGTTTGGTTTAGTTTTGTGAGGTTTAATACTATTTTTCAGCACATGATGGGCTATACATGGTGGACAGTATAATTTGTGGAGAACAACCAATAACCAGGAAGCTGTAGGAAAGCTTTCTCACAAATCCACACTAGTAGAGCTGAGACTTGAACTCACATGGACAGAGATGAGGTGTGATTGATTTGTAATGGCAACCCTTAATACTGCTCTGCCACTCCAAGTTCCTAAGAAAAAGAGTTACACAAACTTAACTAGTGTGTGGATGTTGGAATGGTTGCAGAGACAAACATCATGAATCCTGCAGATGGAATAACTTTGCATCCTGGAGAATAATTCATATACAATATTATTACAAAACTAAAGCATCTAATGACCAAATATAATGGACCGAGTAGATACAGCTGCCTTTTCTAACATTTGGTTAAAACAATAATGGATTTGCTATGTGAAATCTCATCTTAATAGTGACTGTAAACACTAGTAAAATAAAAAATTGAATGGTGTATCAACAAAAGAATGTTTCTGAAAATACAACTTTTAAATTATTTATGTATGTAATTGGGAATTTTATTAAATGAGAATCAACAGTAAAAACAAACATAAACCAGTAAACTTACAAACATTTCCTTTTAATCAAGTGGACTTGTAGGAACTTTCTGCAACTACTTAGCTTTTAAAAATTGAATAATTTTAAAATATAATTGTATGCAAAAATTAATATTGCATTTGTCTATGGCCACTCTTAACGTGCTACTTTTTGAGCAGTAAAAATAGTTATCATTCCTGCATTTATTCTCTTGAATCATTCAACAAGTACTCAGACAAGATTGATGCAGAGTGCTGTGTCTTGTCTGCTTCGCCATGACATAATACAAATCACTGTGACCTATTTTTCTGTCCATGGTGAGTACAGACACTGAATGAGGTAAAGTCACCAGTACAACGAATAATAGAACAACAATGATGTAAATGTTATCACAAACATACCCCCAATGAGTCTGCTATGCTTCACAGACAAGGCAAAAATGAAATAAACGTCACAGATGCATGATGTATGTTTCCAAGGGATGCCAATGCAGTGGGATAATGATCTTGGACTGTAAAGAACATTATTTTAAATGTTCAATTACCCAATTCATTTATGAATGTAGACTAAATGAAATACTTAACAAAATTACCACACTCATGAAAATATCCAGTACAATGTAGTTGATTCATACTAAATGTAGACTAAATGAAATTCTTAACAAAATTATAGACAAAATGAAATTCTTTACAAAATTAACACACTCATGAAAACATGCAATACAAGCATGTTAATTCATACTAACTATAGACTAAATGAAATTTTTAATAGTTACCACACTCATTATGCAGTGCAAGCATGTTAGCTCACTCTAAATGTAGACTTAATGAAATCCTAAAAGACTTAATATTAATCAACATTCTCGAGAAGATGTACATTCATAAACATTTGATGCCATCACCACTGGACATCAAGAAACCATGCTAGTATATGCATTTAAAGTATGAATGCTCATTTTGTAGTTGGGTTGAGAATAACTGTCAATAATAAGTTTTTCTAATGAAGCTGTTTATTTTATGGGGGGTATAAATTATCTTTATTTTCAAGATACCCAACATCTGAATGATGTGAAAAATTATGTAAACATTGTGTATTACATCAATGCTATTTGTTGTTGCTAATTGACATAAAAAAGAAAGATTCCTTTTAATAAAAAAGCTGTGAACATTTTTGGTGTGAAACAACTGTCAATGTTGAAACTATTTTTGCTCTGTTACTAAAATACTGATGCTGTATTTTCACTGCAAGTAAAAGATTTCTCATCATCGTTGAGGAATTGCACAGGCCATTTCAGGAATATTGATCTGTTAAACAAAGATTATTAAACTTGATATTTGAAATCCAATCCGGTACCATGCCTCCAATAAATTAATCATACACAAAAAATTTTAATACTCTAGTTTCTCAGATTTTAAACCCCTGTTTTAGATAATAGATTTTTCATTTCCAGCATAATTGTTTTAAAATAATGTTTCTTTTTATTTATTTTTATAAAACAGATGTTCTGTGATGTATGTATGAAGGCAAAGTTTGTCAATAAATTGATATTTTGAAGAAGGAGTGTGTCACCAAACATAAATCCAGTCCGTGTAAAAAATATTTGTGCATTTTACTCATTGATCTTTTCCTTTTTGCCATCAATCCCGTGTTACAGCTACAGAGACTTAAACTCCGCAGGAAGAAATAGCAAACAACAAATGAACAAGTTTTGTATAATTAAAAATAAGTATTTATTTCTCAAAATACAGGAGTGAAAGAATCCCTATATTGGGTGTTAACATATACGGTCCAATATTGCCAGGTGTTTACTCTTGTAAGTTTCATTCGTGGGAATGGAGATCCTATTTTGCTTGTTGAGAAAATTTATACAGTATTCAGTGATCATTCTTTTGGGATTTAGGAAGCATTGTCATTGTGAAAATAATCTTTAAAAGTTTCATTTGCAAATAATCAGCAGGTAATTATGCAGTTTAAGTAACTGTTGCATAAATATTAATTGTCTGAATTTAAATCTAGCCATGTCTGTATGGGATCATGCAGTAAAGCAAAAAAAATGCAAAAACTAAAGAATTTGAAGGTCAGTGCAACCGATGCAATAAAGTCATAAAATGCTAAGGAAACTCAACAACAACTCTAAAGAGCCATCTCAAGACACATGGAATAAATTTCGACAGAGAACAGCAACAAGAACCAACATCCAGCAAAAATGTTGTGAGCGAGAAGCCAACTCCCAAGCCAACTCTTACAATGGATGCTTTTTTGAAGAAAATGACTCTTAAGGAGATTGTTACTGACATGGCCACGGACAACATTACAATTCGTGCGATAACAAGGAACAAATACATCCGCCAGTCAGTATCGAGAGATGGTTTTAATCTTCCAAAAAATGAGATTGGTGTAATGAAATTAATTCACGAATATTTTGACGAAAAAAAAGCTTCTCATGGTTCGCAACAACAGGGAACTGTTAAAGAAAGGCGCAAAGTTTAGTCTTTCGGTTAATGAATATACCAGCTCGAGGAATCGTCGATATTTCGGTATTAATTTGCACGAGAATATCAATAGGAAGACAATAAAAACTGGATTAGTCCGCATTCTTGGATCTTGCTCAGCACTCGACATGATTGAAATTGTCAAAAATCATGTCAAAGATTTTGGATTATCGTTTGATCATGACATCGTTGGATCGACTCTTGATGGTGCTTCGGTCAATAAAAAATTTATTCGACATGTCAAGTCAATTGGACAACTTTGCTTGAATCTCGATATTCACCTTGGTGTTTGTGACACATTATTTCCAAAGAAAGCTATAGAAGGACCAGAATTTGATGATTCGTTGCTGGGGTTGCTGGATAGTGACGAAGTTGCTGAAGATGACGATTTCGATGACATTGCTGATGTTGACTTTATTGAAGATACTGATGCTTGGGAAGAAATTGACTACAATGACATTCTTAAGAATGCACGAAAATTGATCAAATTTATCAAAAAATCTTCAGTTAAAAATCAAGTATTCCAAGACAAAGTATTCGCTGAGCTTGGACATCATAAGGAGTTGCATTTGGATGTCAAGACTCGCTGGAACTCTATTCCAACAATGCTAGACTCCTTAATTTAGACAGAGAAACCTCTTCGTGAGACACTTTTGGAGTTTGAGGCAGAAGAATATATTAATTGCGTTGATTTTGAGGCATTGAAAGTTCTGAAAAATGTGCTAGAACCAGTTGAGCTTGCTGTCAAAAATTTAAGCAAAGTTTATGCTTCAAAAACTCTCAGACATCGATCATGAAATCAGTCGAACGCTTCATGACAACATAAAGCGACGCATTGATGAGCGAATTAACAACGATGTTATGAACCTTTTACTTTCACTTAAAGATCCTTCTATTTCGCCATCAAAAAACACACCCGCCAGTCTTGCTTCTCGCTTATTCTGTGTTATTGGCGATTACGATGATGATGATGAAGAGAAACAATCTGAAACTCTTTCAAATGATGCCGAAGAAAGAACAATGTCACTTCAAGAGGAGCTGAATTTGAAACTTCAAGAGAGTACCACCACCACTAACGCTGCTCAAGATAAATTCAAATGGTTGAAGAGTGAATTTGTATTGTTTAAAAACACTGGTAAACGAACAGATCATCTTCAAAAGCTTTATGATGCTCTACTATCAATCAAACCCACTTCAACTGACGTGGAACGTGTTTTCTGCGTGAGTGCTAGCTTTTGCACTAAAATCAGATCTCGCTTATCTGACAAATCGCTGAATGCACTGGTCTTCCTCAAATTTTTTTGATAATAAGTCGAAGAAGTAAAAAAAAGTTTTTTAAAACATGTCATTAAAAACATATAAATAAAAAACTTTGCAGAACAAATTTTTTTATTTTAATGCATTTTAAGGAAAAACAGTAAAACAGCTGTTAATAGCTGTTTTTTGGAAAATAAGAAACAGTAAACAGCTGTTTTTTAAAAAGTACTGTTTTTGAGAAACTCTAAATGTGCCCCAGTTGAATCAAAAATATACCAGCAATATTTTATTGACAAATAATGCCCTTACCAGTCAGAACTAAATCATTTATCAGTCAAATCAGCAAATTTCGCTGCAACACATGCCATAATTTCTTAATTTTTTAAAAATTGTAACTGATGCAATGAAAGTTTCTTGTAATAAATTTTAATTAGTTATTGTCAATTTCATATAAGATCCATATATTAAATGTGATAATACCTCATTACTATGTGACGTTTTATGTTATTTTTCTTTGCTCACGCGAATAAAATGTGCACCTCGGATGCAACGGTCACACCCCATACCTCATTAACATATTTGTATTCATACGCCGCATTTAAATTATGCAACATTTTTCAACCGTTTTATATTACTGCAGTTTGGTCAATGTTTCTTTACATAAGTTTCACTTATTTTTGAACACCCGAGAGGTTTCATATTTGGATACTTACCAGCACTTTGCGTGGCTTTTGTATGGGTACATATTTTTGAACACCCGAGAGGTTTCATATTTGGATACTTGCCAGCACTTTGCGTGGTTTTTGTATGGGTACGTATTTTTTTAACACCCAAGAGGTTTCATATTTGGATACTTACCAGCACTTTGCGTGGCTTTTGTATGGGTACATATTTTTTCCTCATCTGTCTTAAGTCAAGGTCAGTTTAAACAATCTTTTGGTGTTATAAAATGTGCCTTTTCTTTCTAAGCCGATATTGGGCGGGTCAGACATAATTTTAGTATACAGGTTAGACATAATTGTATTAAGCAGGTTAGACAAATTAAATTAGGTTATACAGTCATGTTAGACATAATTTTCCTCAAAACCTTTTGTAAAATGGTAAGATACTGCATTTTGTTGAGGATTATATTGCCCCAGTGATTGTTTCAGACGTAATGTAGCAGTCACTATTGTTCAGCTTTCCTTAGCAGACAAATTTTTATATACCTATTTTGAGAGGTTCCAACAATGACCAGGTTGATCGCGCCCCCACTCCTTTCTTTTCCAACTTTTAAGAGTTGCTAGTGTCAACTTTTACTGAATCTTCGACCCAACACTGCAGTTTCTGAAAATTGTGATTCTTATATCAACTAGAAAACTGATTTAACAGACGACACTTCTGAGCAGTTAATGTGTGTGTGTGTGTGTGTGTGTGTGTGTGTGTGTGCGATTTGGATTTTTAACGTAGCTTTAACAATTTTCAGTTATATCGCTACGATGTCTGCAGTGAGGCACTTTATAGTATGTCTAGCACTGGGGCATCATGAGGAGTGCCAAGCAAGGCAGCCGTTAGTACCATTTTTGTAAGTCTTTGGTACGACTCGGCTGTGGATCGAATGCACGTTCTCCCGCATCCGAGGCGAACGCCCCAACCACTAGGCCACAAGAGCAATGACGACAATTCAATGGTAAAATGCCACATGGTGAAAACAATGGGCATTGACAACTGCATCACATATAATTTCTTATAATCTTTTCTCTGCATAACACATAGGATTAAAAAGTAAAAGTTGGAAGTGAAACTTTGAATACATTACAAGGCAACATGCAGCTGGCATTGTAACACATCGATCACATTACAATTAAGAGTGTCTGTGACTACAAACAGTCTGCTTCGTTTGCCTGGTTTTTTAATTTTTAAAATTTAAATGTGAAAATATATATACGAGGTAAAATCCCGTAAATGTGCTCATGTATCAGTGAGCAAAGTCAATGTACACCAACAAAGGTTTAGATGACACTGCCATCAAAGCACTCTTCTAGTTCCAGCATGCGTTGCAAGTATGATCCTAACTAGTCCCTGCAGCTACAGAATTGAAGGAGCTCAAAATCTTTTAATAAAATCCACACAAATTAAATTTCATTCAGTGTTTCAGTAATACTGAAATCTGGTATCCAATAATACTATCATTTACAGTAAAAAGCAATTTTTCTTTAAATTCATAACCCACTTGGAGGCAATTTATAGGAGATCAAAGGCTTTGAAATTTGAGCACAAGTTCTCGTGTTCCATCAGGTTCCTGACTTTGGTGCCATACAGAGTACAAATCCACATATGTTTTAAGTGCTTTTCTAAACCTTTTTAGGAAGCGGTTTGATAATCCTTTGGTTTTCAAGATGAACAAGAACAGGACATAAAAAAGAGTAATGTTAAACAGCACATTACATTCCTGACTCGTGTTTGACAGTCCTCAGAATGGACAGACTTTTCCTTATCCAAACTGCAAATTACAGGTATCAGTAAAGTTTGGTTTGTCTTTTTGTAAAAACTTTCACCATTTGATCCTAAAATGAATGGACTTCTTTCTTACCCCAAATGAAAGCCATCAACAAAGTATCATGTTTCTTTCATAATTAAAAAAATTATACCAAAGAAAATGTGGATACAATGATCAGGGGGAAATGAAATGGCAACATGTGCAGATTTTTAACATATTATTAGTATGACCATACATCCTAAGAAACGAACATGTTTGTTATTTTTCAGCTCATTAATATTATATTCATCTTGACAGCTCACTTTTATCAAGTTCAACAATAACAGCTACTAAATAGACAAATATTCATGACACTTAGGCTTTTTTTACCTTCTTTATTATATAAGATATACAATAGTTTAGAATAAAGACCATCTAAACACATGCTGAACATGTGCACACCACATCACAAATAATCATGATTAAAGGTGAGCATTTACAAAAAGAGCCTAATAGTCTATACAGTTTGAATTATGGTCTCCATGTATTACTGACAAACTTTTTGCATGGGTAAAATGTAAAACAAATTTCATGATGGCTATTTTTTTCCTGGATTTTCTTCTTGATGACTAAATATATTTCTCTGCATCATAAAAACATTAAAACCTGCAGTATGTGAGACTTCCTCTGGTCAAGAGCTTATGCCAACAGGCTCATTTCACAGAAAGGGAAGCGAATTAAAGTCTAGTACTCCACAGGTCTCGCCTTGGTCACTGCCCAAATTGTTGATGCATATCTAAATGTATCAAATCTAAATGTATTATATCTAAATGTATCGTATCTAAATGTATTAAATCTAAATGTATCATCTCTAAATGTATCATATCAAACTGTATCATATGTAAATGTATCATATCAAACTGTATCATATCTACATGTATTAAATCTAAATGTATCATCTCTAAATGTATCATATCAAACTGTATCATATCTAAATATATCACGTTTTCTATCAAGATCATCTAACAATCTTATGCCAGAAACATACTAGACTCCTAAATGATAATTAAGTGTTCCAGTTTAATCAATATTTTCAAAAATTTGAAAACCTTTTTGTTTCTACTTCACTTTGATTTACATATATATCTGACACTAAAATTAAATGCTGCTACTAATGATATGAGAGAGTTTAACTTATCTGCAATAATCGTCTCTTTTCTTGTGAAAGGACTGATTTCTAAATGTCCACTCTTTGAAGAATTGATACAATACAGTAATATGAACACATACTTTATACTTGACTTCATCAATGTAAGGCAACATAAGCTATTCAGCAATTATCCATTGGTCAGAATATGTACAAGAAAACTGACACGTTAGCACCATTAAATGGTGTCTTCAGAAACATTATATGGTGTCATTGGTATTAAATGGTGTAGTCAGAATAATTATGTTTATCTGACTAGTGACTTAAGTATAAAAGATAAAACTGAGCTACACAAACAACTTCATGCAGATAACTGATAACTAAAAATATAGGTCACAGTAACTAACTTTTTACTGAAGCATTGCATTATTACCCATCATGTTACCTATATATAAAGTTAAACGAGTCTGTGGGGAAAAATGTCTAAGAAATAGTTTGGTTTAGTTTTGTGAGGTTTAATACTATTTTTCAGCACATGATGGGCTATACATGGTGGACAGTATAATTTGTGGAGAACAACCAATAACCAGGAAGCTTTAGGAAAGCTTTCTCACAAATCCACACTAGTAGAGCTGAGACTTGAACTCACATGGACAGAGACGAGGTGTGATTGATTTGTAATGGCAACCCTTAATACTGCTCTGCCACTCCAAGTTCCTAAGAAAAAGAGTTACACAAACTTAACTAGTGTGTGGATGTTGGAATGGTTGCAGAGACAAACATCATGAATCCTGCAGATGGAATAACTTTGCATCCTGGAGAATAATTCACATACAATATTATTACAAAACTGAAGCATCTAATGACCAAATATAATGACCAAATATAATGGACCGAGTAGATACAGCTGCCTATTCTAACATTTGGTTAAAACAATAATGGATTTGCTATGTGAAATCTCATCTTAATAGTGACTTTAAACACTAGTGAAAAAAAAATTGAATGGTGTATCAACAAAAGAATGTTTCTGAAAATACAACTTTTAAAATATTTATGTATGTAATTGGGAATTTTATTAAATGACAATCAACAGTAAAAACAAACATAAACCAGTAAACTTACAAACACTTCCTTTTAATCAAGTGGACTTGTAGGAACTTTCTGCAACTACTTAGCTTTTAAAAATTGAATAATTTTAAAATATAATTGTATGCAAAAATTAAAATTGCATTTGTATATGGCCACTCTTAACTTGCTACTTTTTGAGCAGTAAAAATAGTTATCATTCCTGCATTTATTCTCTTGAATCATTCAAGAAGTACTCAGACAAGATTGATGCAGAGTGCTGTGTCTTGTCTGCTTCGCCATGACATAATACAAAACACTGTGACCTACGTTTCTGTCCATGGTGAGTACAGACACTGAATGAGGTAAAGTCACCAGTACAACGAATAATAGAACAACAATGATGTAAATGTTATCACAAACATACCCCCAATGAGTCTGCTATGCTTCACAGACAAGGCAAAAATGAAATAAACTTCACAGATGCATGATGTATGTTTCTAAGGGATGCCAATGCAGTGGGATAATGATCTTGGACTGTAATATAACACTATTTTAAATGTTCAATTACCCAATTCAATTATGAATGTAGACTAAATGAAATACTTAACAAAATTACCAAACTCATGAAAATATCCAGTACAAGGTAGTTGATTCATACTAAATGTAGACTAAATGAAATTCTTAACAAAATTACCACACTCATAAAAATATCCAGTACAAGGTAGTTGATTCATATTAAATGTAGACTAAATGAAATTCTTAACAAAATTATAGACTAAATGAAATTCTTTACAAAATTACCACACTCATGAAAACATGCAATACAAGCATGTTAATTCATACTAACTGTAGACTAAATGAAATTTTTAATACAGTTACCATACTCATTATGTAGTACAAGCATGTTAGCTCACACTAAATGTAGACTTAATGAAATCCTAAAAGACTTAATATTAATCAACATTCTCGAGAAGATGTACATTCATAAACATTTGCAATCCATTTATATGCATACATTTAAATGCGGTACAAATCCAAACAATTAAAAAGGGATGCCATCACCACTGGACATCAAGAAACCATGCTAGTATATGCATTTAAAGTATGAATGCTCATTTTGTAGTTGGGTTGAGAATAACTGTCAATAATAAGTTTTTCTAATGAAGCTGTTTATTTTATGGGGGGTATAAATTATCTTTTTTTTCAAGACACCCAATATCTGAATGATGTGAAAAATTATGTAAACATTGTGTATTACATCAATGCTATTTGTTGTTGCTAATTGACATACAAAAAGAAAGATTCCTTTTAATAAAAAAGCTGTGAACATTTTGGTGTGAAACAACTGTCAATGTTGAAACTATTTTTGCTCTGTTACTAAAATACTGATGCTGTATTTTCACTGCAGTAAAATATTTCTCATCATCGTTGAGGAATTGCACAGGCCATTTCAGGAATATTGATATGTTAAACAAAGATTATTAAACCTGATATTTGAAATCCAATCCGGTACCATGCCTCAAATAAATTAATCATACACAAAAGATTTTAATACTCTAGTTTCTCAGATTTTAAACCCCTGTTTTAGATAATAGATTTTTCATTTCCAGCATAATTGTTTTAAAATAATGTTTCTTTTTATTTATTTTTCATAAAACAGATGTTCTGTGATATATGTATCAAGGCAAAGTTTGTCAATCAATTGATATTTTGAAGAAGGGGTGTGTCACCAAACATAAATCCAGGCCGTGTAAATAATATTTGTGCATTTTACTCATTGATCTTTTCCTTTTTGCCATCAATCCCGTGTTACAGCTATATAGACTTAAACTCCGCAGGAAGAAATAGCAAACAACAAATAAACAAGTTTTGCATAATTAAAAATAATTATTTATTTCTCAAATTACAGGAGTGAAAGAATCCCTATATTGGGTGTTAACATATACGGTCCAATATTGCCAGGTGTTTACTCTTGTAAGTTTCATTCGTGGGAATGGAGATCCTATTTTGCTTGTTGAGAAAATTTTTACAGCATTCAGTGATCATTCTTTTGGGATTTAGGAAGCATTGTCATTGTGAAAATAATCTTTAAAAGTTTCATTTGCAAATAATCAGCAGTAATTATGCAGTTTAAGTAACTGTTGCATAAATATTAATTGTCTGAATTTAAATCTAGCCATGTCTGTATGGGATTATGCAGTAAAGCGAAAAAATGCAAAATCTAAAGAACTTGAAGGTCAGTGCAACCGATGCAATAAAGTCATAAAATGCTCAGGAAACTCATCAACAACTCTAAAGAGCCATCTCAAGACACATGGAATAAATTTCGACAGAGAACAGCAACAAGAACCAACATCCAGCAAAAATGTTGTGAGCGAGAAGCCAACTCCCAAGCCAACTCTTACAATGGATGCTTTTTTGAAGAAAATGACTCTTAAGGAGATTGTTACTGACATGGCCACGGACAACATTACAATTCGTGCGATAACAAGGAACAAATACATCCGCCAGTCAGTATCGAGAGATGGTTTTAATCTTCCAAAAAATGAGATTGGTGTAATGAAATTAATTCACGACGATTTTGACGAAAAAAAGCTTCTCATGGTTCGCAATAACAGGGAACTGTTAAAGAAAGGCGCAAAGTTTAGTCTTTCGGTTGATGAATATACCAGCTCGAGGAATCGTCGATATTTCGGTATTAATTTGCACGAGAATATCAATAGGAACACAATAAAAACTGGATTAGTCCGCATTCTTGGATCTTGCTCAGCACTCGACATGATTGAAATTGTCAAAAATCATGTCAAAGATTTTGGATTATCGTTTGATCATGACATCGTTGGATCGACTCTTGATGGTGCTTCGGTCAATAAAAGATTTATTCGACATGTCAAGTCAATTGGACAACTTTGCTTGAATCACGGTATTCACCTTGGTGTTTGTGACACATTATTTCCAAGGAAAGCTATAGAAGAACCAGAATTTGATGATTCGTTGCTGGGGTTGCTGGATAGTGACGAAGTTGCTGAAGATGACGATTTCGATGACATTGCTGATGTTGACTTTATTGAAGACACTGATGCTGAGGAAGAAATTGACTACAATGAAATTCTTAAGAATTCACGAAAATTGATCAAATTTATCAAAACATCTTCAGTTAAAAATCAAGTATTCCAAGACAAAGTATTCGCTGAGCTTGGACATCATAAGAAGTTGCATTTGGAACTCTATTCCAACAATGCTAGACTCCTTAATTCAGACAGAGAAACCTCTTCGTGAGACACTTTTGGAGTTTGAGGCAGAAGAATATATTAATTGCGTTGATTTTGAGGCATTGAAAGTTCTGAAAAATGTGCTAGAACCAGTTGAGCTTGCTGTCAAAAATTTAAGCAAAGAAGATGCTACATTGTTGTCTGCAGATGTGATAATCAAGTTTATGCTTCAAGAACTCTCAGACATCGATCATGAAATCAGTCGAACGCTTCATGACAACATAAATCGACGCATTGATGAGCGAATTAACAACGATGTTATGAACCTTTTACCTTCACTTAAAGATCCTTCTATTTCGCCATCAAAAAACACACTCATATTTGC
The DNA here is from genome assembly GCA_030141615.1 of Unio pictorum. NCBI lineage: Eukaryota > Metazoa > Mollusca > Bivalvia > Unionida > Unionidae > Unio > Unio pictorum. The sequence goes on from JARLTB010000075.1 coordinate 3,316,122, forward strand.
CGCCAGTCTTGCTTCTCGCTTATTCTGTGTTATTGGCGATTACGACGATGATGATGAAGAGAAACAATCTGAAACTCTTTCAAATGATGCCGAAGAAAGAACAATGTCACTTCAAGAGGAGCTGAATTTGAAACTTCAAGAGAGTACCACCACCACTAACGCTGCTCAAGATAAATTCAAATGGTTGAAGAGTGAATTTGTATTGTTTAAAAACACTGGTAAACGAACAGATCATCTTCAAAAGCTTTATGATACTCTACTATCAATCAAACCCACTTCAACTGACGTGGAACGTGTTTTCTCCGTGAGTGCTAGCTTTTGCACTAAAATCAGATCTCGCTTATCTGACAAATCGCTGAATGCACTGGTCATCCTCAAATTTTTTTATAATAAGTCGAAGAAGAAGTAAAAAAAAGTTTTTTAAAACATGTCATTAAAAACATATAAATAAAAAACTTTGCAGAACAAATTTTTTTATTTTAATGCATTTTAAGGAAAAACAGTAAAACAGCTGTTAACAGCTGTTTTTTGGAAAATAATAAACAGTAAACAGCTGTTTTTTAAAAAGTACTGTTTTTGAGAAACCCTAAAGTCTGTGCCCCAGTTGAATCAAAAATATACCAGCAATATTTTATTGACAAATAATGCCCTTACCAGTCAGAACTAAATCATTTATCAGTCAAATCAATCAGCAAATTTCGCTGCAACACATGCCCTAATTTTTTAATTTTTTGAAAATTGTAACTGATGCAATGAAAGTTTCTTGTAATAAATTTTAATTAGTTATTGTCAATTTCATATAACATCCATATATTAAATGTGATAATACCTCATTACTATGTGACGTTTTATGTTATTTTTCTTAAAATGTGCACCTCCGATGCAACGGTCACACCCCATACCTCATTAACATATTTGTATTCATACGACGCATTTAAATTATGCAACATTTTCAACCGTTTTATATTACTGCAGTTTGGTCAATGTTTATATAAGTTTCACTTATTTTTTAACACCCGAGAGGTTTCATATTTGGATACTTATCAGCACTTTGCGTGGCTTTTGTATGGGTACATATTTTTTAACACCCGAGAGGTTTCATATTTGGATACTTGCCAGCACTTTGCGTGGCTTTTGTATGGGTACATATTTTTTTAACACCCGAGAGGTTTCATATTTGGATACTTACCAGCACTCTGCGTGGCTTTTGTATGGGTACATATTTTTTCCTCATCTGTCTTAAGTCAAGGTCAGTTTTAACAATCTTTTGGTGTTATAAAATGTGCCTTGTCTTTCTAAGCCGATATTGGGTGGGTCAGACATAATTTTAGTATACAGGTTAGATATAATTGTATTAAGCAGGTTAGACAAACTAAATTAGGTTATACAGGCATGTTAGACATAATTTTCCTCAAAACGTTTTGTAAAATGGTAAGATACTGCATTTTGTTGAGGATTATATTGCCCCAATGATTGTTTCAGAGGTAATGTAGCAGTCACTATTGTTCAGCTTTCCTTAGCAGACAAATTTTTATATACCTATTTTGAGAGGTTCCAACAATGACCAGGTTGATCGCGCCCCCACTCCTTTCTTTTTCAACTTTTAAGAGTTGCTAGTGTCAACTTTTACTGAATCTTCGAACCAACACTGCAGTTTCTGAAAATTGTGATTCTTATATCAACTAGAAAACTGATTTAACAGACGACACTTCTGAGTAGTTAATGTGTTTGTGTGTGTGTGTGTAATTTGGATTTTTAACGTAGCTTTAACAATTTTCAGTTATATCGCTACGATGTCTGCAGTGAGGCACTTTAAAGTATGTCTAGCACTGGGGCATCATGCTGAGTGCCAAGCAAGGCAGCTGTTAGTACCATTTTTGTAAGTCTTTGGTACGACTCGGCTGGGGATCGAATGCACGTTCTCTCGCATACAAGGCGAACGCCCCAACCACTAGGCCACAAGAGCAGTTTTTGCAATGACGACAATTCAATGGTAAAATGCCACATGGTGAAAACAATGGGCATTGACAACTGCATCACATTTAATTTCTTATAATCTTTTCTCTGCATAACACATAGGATTAAAAAGTAAAACTTGGAAGTGAAAATTTGAATACATTACAAGGCAACATGCAGCTGGCATTGTAACACATCGATCACATTACAATTAAGAGTGTCTGTGACTACAAACAGTCTGCTTCATTTGACTCGTTGTTTTTAATTTTTAAAAATTTAAATGTGAAAATATATATACGAGGTAAAAATCTCGTAAATGTGCTCATGTATCAGTGAGCAAAGTCAATGTACACCAACAAAGGTTTACATGACACTGCCATCAAAGCATCTTCTAGTTCCAGCATGCGTTGCAAGTATGATCCTAACTAGTCCCTGCAGTTACAGAATTGAAAGAGCTCAAAATCTTTTAATAAAATCCCCACAAATTAAATTTCATTCAGTGTTTCAGTAATACTAAAATCTGGTATCCAATAATACTATCATTTACAGTAAAAAGCAATTTTTCTTTTAATTCATAACCCACTTGGAGGCAATTTATAGGAGATCAAAGGCTTTGAAATTTGAGCACAAGTTCTCGTGTTCCATCAGGTTCCTGACTTTGTTGCCATACAGAGTACAAATCCGCATATGTTTTAAGTGCTTTTCTAAACCATTTTAGGAAGCGGTTTGATAATCCTTTGGTTTTCAAGATGAACGAGAACAGGACATAAAAAAGAGTAATGTTAAACAGCACATTACATTCCTGACTCGTGTTTAACAGTCCTCAGAATTGACAGACTTTCCCTTATCCAAACTGCAAAATACATGTATCAGTAAAAATTGGTTTGTCTTTTTGTAAAAACTTTCACCATTTGATCCTAAAATGAATGGACTTCTTCCTTACCCCAAATGAAAGCCATCAACAAAGTATCATGTTTCTTTCATAATTAAAAAAATTATACCAAAGAAAATGTGGATACAATGATCAGGGGGAAATGAAATGGCAACATGTGCAGATTTTTAATATATTATTAATATGACCATACATCCTAAGAAACGAACATGTTTGTTATTTTTCAGTTTATTAATATTATATTGATCTTGACAGCTCACTTTTATCAAGTTCAACAATAACAGCTACTAAATAGACAAATATTCATGACACTTAGGCTTTTTTACCTTCTTTATTATATAAGATATACAATAGTTTAGAACAAAAGACCATCTAAACACATGCTGAACATGTGCACACCACATCACAAATAATCATGATCAAAGGTGAGCATTTACAAAAACAGCCTAATAGTCTATACAGTTTGAATTATGGTCTCCATGTATCACTGACAAATATGGTCTCCATGTATTACTGACAAACGTTTTGCATGGGTAAAATGTAAAACAAATTTCATGATGGCTATTTTTTTCCTGGATTTTCTTCTTGATGACTAAATATATTTATCTGCATCATAAAAACATTAAACCTGCAGTGTGTGAGACTTCCTCTGGACAAGAGCTGATGCCAACAGGCTCATTTCACAGAAAGGGAAGCGAATTAAAGTCTAGTACTCCACAGGTCTCGCCTTGGTCACTGCCCAAATTGTTGATGCATATCTAAATGTATCAAATCTAAATGTATTATATCTAAATGTATCGTATCTAAATGTATTAAATCTAAATGTATCATCTCTAAATGTATCATATTAAACTGTATCATATGTAAATGTATCATATCAAACTGTATCATATCTACATGTATTAAATCTAAATGTATCATCTCTAAATGTATCATATCAAACTGTATCATATCTACATGTATTAAATCTAAATGTATCATCTCTAAATGTATCATATCAAACTGTATCATATCTAAATATATCACGTTTCTTATCAAGCTCATCTAACAATCTTGTGCCAGAAACATACTAGACTCCTAAATGATAATTAATTGTTCCAGTTTAATCAATATTTTCAAAAATTTGAAAACCTTTTTGTTTCTACTTCACTTTGATTTACATATATATATCTGACACTAAAATTAAATGCTGCTACTAATGATATGAGAGAGTTTAACTTATCTGCAATAATCGTCTCTTTTCTTGTGAAAGGACTGATTTCTAAATGTCCACTCTTTGAAGAATTGATACAATACAATAAGTAATATGAACACATACTTTATACTTGACTTCATCAATGTAAGGCAACATAAGCTATTCAGCAATTATCCATTGGTCAGAATATGTACAAGAAAACTGACACCTTAGCACCATTAAATGGTGTCTTCAGAAACATTATATGGTGTCATTGGTATTAAATGGTGTAGTCAGAATAATTATGTTTATCTGACTAGTGACTTAAGTATAAAAGATAAAACTGAGCTACACAAACAACTTCATGCAGATAACTGATAACTAAAAATATAGGTCACAGTAACTAACCTTTTACTGAAGCATTGCATTATTACCCATCATGTTACCTATATATAAAGTTAAACGAGTCTGTGGGAAAAAATGTCTAAGAAATAGTTTGGTTTAGTTTTGTGAGGTTTAATACTATTTTTCAGCACATGATGGGCTATACATGGTGGACAGTATAATTTGTGGAGAACAACCAATAACCAGGAAGCTGTAGGAAAGCTTTCTCACAAATCCACACTAGTAGAGCTGAGACTTGAACTCACATGGACAGAGATGAGGTGTGATTGATTTGTAATGGCAACCCCTAATACTGCTCTGCCACTCCAAGTTCCTAAGAAAAAGAGTTACACAAACTTAACTAGTGTGTGGATGTTGGAATGGTTGCAGAGACAAACATCATGAATCCTGCAGATGGAATAACTTTGCATCCTGGAGAATAAATCACATACAATATTATTACAAAACTGAAGCATCTAATGACCAAATATAATGGACTGAGTAGATACAGCTGCCTATTCTAACATTTGGTTAAAACAATAATGGATTTGCTATGTGAAATCTCATCTTAATAGTGACTTTAAACACTAGTAAAATAAAATATTGAATGGTGTATCAACAAAAGAATGTTTCTGAAAATACTACTTTTAAATTATTTGTGTATGTAATTGGGAATTTTATTAAATGAGAATCAACAGTAAAAACAAACATAAACCAGTAAACTTACAAACATTTCCTTTTAATCAAGTGGACTTGTAGGAACTTTCTGCAACTACTTAGCTTTTAAAAATTGAATAATTTTAAAATATAATTGTATGCAAACATTAATATTGCATTTGTCTATGGCCACTCTTAACTTGCTACTTTTTGAGCAGTAGAAATAGTTATCATTCCTGCATTTATTCTCTTGAATCATTCAACAAGTACTCAGACAAGATTGATGCAGAGTGCTGTGTCTTGCCTGCTTTGCCATGACATAATACAAATCACTGTGACCTACTTTTCTGTCCATGGTGAGTACAGACACTGAATGAGGTAAAGTCACCAGTACAACGAATAATAGAACAACAATGATGTAAATGTGATCACAAACATACCCCGAATGAGTCTGCTATGCTTCACAGACAAGGCAAAAATGAAATAAACTTCACAGATGCATGATGTATGTTTCCAAGGGATGCCAATGCAGTGGGGTAATGATCTTGGACTGTAATATAACACTATTTTAAATGTTCAATTCCCCAATTCAATTATGAATGTAGACTAAATGAAATACTTAACAAAATTACCACACTCATGAAAATATCCAGTACAAGGTAGTTGATTCATACTAAATGTAGACTAAATGAAATTCTTAACAAAATTATAGACTAAATGAAATTCTTTACAAAATTACCAAACTCATGAAAACATGCAATACAAGCATGTTAATTCATACTAACTGTAGATTAAATGAAATTTTTAATACAGTTACCACACTCATTATGCAGTACAAGCATGTTAGCTCACACTAAATGTAGACTTAATGAAATCCTAAAAGACTTAATATTAATCAAAATTATCGAGAACAAGTACATTCATAAACATTTGCAATCCATTTATATGCATACATTTAAATGCGGTACAAATCCAAACAATTAAAAAGGGATGCCATCACCACTGGACATCAAGAAACCATGCTAGCATATGCATTTAAAGTATGAATGCTCATTTTGTAGTTGGGTTGAGAATAACTGTCAATAATAAGTTTATCTAATGAAGTTGTTTATTTTATGGGGGGTATAAATTATCTTTATTGTCAAGATACCCAACATCTGAATGATGTGAAAAATTATGTAAACATTGTGTATTACATCAATGCTATTTGTTGTTGCTAATTGACATAAAAAAGAAAGATTCCTTTTAATAAAAAAGCTGTGAACATTTTTGGTGTGAAACAACTGTCAATGTTGAAACTATTTTTGCTCTGTTACTAAAATACTGATGCTGTATTTTCACTGCAAGTAAAAGATTTCTCATCATCGTTGAGGAATTGCACAGGCCATTTCAGGAATATTGATCTGTTAAACAAAGATTATTAAACCTGATATTTGAAATCCAATCCGGTACCATGCCTCAAATAAATTAATCATACACAAAAGATTTTAATACTCTAGTTTCTCAGATTTTAAACCCCTGTTTTAGATAATAGATTTTTCATTTCCAGCATAATTGTTTTAAAATAATGTTTCTTTTTATTTATTTTTTATAAAACAGATGTTCTGTGATGTATGTATCAAGGCAAAGTTTGCCAATCAATTGATATTTTCAAGAAGGGTTGTGTCACCAAACATAAATCCAGGCGGTGTAAATAATATTTGTGCATTTTACTCATTGATCATTTCCTTTTTGCCATCAATCCCGTGTTACAGCTATACAGACTTAAACTCCGCAGGAAGAAATAGCAAACAACAAATAAACAAGTTTTGCATAATTAAAAATAATTATTTATTTCTCAAAATACAGGAGTGAAAGAATCCCTATATTGGGTGTTAACATATACGGTCCAATGTTGCCAGGTGTTTACTCTTGTAAGTTTCATTCGTGGGAATGGAGATCCTATTTTGCTTGTTGAGAAAATTTATACAGCATTCAGTGATCATTCTTTTGGGATTTAGGAAGCATTGTCATTGTGAAAATAATCTTTAAAAGTTTCATTTGCAAATAATCAGCAGGTAATTATGCAGTTTAAGTAACTGTTGCATAAATATTAATTGTCTGAATTTAAATCTAGCCATGTCTGTATGGAATCATGCAGTAAAGCGAAAAAATGCAAAAACTAAAGAACTTGAAGGTCAGTGCAACCGATGCAATAAAGTCATAAAATGTTCAGGAAACTCATCAACAACTCTAAAGAGCCATCTCAAGACACATGGAATAAATTTCGACAGAGAACAGCAACAAGAACCAACATCCAGCAAAAATATTGTGAGCGAGGAAGCCAACTCCCAAGCCAACTCTTACAATGGATGCTTTTTTGAAGAAAATGACTCTTAAGGAGATTGTTACTGACATGGCCACGGACAACATTACAATTCGTGCGATAACAAGGAACAAATACATCCGCCAGTCAGTATCGAGAGATGGTTTTAATCTTCCAAAAAATGAGACTGGTGTAATGAAATTAATTCACGACGATTTTGACGAAAAAAAGCTTCTCATGGTTCGCAACAACGGGGAACTGTTAAAGAAAGGCGCAAAGTTTAGTCTTTCGGTTGATGAATATACCAGCTCGAGGAATCGTCGATATTTCGGTATTAATTTGCACGAGAATATCAATAGGAAGACCATAAAAACTGGATTAGTCCGCATTCTTGGATCTTGCTCAGCACTCGACATGATTGAAATTGTCAAAAATCATGTCAAAGATTTTGGATTATCGTTTGATCATGACATCGTTGGATCGACTCTTGATGGTGCTTCGGTCAATAAAAAATTTATTCGACATGTCAAGTCAATTGGACAACTTTGCTTGAATCACGGTAATCACCTTGGTGTTTGTGACACATTATTTCCAAAGAAAGCTATAGAAGAACCAGAATTTGATGATTCGTTGCTGGGGTTGCTGGATAGTGACGATTTCAATGACATTGCTGATGTTGACTTTATTGAAGACACTGATGCTGAGGAAGAAATTGACTACAATGAAATTCTTAAAAATGCACGAAAATTGATCAAATTTATCAAAAAATCTTCAGTTAAAAATCAAGTATTCCAAGACAAAGTATTCGCTGAGCTTGGACATCATAAGGAGTTGCATTTGGATGTCAAGACTCGCTGGAACTCTATTCCAACAATGCTAGACTCCTTAATTCAGACAGAGAAACCTCTTCGTGAGACACTTTTGGAGTCTGAGGCAGAAGAATATATTAATTGCGTTGATTTTGAGGCATTGAAAGTTCTGAAAAATGTGCTAGAACCAGTTGAGCTTGCTGTCAAAAATTTATGCAAAGAAGATGCTACATTGTTGTCTGCAGATGTAATAATCAAGTTTATGCTTCAAAAACTCTCAGACATAGATCATGAAATCAGTCGAACGCTTCATGACAACATAAAGCGACGCATTGATGAGCGAATTAACAACGATGTTATGAACCTTTTACCTTCACTTAAAGATCCTTCTATTTCGCCATCAAAAAACACACTCATATTTGCCGCCAGTCTTGTTTCTCGCTTATTCTGTGTTATTGGCGATTACGATGATGATGATGAAGAGAAACAATCTGAAACTCTTTCAAATGATGCCGAAGAAAGAACAATGTCACTTCAAGAGGAGCTGAATTTGAAACTTCAAGAGAGTACCACCACCACTAACGCTGCTCAAGATTAATTCAAATGGTTGAAGAGTGAATTTGTATTGTTTAAAAACACTGGTAAACGAACAGATCATCTTCAAAAGCTTTATGATACTCTACTATCGATCAAACCCACTTCAACTGACGTGGAACGTGTTTTTTCCGTGAGTGCTAGCTTTTGCACTAAAATCAAATCTCGCTTATCTGACAAATCGCTGAATGCACTGGTCTTCCTCAAATTTTTTTATAATAAGTCGAAGAAGAAGTTAAAAAAAAGTTTTTTAAAACATGTCATTAAAAACATATAAATAAAAAACTTTGCAGAACAAATTTTTTTAGTTTAATGCATTTTAAGGAAAAACAGTAAAACAGCTGTTTTTTTGGAAAATAAGAAACAGTAAACGGCTGTTTTTTAAAAAGTACTGTTTTTGAGAAACCCTAAAGTCTGTGCCCCAGTTGAATCAAAAATATACCAGCAATATTTTATTGACAAATAATGCCCTTACCAGTCAGAACTAAATCATTTATCAGTCAAATCAATCAGCAAATTTCGCTGCAACACATGCCATAATTTCTTAATTTTTTAAAAATTGTAACTGATGCAGTGAAAGTTTCTTGTAATAAATTTTAATTAGTTATTGTCAATTTCATATAACATCCATATATTAAATGTGATAATACCTCATTACTATGTGACGTTTTATGTTATTTTTCTTTGCTCACACGAATAAAATGTGCACCTCGGATGCAACGGTCACACCCCATACCTCATTAACATATTTGTATTCATACGACGCATTTAAATTATGCAACATTTTTCAACCGTTTTATATTACTGCAGTTTGGTCAATGTTTCTTTATATAAGTTTCACTTATTTTTTAACACCCCAGGTTTCATATTTGGATACTTACCAGCACTTTGCGTGGCTTTTGTATGGGTACATATTTTTTAACACCCGAGAGGTTTCATATTTGGATACTTACCAGCACTTTGCATGGCTTTTGTATGGGTACATATGTTTTCCTCATCTGTCTTAAGTCAAGGTCAGTTTTAAAAATCTTTTGGCGTTATAAAATGTGCCTTGTCTTTCTAAGCCGATATTGGGCGGGTCAGACATAATTTTAGTATACAGGTTAGATATAATTGTATTAAGCAGGTTAGACAAATTAAATTAGGTTATACAGGCATGTTAGACATAATTTTCCTCAAAACGTTTTGTAAAATGGTAAGATACTGCATTTTGTTGAGGATTATATTGCCCCAGTGATTGTTTCAGAGGTAATGTAGCAGTCACTATTGTTCAGCTTTCCTTAGCAGACAAATTTTTATATACCTATTTTAAGAGGTTCCAACAATGACCAGGTTGATCGCGCCCCCACTCCTTTCTTTTTCAACTTTTAAGAGTTGCTAGTGTGAACTTTTACTGAATCTTCGACCCAACACTGCAGTTTCTGAAAATTGTGATTCTTATATCAACTAGAAAACTGATTTAACAGACGACACTTCTGAGTAGTTAATGTGTGTGTGTGTGTGTAATTTGGATTTTTAACGTAGCTTTAACAATTTTCAGTTATATCGCTACGATGTCTGCAGTGAAGCACTTTATAGTATGTCTAGCACTGGGACATCATGCTGAGTGCCAAGCAAGGCAGCTGTTAGTACCATTTTTGTAAGTCTTTGGTACGACTCGGCTGGGGATCGAATGCACGTTCTCTCACATCCGAGGCTAACGCCCCAACCACTAGGCCACAAGAACAGTTTTTGCAATGACGACAATTCAATGGTAAAATGCCACATGGTGAAAACAATGGGCATTGACAACTGCATCACATTTAATTTCTTATAATCTTTTCTCTGCATAACTCATAGGATTAAAAAGTAAAAGTTGGAAGTGAAACTTTGAATACATTACAAGGCAATATGCAGCTGGCATTGTAACACATCGATCACATTACAATTAAGAGTGTCTGTGACTACAAATAGTCTGCTTCATTTGCCTCGTTTTTTTTAAAATTTAAATGTGAAAATATATATACGAGGTAAAATCCCGTAAATGTGCTCATGTATCAGTGAGCAAAGTCAATGTACACCAACAAAGGTTTACATGACACTGCCATCAAAGCACTCTTCTAGTTCCAGCATGCGTTGCAAGTATGATCCTAACTAGTCCCTGCAGTTACAGAATTGAAGGAGCTCAAAATCTTTTAATAAAATCCACACAAATTAAATTTCATTCAGTGTTTCAGTAATACTGAAATCTGGTATCCAATAATACTATCATTTACAGTAAAAAGCAATTTTTCTTTTAATTCATAACCCACTTGGAGGCAATTTATAGGAGATCAAAGGCTTTGAAATTTGAGCACAAGTTCTCGTGTTCCATCAGGTTCCTGACTTTGTTGCCATACAGAGTACAAATCCGCATATGTTTTAAGTGCTTTTCTAAACCATTTTAGGAAGCGGTTTGATAACCCTTTGGTTTTCAAGATGAACGAGAACAGGACATAAAAAAGAGTAATGTTAAACAGCACATTACATTCCTGACTCGTGTTTGACAGTCCTCAGAATGGACAGACTTTTCCTTATCCAAACTGCAAAATACATTTATCAGTAAAGTTTGGTTTGTCTTTTTGTAAAAACTTTCACCATTTGATCCTAAAATGAATGGACTTCTTCCTTACCCCAAATGAAAGCCATCAACAAAGTATCATGTTTCTTTCATAATTAATAAAATTATACCAAAGAAAATGTGGATACAATGATCAGGGGGAAATGAAATGGCAACATGTGCAGATTTTTAATATATTATTAGTATGACCATACATCCTAAGAAACGAACATGTTTGTTATTTTTCAGCTTATTAATATTATATTGATCTTGACAGCTCACTTTTATCAAGTTCAACAATAACAGCTACTAAATAGACAAATATTCATGACACTTAGGCTTTTTTACCTTCTTTATTATATAAGATATACAATAGTTTAGAATAAAGACCATCTAAACACATGCTGAACATGTGCACACCACATCACAAATAATCATGATCAAAGGTGAGCATTTACAAAAAGAGCCTAATAGTCTATACAGTTTGAATTATGGTCTCCATGTATTACTGACAAACTTTTTGCATGGGTAAAATGTAAAACAAATTTCATGATGGCTATTTTTTTCCTGGATTTTCTTCTTGATGACTAAATATATTTCTCTGCATCATAAAAACATTAAAACCTGCAGTATGTGAGACTTCCTCTGGTCAAGAGCTTATGCCAACAGGCTCATTTCACAGAAAGGGAAGCGAATTAAAGTCTAGTACTCCACAGGGCTCGCCTTGGTCACTGGCCAAATTGTTGATGCATATCTAAATGTATCAAATCTTAATGTATTATATCTAAATGTATCGTATCTAAATGTATTAAATCTAAATGTATCATCTCTAAATGTATATCAAACTGTATCATATGTAAATGTATCATATCAAACTGTATCATATCTACATGTATTAAATCTAAATGTATCATCTCTAAATGTATCATATCAAACTGTATCATATCTAAATATATCACGTTTTCTATCAAGATCATCTAACAATCTTATGCCAGAAACATACTAGACTCCTAAATGATAATTAAGTGTTCCAGTTTAATCAATATTTTCAAAAATTTGAAAACCTTTTTGTTTCTACTTCACTTTGATTTACATATATATCTGACACTAAAATTAAATGCTGCTACTAATGATATGAGAGAGTTTAACTTATCTGCAATAATCGTCTCTTTTCTTGTGAAAGGACTGATTTCTAAATGTCCACTCTTTGAAGAATTGATACAATACAGTAATATGAACACATACTTTATACTTGACTTCATCAATGTAAGGCAACATAAGCTATTCAGCAATTATCCATTGGTCAGAATATGTACAAGAAAACTGACACCTTAGCACCATTAAATGGTGTCTTCAGAAACATTATATGGTGTCATTGGTATTAAATGGTGTAGTCAGAATAATTATGTTTAACTGACTAGTGACTTAAGTATAAAAGATAAAACTGAGCTACACAAACAACTTCATGCAGATAACTGATAACTAAAAATATAGGTCACAGTAACTAACTTTTTACTGAAGCATGCATTATTAACCATCATGTTACCTATATATAAAGTTAAACGAGTATGTGGGGAAAAATGTCTAAGAAATAGTTTGGTTTAGTTTTGTGAGGTTTAATACTATTTTTCAGCACATGATGGGCTATACATGGTGGACAGTATAATTTGTGGAGAACAACCAATAACCAGGAAGCTGTAGGAAAGCTTTCTCACAAATCCACACTAGTAGAGCCGAGACTTGAACTCACATGGACAGAGATGAGGTGTGATTGATTTGTAATGGCAACCCCTAATACTGCTCTGCCACTCCAATTTCCTAAGAAAAAGAGTTACACAAACTTAACTAGTGTGTGGATGTTGGAATGGTTGCAGAGACAAACATCATGAATCCTGCAGATGGAATAACTTTGCATCCTGGAGAATAATTCACATACAATATTATTACAAAACTGAAGCATCTAATGACCAAATATAATGACCAAATATAATGGACTGAGTAGATACAGCTGCCTATTCTAACATTTGGTTAAAACAATAATGGATTTGCTATGTGAAATCTCATCTTAATAGTGACTTTAAACACTAGTAAAATAAAAAATTGAATGGTGTATCAACAAAAGAATGTTTCTGAAAATACTACTTTTAAATTATTTATGTATGTAATTGGGAATTTTATTAAATGAGAATCAACAGTAAAAACAAACATAAACCAGTAAACTTATAAACACTTCCTCTACAATATCAAAATATGATTTTTTTTTAATCAAGTGGACTTGTAGGAACTTTCTGCAACTACTTAGCTTTTAAAAATTGAATAATTTTAAAATATAATTGTATGCAAAAATTAATATTGCATTTGTCTATGGCCACTCTTAACTTGCTACTTTTTGAGCAGTAGAAATAGTTATCATTCCTGCATTTATTCTCTTGAATCATTCAACAAGTACTCAGACAAGATTGATGCAGAGTGCTGTGTCTTGCCTGCTTTGCCATGACATAATACAAATCACTGTGACCTACTTTTCTGTCCATGGTGAGTACAGACACTGAATGAGGTAAAGTCACCAATACAACGAATAATAGAACAACAATGATGTAAATGTGATCACAAACATACCCCGAATGAGTCTGCTATGCTTCACAGACAAGGCAAAAATGAAATAAACTTCACAGATGCATGATGTATGTTTCTAAGGGATGCCAGTGCAGTGGGATAATGATCTTGGACTGTAATATAACACTATTTTAAATGTTCAATTACCCAATTCATTTATGAATGTAGACTAAATGAAATACTTAACAAAATTACCACACTGTCTCATGAAAATATCCAGTACAAGGTAGTTGATTCATACTAAATGTAGACTAAATGAAATTCTTAACAAAATTATAGACTAAATGAAATTCTTTACAAAATTACCACACTCATGAAAACATGCAATACAAGCATGTTAATTCATACTAACTGTAGACTAAATGAAATTTTTAATACAGTTACCACACTCATTATGCAGTACAAGCATGTTAGCTCACACTAAATGTAGACTTAATGAAATCCTAAAAGACTTAATATTAATCAACATTCTCGAGAAGATGAACATACATAAACATTTGCAATCCATTTATATGCATACATTTAAATGCGGTACAAATCCAAACAATTAAATAGGGATGCCATCACCACTGGACATCAAGAAACCATGCTAGTATATGCATTTAAAGTATGAATGCTCATTTTGTAGTTGGGTTGAGAATATATGTGAATAATAAGTTTTTCTAATGAAGCTGTTTATTTTATGGGGGGTATAAATTATCTTTATTTTCAAGATACCCAACATCTGAATGATGTGAAAAATTATGTAAACATTGTGTATTACATTAATGCTATTTGTTGTTGCTAATTGACATAAAAAAGAAAGATTCCTTTTAATAAAAAAGCTGTGAACATTTTTGGTGTGAAACAACTGTAAATGTTGAAACTATTTTTGCTCTGTTACTAAAATACCAATGCTATATTTTCACTGCAAGTAAAAGATTTCTCATCATCGTTGAGAAATTGCACAGGCCATTTCAGGAATATTGATCTGTTAAACAAAGATTATTATTCACTCATTTTGATCTTTGATCACATTTGATAAACTTTGTGAATGAAGTCAAATTTAATTATTATTCTTACATAACAATATGTGTTTGATTCATCAATTGATTGAAAAAAGCTGACCTTACACATTACCATGACAGCAAACTCGTAACACTGAAGGAATTTACATGCCTTGTAACGTTTCTTTTATTCCACCCTCTGATTTGATTTGACACAAAAGACATAATAAAAGGGTCTGCTTCCAAGCATGTAACAATATAACAAATACTTTTACATATCAGAGACCAAAACATGACTGGCGCTTAATTAGGTTCTCACAGAAATGCTTGTACACAATAGCTGTGACAGTACATTGACACTTTCTAGCTTGAATCCAAGATGAAATATTGAGTTTATGAAGATTACACTGAACCAAATTATAACAAAACAAAAAGACAAATTTCACTTGACAAAGCTTACTTATTTGGTATTTAATTATTCAAAACAAATTTCACTGATAGAACTTACTTTTTTGGTATTTAATTATTCAAAACAAATTTCACTTGATAGAACTTACTTTTTTGGTATTTAATTATTCATTATTATTATTAATTAATTATTATTAATTATTAATTATTCAAGTGTTGCCACCATTAGTCATTAAGGATATTTTCATCAAAGTTTAATTGAATAGTATTATTGTTAGTGTTCTGAGAATGTTTTTGGAAAGAAACTTAATAAAATATAATAAAAGTTGATGATGTTCAATTCATATTTCTAGATATTGACATTTTCAATAATAAAACAACCAATGTTTCATTAACCAGTTTTGATCATGACTTTCTTTATGTTAAAAAAATAGAAGCAAATTTTTTGAATGTTTTCTAGTTTAAAAAATGGGATTCAAGCATCAAACCATGTTAAAAATGGGTTCAAAAGTTTTCAAGGTGCAGAGGAGTACTGAAAGACCAATGTAAACAAAAAATGTTTTCTTGCTCCTGCCTTGGAATTAAGATAAATTATTCGACAGTTTGCAATTTTCTGAAGCATTTTCACTACTACCTTCACATTAGTGGGTAGCAGAGTTTAGATTCTTAACTTAGAAAAAAATCAAACAACTTTTTTTTCAAGAGGAAAAAAAACAACTTTTTAAAAAATTTCACAGAGTTTTTCTAATATTCCTTCATTTAACTATCCCATTATCAATCCTTACTCTGGAAACATTTGCCTCACAAGATTTACATTCCGAATTGTACACATGATGTCTAGATAACCCTTATAACTAAAAGATATGGACTTAAAGTTACCTTACGGTTTGCCCTCTCGAAAGACTATTCAGTCTAGCCAGCTTGCTAAACAGATGAAGATGTCCATACCAGTAGTCAAACTAAAATAGCAATAGACTTTATACTATGAATCCCATTCCAACATGTGCTGTAAGATGCGGTGTTCCATGCACCTTCAAAATAAACCTATAATTATGGAGGCCTTATTGAGGAATATTCAATTCTCAGTCATCCAGCTAGACAGAAATACATGTTTGGTCATTTCTTGCATCTCTAATGCACTTGTCTCTGGACTTAAAACGCTCCATTCTGCCTCAATCTACTCAGCATGAAAGTCCCTCATGTTAGCACATCTAATAATTCATAAAGATTTTAGTTACTTTTCTCTTTTTACAAATTTTCTCTTTTAAAAATAATGCATTTTTGTCGGACACTACAACAAAGAAATAGTATCTGCAATGTATCATCCGAGTGAAAACAATTCTGTTACAACAAAAGATAGTATCCCACAATGTAGTATTCAAGTGAAAATCCTTCTGTTACGAACATAAAATACTGTCCTATAGTTGAAGTTGTAACACTTTCTTTTTTCCTACTACCTGTAAAGAAAACCTGATGGCTGGACCACAGTTCTCTACCAGTGTTTTTGCATTAAATGCCTCCAGTATCATATATACTCACTTGTAATTTAGAGTCCAACTGTAAACTGCGCTGGCCAAGATCTGCCAATGCATCGTGTACCAGCAGATACAGGTATATGCAGTTTGCATAAATGAATTGGACGAACTAAAACCAACATAGATCCTGATCTGCCAGCTAATAATGTGATGGCAGATCAAGGTAGGTGCAGTTCAAAATTGACTTTTACATGAACAACTTAATACAGCAATAATCATAGTCTTGACAGGACAAGCAACACAATTCAAAAGAATATATTCCTAGTAAAAAAAATATCCAAATCATCTGACATATCAGCTTGATTGACTTGTGTTCTATGATCCATCATCAATCAACTTTGGCAAACACAAGGGCCACTCTGCTGGGTATGTAGACCTGAAAATATAATTCAAAATTCTGCAAAGATCTACGTTTATAAGTATCAATGCATGCATCTCTCTGGACCGCAGTTAAATGAAGTTTATGCAGGAAATTCTCATGGTTTTAAATACTGAGATGGTAAAGAACCAACATATACAGACACAAGGGGCATGCTAGACAGAAATTCCAGAATATGAATACAAAAACTTTGAATACAAAAACAGAGGTCCAACTTGGCCTGATATTACTCAAGTAGCTTAAATAAATTAACAGCTGGCCATTTGACTAAACAGGATCATGTAATGTTGCAACAACAAAACCCTATAAAAACTATCTCAACCTCTATAGTCAAAATTTTATCCAAAATAAAGGCATGATTAAAAAGGGTGCAATGTTTACCTGCATAAATGGCTTAAAGTTTTCTTTCTGGTTATTCTATTCTATTTCTAAACATTTTGGTGATTTTTTTTGTTTCTTTGTTGGATTAGAATTTTTCAAGTAGCTTTAAAAAAATTTCAGTCATGTCACTACGATGTCTGCAGTGAGGCAGTTAATAGTGATGTCCAGCACTGGGGCATCATGCTGCACACATGTAGCATGATGTCCCACAGTCACATCATCCTGACAACAGGCCGGCCAATCCTAACACCAACCTCTTAATGCTGAGCGCCAAGTGAGGCAGCTGTTAGTACCATTTCTGTAAGTCTTTGGTATGATTCGTTCGAGGATCAAACCCATGACCTCAAATTTCCGCAGTGGATGATCTAACCACTAGGCCACCGGAACGGTTTCCTAAACAAACATTTTTGGTGAAGACTCGAGAATTAACAAAATAATATTCATTCAATGTGCTCAGAATCAAACTCATCCATTGATATCAAGCAGAAAACCCTCAATCAATAGCACTCTTAATTATACAACCCCATATGCCAAGTCTGATCAAAATGAGGTTAGTTAAAGAAATTAATGACTAATTATAAACAGGAAAAAGTTTATTTTTTAATAGCATACCTAAATTTGCTAGTAAAACAACTGACAACCACAGACCAGCCATTAGAATTTACTATTATGTGTTTTTCTCTAAACCATCTATCTATATGTTGTTTGGGATCAAATTCATTGTTACAGGGTCTTAATGACTCATGATAGCTTATTTTAAAAAGGATTAACCATATCTACAGTAGGACTTGAAGTAATTTTACAATGGACTAAATTTCCTGCATTTGTCTCCATGTCGTCACTTTTCAAGATCCTTGCAATTAATTAAGGCTGATTCTACAGGTAAAGGATTAGACTAATTACTTTCACATTACAGAATGCCCGACGTCATATGCAGAGGTGGTTATTTACTGTAGAAACTGGAGTCTCCAAGTCAGAAAGGGATTATGCTGTGAGTTAGTTTGCATCTGCCAAATGCCTGTAGTGTAATACACGGTAATAACTTTAATTATGAAGCGCAGATGTCATTTTCCAGATGCTTGGTTATGAGTTTGAGGGTCAACCAAGGGCATCCAGTTGACAATTCCCACTAATTCTGAATTTCAGTCACAAAAGGGGTTGTTTTAGTCACACCTTGAAATGCTGTTGTGTGATCTCACTCATTATCAAACATCTTGTTTAATTATCAACCTCATCAAAGAGCTTGACGATGTAAGCCCATATTTCAAGTTTGATATAAAAAAAACTGTAATAGGGTCTCCACAGTGATAAAACTCAGCCAATCAGTGACAAGCTCCACCCATCCGCCCATCATTTCCTATCAAAATTTGTAACCTCCTGATTAAAATCTCCCATTAGAAGTTAAAACAATGAAAATGCACGGTTCTTCCTGAACTCCAACACTCACCGAATTTGCGAAAAGAAAACAAGACTTTCGAAGCCAATCTACACTTAAAAAATTATTACATCTTGCTTGACAATATGTTCCCAACAGCTGTTATTAAGGGTCAGGGTAAGTAACATGATAAGTAGGGAATCTTACTAAAATTGCACATAATTTTTGCTTCTTGGAAGATCAAAATACATAGCAAGAACATTGAATGATAAAAGAAACAAGGGCCATACACAAACATAATTTTGAAAAGAAACTGCCTGGTTTATAACAACAAAAACCAAAATATTTATTAATAAAAGGACCATACCAAATTCCTCAGACTGCTGCCATGACCCACTCTGACATTCTACTCTCTAATATAATACTATACGAGTCAATGACCCTTGGCTTGCAAATACAGAGCTACATTGTTGTTGTCGTTGTAGGTGTTTAATGCCATTTTCAGCACATGATAGGTTATACATGGTGGCCAGTATTATTGAAGGAGAAAGAACCCAGGAAAACCCCTGGAAAGAACAATCAACCCACAAGAAGCTCGTGTTAGAGGGTTTAATGCCATTTTTCAGCACAGGATGGCGGCCAGTATAAAAGGTGGAGGAAGAACATGGGAAAAAAACAAAAAAAACATCGACCCACGAGAAGCTACTGACAAGCTTTCTCACATACCCACATTGGCCAAATCTTAGACTTGAACATACGTAAACAGAGGTGAGATGACTGTGATCCCTAACAAACAGTGCTTTGACCACTCGTCGACTCCGGGCCTTCAGGGCTATGTAATCTGGCACATTATGTAGTGGGCAATGAAATAAAACTATGAGCTATCTACATTTGAATGCTTTGTTCAAGAAAATTGGAATTATAAGTATTAAATGATTATGGTTGGGTATTTACCAATTTGTAAATTGATACCTAATCAGTGACAAAGTTAGCAAAGTCATTCAGACTGTTTATTTTGTGAGTAATTAGATAAATTTAACACAATAATAAAAACCCAACCATGATCATTTAATCCTATAATATATAATGTATAATCAAAGTTCCCCTGAAATTATCTGCAGAGCAAAATTAAATTTTTTAAACATTTGGGGATTTTGCACAAATTTGGTTCTTATGCAATTCATTGGCATAAATCAAACGCGGATTTTGAGCTAAAGTTGTGCTAACAAGTTTTGAGAATAAGGAAGCCTAGTCTGCATTTATTTACCATCATGGAACACTGCCTGTTGTCCCATGGTTCATTTTTGGTATAGTAATCAACACCGTGGTCGAGTCTCTTGTGCCCACCATATTCTTCTGCATCGCTGTCCAACACCATCTTGTATCTAAGGTTTGTTAAGGTCACAATGAATGGTATAATATTTCACACATGCACAGTCTGTAATCTGCATCATGTATTAACATTGCTCTTCCTTTTTTGTAAGGAAAAGAATGAATGTAAACAGACAATCATATATATATATGTATGAAATCATCTCTAACTAAATACATACAGTTACACAGCAATTCAACAACTACATATAAAAACATCAAAATACAACTAAATTAAAACATGCAATGACTTGCAGAATCATTCATCTTTTATTCTCAGTTGTAACTCTTTTAGAAAAGCAATCTGAAATTGCTTGACTCTGTACCTGCTATATTCTGGAGTGTTAAAACAAAAGGATACTTTCCTGGTAGATTCACTCCAATTTTGTAGTCAGTGTAACTCGTGTTTGGATGGAAGTTGAACACAAAGACCAGCTTGTCTGCTCTGTCAAATACAATTACTCTGTCGGAGTCATGCTTGCGACTTACAAAGTTCTGAAAAACATATATAAAATTAATAAAATCAAACTCATATCCACCAATAATAATTAAAAAACTATAATTTTGATGAAAAACGCAAATTGTTAAGTCAAATGTGTTTCTGTGTGTTTGTTTTAGATTTTTAACACAGCTTTAACAATTGTTCAGTCATATCACTACAATGTCTGCAGAGTGGCAGTTTATAGTGATGTCTACCACTCGAGCATCATGCCACAGACATGTAGCATGATGTCCCACCATCACATTACCCTGACACAGGCTGACTAGTCCTAACACCTAACTCTTAATGCTGGGCGCCAAGGTAGGCAGCTATTGGTACCATTTTTGTAAGTCTATTGTATGAATCGGCTGGGGATTGAACCCATGGCCTCCCATATTCAGGGTGGATTCTCTAACCACTAGGCCACCGGAGTGATACAACAATTGTGTTTCTCAGAGAATACCGGCCCGGTAATATTAACGCTATGGATTAATATTACTACTACCTCCTGAATCCAGGCCTATTAAAAATTACAAATTAAATATTTGCATCATAAAGATAAAAGTAAATAAGTATTGCTCATTACCTCCCTTTGCTGCAACGAGTCTATCGTAAAGACAAAAGGTAATAAATATTGCTTATTACCTCCCTTTGTTGCAATAAGTTTTGCTAGTTTTCAAGCCAAGTGAAATACTACCAAGGATACTGGCTGGGATGGGTGATTGGGAGGGTTTTTGAGTAATATGATGGGGTGTTCATTAGAGTTGCGGGCATTAATTAGCGAATATATGGTCCATTAGTCCATTCTTGTATAAATGTATACCACCAATCCAATTAATATATACATACAGATAATATAGGATTTGATATGCACATAATTTTACTAGTATATGACAGGAGATGGCATGTCTAATGGTAATTTTTGTGGGTTCCAAGTTCTTCACATGTGTACTCCAAAAATTTGCATGTGCACAAGGGAGATTTTAAGCCCAAGAGTTCCAAGTAAATCAGGACAGCTTAACAAATGTTTATAATAACAAACCATGAATGATACATGTTTATGAATTCTGTATTTTGCAAAATAAACAGCCAACACAAAGCCATTTACATGTCTGAATAAAACTTGCATAAAAAAAATGCTCTGTAAAACCTTAAAAAACAAACCAGATCATACAAGAGTGTAGATATGAAGTCAGCAAATATACAACTGATAAGAGGGCATACCTGGGGGTGACTAAGCCATTGGTACTGGGTCTCCAAGTGGATCATATCCTTATCCCAACAGTTCAGATATTTATACTTCAACAGATTATCATCAGCTAGATGATACTGTCGCCGACAGTAGTGAAAGCTCTCGTTATTACCAATACGTGGGAAGTCAAGCCATTCTGGATGCCCAAACTCGTTACCTGAAATGTAAAAATCACAAGCTGAACACATCTGGGATTGTCATTCACAAAATTTGTAGCATAAAATACGACGTTTTTATGTCATAAAGGTTTGCATCCCGCCACATAATTTTTCATGGTCTTTAGACAAAAGGCGACATGTAATTACATTTTTAACAGCACATATATTACTGAAATTTTCAAAAAGGTGCTATAATATGAGGACTGAACATAAAAGGTTCTTTTATTCTCACCAAATTAAATTTTACCCCATCCATGAATGTGTCCCCATTAAAACCCCATCTGCATACCTATAATCAAACCTGCACAACTATAAACAAATTATTTTATTCTCAAACACTCAAAATCAAGGTTGCCATAGCCCAATTCTTGCATAAGCTGCAAAGAAGTTTCATACTGATTTATATTTTTTTAAAACTGAAACATACATTTAACTGATGCAATTTTAAATATAGTTTGCTCTCATCTACTTTGCAAATTTATGTTTGGGAGTTAACACAAAATTAGCATATTGTAAAGTCTTACAGTTTTATCAAATCAATTCCTGAAGAAGAAAAACAAGTCAAGTCAACAGTGTGAGGTTGACTATCGTTTTCACTGCAAATTTATATCTCAAATTTTGTCTATTACAACATTCTAAAAGAATGGGTCTATTCTTGTATTGTACAAAGATTTGTCTCAAAAACTGATATTGTACAGAGACTTGTCTCAACAACTGATGTTGTACAGATAATTGACTCAATAACTGATATTGTACAGACTAGTTTCAATTGATATTGTACAGAGACTTGTCTCAAAAACTGATATTGTACAGAGACTTGTCTCAACAACTGATGTTGTACAGATACTTGACTCAATAACTGATAGTGTACAGACTAGTTTCAATTGATATTGTACAGAGACTTGGCTCAATAACTGATAGTGTACAGAGACTTGTCTCAACAACTGATGTTGTACAGATACTTGACTTAATAACAGTTATTGTACAGACTAGTTTCAATTGATATTGTACAGAAATTTGGCTCAATAACTGATAGTGTACAGAGACTTGTCTGAATAGCTCATATTCACCACATATCATCAAGAACCACAACATTCCATCTTTGTAAATCTATTTTTGCTTCACATGGTACATTCCTGCATACAGAGACTGGTCTTAATTACAAAAAACATCCAAAACATCAATAATATCCAAACTTTTTGGGGACATACTGTGATTGCTCAATTGCCTGTCCATCCTTGAATCAGTTCACATCGTCATGCATTTGTCAGTCCTCCTTGCAATTTAACACCATGTAAAATACTCAGAGAATGAGATCACACTGGGTCGAGTGAATAACGAGGATAGGTTGATGACAACAATGGTCTCAATTCATGAACAGAGCGGATAGAAGGGTTCCTGCCACAAATTTAGAAATGATTTAAGACCTTTTTCAGACCAAAAAATAAAAATGTCCAGACCTAATAACTTGATAAGTTTAATGACCTGCATAGCCCACATGATGCTTTAGTCTTAAGTCTGGAAGATCTTGCCCAGGCTTACAAGTCATCAGCTTCTTCCCACAAGGGTTATAAACACAATATCCAGGCATTCTTTAAATATCAGGTCCACACATGCAAACAATATTATTGGTCCAAGAATGTCAAATCTATTGAAATTAAATTAAACACCCACTAGCACAACACAAAACCTAATAAACGATATAAACCATGAAACAGGGTTATTACAGATCAGATTCAATGACTTTTCAATGACCAGTTTTTTCAGTGATGTAGTCAAATTTGAATTATCCTATTGCATTAAACCAGTATTTATGATGTGTAAATTATTTCTTAACCTAATGTCAGAACATTTTTAATACCATTAAATTTCATAGCATTTGATATGATTTGGCATACAAACTATGTTTTCAGTCCATTCCCCTTGACCACTTAACACACAATCAACACACTTTGTAACTTAACAAAATTTTCGAAAATGCTATTGGATTTCCTATTTTTGTTTGTTAAAAAAAAAACTAAACAAATAACTATTTTTGTCATTAGTATGTAATATGTGCTATTTGTAAATCATGAAGAGTTTAAGAATTCTGAATAGCAGACACAAAGTTCTATAATACACATTTTGTAAATCCTGAAGCTTTTAAGAATTTTAAATAGCAGACTCAAAGTTCTATAATACACGTTTTTAAATCCAGAAGATTTTAAGAATTTTGAATAGCAGACAAAGTTTTATAAAATACATTTCTAAATCAGATGTATCAAAAAATATTTCTTAGACCTGACAGCAATATTCTTGCTAATATTTATACATTTTAAATAATCTTAAAAGAAATTTGGTTCCAAAAAGTCTTTTACCCATGAAGGTCAAGTATCCCTCTCCTCCTAGACCAATGGTAATGAGTCGTATCATCTTATGCAAAGCGATACCACGCTCGATAATCAGGTTTGGTGGAGACATGTTTGACATATGTGTATACATCTCTTTGTCCATCAACCAGAAAGCTATTGTCTTGTCCCCAACTAAAGCCTGGTCATGACTCTCTGCATAGGCAATAGCCTTCTCTCCATAACGACGATTAATCAAGGTATGGCACAGCTTTCCCAAATCCCAGTCCTCATCTGATGATTCTTTCAACAACTAAAACAAAGAATCAACTACATTTATCAATTCTGGACCTTGAAAGCTTAAGAAGTATAAAAATCAGGCAACATGCTAAATAATCGTCCATGAAAAACATACCAATTACAAGTTTAGGAAAAAATTTAAGTTGCTAAGTTTAAAGCACTTTATTGAGAATAAGTGTTGATGCAGCACTAATTTAATTTTGGACCATCATAAGAAGTCTTTTGGTGAAAACAGCATCTTATTATGACGTTTCATTGCTAACCCATGTTGATATGACCCTCCATTCAGAAGCATTAGTGATAACAAGACTGCCACTGTGGCAACCATATTTGATGTCCGAGTGCAATCATTATACGTTTATGCATAACATGTAATTTCGTGATAAAAAAAGCGTAATGATTACGCCAAAAGTGTAACGGTTGGCATGTATGTAGGTTAAACATGGCGGCCAGTATAAATGGTGGAGGAAGAAACCTTGAATGAACCACTGACCCAAAGGAAGCTACTGGCAAGCTTTCTCACATACCCACATTGGCTGGGCCCAAGACCCAGTAAATATCAAATGTATACATGTATATAATTTTGTTTAAATTTAAATTTTATGGGAAATTTTCAAAAATTACTGTAATTTTTATCAAAATACAATGCACTTTATATCAAATAGAAAGAAAATCTCAACTTCCAGTTGAAACTGGTTATTTTGGCAAATGAAATAAACATTTTATCTTTTTAAAATAAAATGTAACTAAGTTTTAATATAAAATGTCAATAACATCATTTTAATATAAAATGTATTGAACATATTTTAATAAAAATATAATCTGTTACAAATAAATAAAATTTTAAAAATTACTTTATTTAAAATGTAATGAACATCTTTTTATTTTAAAATGTAGCGTATTTTTAATATGTAACTAACATATTAAAATTTAAATTGTAACATCTTTTTACATGGTTCCCATGCATTTTTAAAAATAAATTTCTAGGTCATTTCCTTGATAGAATTAC
Source organism: Unio pictorum (assembly GCA_030141615.1). Lineage (NCBI taxonomy): Eukaryota > Metazoa > Mollusca > Bivalvia > Unionida > Unionidae > Unio > Unio pictorum. The sequence goes on from JARLTB010000075.1 coordinate 3,342,049, forward strand.
TTTTTTCAAGGTTCACATATGACTATTACTAGACAGAATTAAAGAACACTTTCAACTAATAAACATGCATTTTCAAAATATTTAGAAGTTTCTCTTTCAAGATTATCCAAAGATATCAAAGTCAGAAAAGATCATGTATAAAACCACAAAATATCACCAAAAAACAAGCTTGATTATATTCCTATAAATTGGCATGTACAGAATAAAAATTCTAACTTTATTTTCCTATTTATATTTATTTATATATAATCATTATGCCATTAATCCATTTATATATATATATATATATATATATATATATATATATATATATATATATATATATATATGCATGCATGCATGCATGTCATAGAAAGTAACATTTTCTATTACAGTATTTAACAAAAACAAAATACACAAATAATTTGATTCTTGTCTTGTAATGAAACGAGTTTAACCCTGAATTTATCTGTGCCAATTAAATCCCAAACAAGATTTTTCAAACAACCTAAAATCCTTAAAAAAAAATATTTTCATAATGGTTACCAATAATTTAAATTTTGACAAACGACCTTCAAAATTATATACTGTTCTATAAACAAGGAGTGAATTTTTGGTAAAGTCAACTTGTCTTGGAATTCATTAAACCAGTCCCCAAACCTGTACTGATACAGGGGCTCGTATCATTTTTTAATATATAATACAAGGGATAACATTTCTCACTTCAGCTCTGAGATTCAACAATTTAGATTCTAATTTGAGTTTCCACCTAATATTCCCACCCCATTTTTGATATTTGGACATAAGGTTGGGGTGTGGCATCATTGTAACTGCATATAAAAAACTTGGAATTTGCGGCCACCGTGCAGTAACAACATATGATAAACTGCTTACCAGCAGCCTAGAAAATTTAAACTCCTGTTATATCGACTCATACCTGCATGAAATCAATAGGAAAATTATTTAATTTCTCAGAAATGGCAAGTATTATAAGCATTATGTCATTAATCCACTGACAGACAAGACAAAACAATGGCACAAATGAAATCTTACCCCGTACTCGCCATTTGCATTACTATTCACACGTCTTCAAAATCTCAAATGAAATCAGAAATCCAATAGTCACATCATCTCAACAAAAAACTCCTTTATAATGTTGTTGTACAGAAATTAAATTATATTAAATGCAAGTCAGATACTTTGGGGAAAAAAAACAGCAATCTGGACAACCTGATTTATCAAGCAGAGAGCACATATTGGTTGTTCAATTTGTGTACTCATGCGACTAGGATTTCAATTGTTGAGTACCAGGTCACATTTCATCAACAACATAACTTTATCTTGTCTTTCAGCAGATGAAAGACATAACAATTTTAATGCTCATTATTTCTGAGAAAATAAGTAATTTCATAGTGATTTCATGCATGTATCACTCAATCTGACAAATTTAAAGTTTTCTAGGCCATCTCGTAAGCGGTTATGGTTTGCACCACCATGTTGGCTTTTTATGATGCTAGACTGGTTTCATACCTTTTTGTGATGCTAGACTGGTTTCATACCTTAAAAATAAGGAAAGATATGGATACTGAGCTGACTTTGAAAACAAAAGTCTACTAGATGAATCTAATGCACTAGGCAGTCCGATTGACTCAGCATATATGTTTATTGCAAGCAACCAAATGATCCATACTGCACCCTCCAAATATTTTAGTTAGAACCCAATTTATGTAACTCACAATCAGTTTAGTTACAACATGATTGTCTTGAGCATCAAGTGGTAACATTAAATTCCCATGCTTTTCCCCAGACTTTCATCAATATTTACAAAATTCAAGGACATTTCATAGTCAGGAACAAATCATTATTTCTCATAACTATTTCATGATTTTATGGTAGCGTAGGAATGTTTTTAATATAAAATGTACCTAACATTTTAAAAACAAAATATAAATAGCTGCCAACCCCTGAGTACAAAAACACTGATTACTTGTGACAAAAATTTTCAGGAACAAATACTGATATTTAAAATTTTAATGCATATGTAACTATTTACAACATATACAATCATCAGTCAAGTAGGACAGTCACACAGTGCCTTACATAATTATTTAATGTCAAAGATGCATTGCATTTGTTGCACACTTGTACCTTCTGGACAACAAAAAACTTTTCTGAAGAACCCCATGCCCACCCATTCCAATGTATTGTTCTTACCTTAATCCATATATCTGGAATAGCCATGGCCAGTCTGTAGTCAAACCCTCCTCCTCCCTCCTCCACTGGTCGGCCTAGGGCTGGCATACCCGACACGTCCTAATAAACAATAAAAATTAGTGTGCATCTTAGAAGGAATAGTTAAAATACAATAAAATCTGCATATAAACTCTAATCATTATCAGGGGACCGGCCAAAAATGGTATTTAAGGCATTTATAGAATGATTGCTCTTTCTTGGTCCAGATGGTATATGCACTGGATATACTAAGTCTCTGTCTTTTCAGAAAAACTGTATTTGAAAGGTATCATAATATTGGAACAAAATGTTTTACTTGTTTTTGTTTCATTGCAATCCTTTTGTAAATAAAAGTAATTTATCAGTGAATTATGATTTTTTATTGCTCTTTCATGAACAATATTACACAGATACATTGAAAGAAGAAAAGACAGCTGAATAGACTAAAGTGTTCTTTCATTTTCAGGTTCTAATGTATTTATAACACATTTTGATTTAGTAAGTAAAACTAACAATTAATGGCTACTGTGTACATGTGTTTGCACTGCAACAGTATAAAATAAACCATAATTCATTAATAAATTACTTTTATTTACAAAAGGATTGCGATATAACAAACACAAGTAACATGAACAGATGACAAGTAACATGAACAGATGAACATACACGGGGATGGATTGGCAAACAGTCAACAGTCAAGGGGTGATGGACAAATGAATAAAAAGAAAGAATTGATGGACAGATAAATGTATAGATGAAAGGACATACAGTGAGAAATGGACTCCAACTGCTTAAGCAGCCAACAGATTATAGTTCATGAATTTCAGTTCCAATAGGTGATTTACCCCCCTTTGTATATGACATAAAAACCCTTTTTATGTCTCAATCTTCACTAACAATAGAGCAGACAGAAGGAAGGGTATTCATCCCTGTCTACCAAAAGACAAAATTCATATAGGTCTGACTTGCATAGGTCATTGGTGAGCACTCACTGGGTGACAATATTCTATCAATCTTGTCAAGCACCTCTTTGAAACTGAATTCTGTACATTCCATGGGATGAAACTAAATTCAGTACATTCCCTGGGACAATTAATCAAAGATGCCGCTGTCTTCACTATGGGGTTTGTCCTTGTCAGTCATGACATCCATGTCTGCATAAATCATTTTCAGTTGCAAACACGAGTTTGTGACATTCATGTGCATAGCACAGTACCTTTCAATAACATGACAAGAACACTGGGCTCATTGGTTGTGCTTGAAGCCAAGAAGGAAGATGATGTGGCTTGTCTTGCTGATGCAAGTAGCTGGATGGTTGGACAAGTCACAGGCTGAATGGACTGGGTGGCAAAAAGAATGGACGGTTTGAGGGGTCTGCACAAGTTGCCAATTCAACCAACATCTAATTGCTAAATGTACAAGATGGCTATCTGGATAGTTGGACTGGCTGGTCAGCAACCAAAGTGGTTGCATATATCACGGATGACTGATAAAAATGGCAAGCATGGTCATTATTATACCTCACATGCCCAGACTTACAGGCACTCGGGCCCTTCTTTGACTTGCTAGAGGAATTACACCCACTAGGTTGCCAAAAAAGAGGATAGCAATCTAATGTCAACTACAAGCATTGTCTTTGAGAGACATGATAAATAGAAGGATAGAAACTACTCCTATGTTGTCTTCTAATCTCCTCCTTTTATGAATCAAGCAGCACATGTAGCAAGTGGACATCTCTGACTCAAACTGATGCTTTTGTATGTTGTTGTTGGTCTGGTTCTCATGATTTGAGATTATAGCATGCTATTTAATGATGTCTAAGAAAGAAGATTAAACAATGTCAGTCAGTCAGTCAACTTTGACTTTACAAAAAATTTGTACATGGGACAATTTACTACAATCCCTCTCATCAGTTAGTGCAAACATTGCATGGTAAAGCTAAGGAACATTTAATACAAGCAAAGAATGCCTTGTGTATGTCCTGCATGACCTTAAATTTCTTCCAATTAGATCATTTGGTCATTATTATGTAAATGAAATAACAAGAATGACAAAAATAACAGGAAATAACTGTCAAATGTTCACCAGAACAATGATGAACTTGTTAATAACAGGATAAAAAATTCAAGCAGTGTTTGCACACAAACACAATACAAATTAGTGATGATACAAAAGCTACAAGGTCAGAAAATCAAATCCTCAAACTGCATACATCATTATAAAGTATTTAAAAAACTACAGCTGCCAATAGATGTGGCAAATACCTTAATAATCAATATCAGATTGATAGGTATTCAAGCTGCTCCTGATAAAAACCTAAAGGCAGTGCTGTGCAATACTGACTTTACATACTGCACCAAACACTTAAAATAGTAAACATCTTTAACAAGTAAACATCTAATACATTGGTAGCTACCAAGTGATGGGAAGGGGAGATTACTGGTAAATGTTTATTTTATTGTCTCTGTGGTATGTATGAGGATTTTCGTCTTTTCGGGGAAGGCCGAGTTAGTCTGGTCACTGAGTATATTTCTAAAATGTTAATGTAATCAATGAATTTCTTTTATGCAGAAATAGTGCTTTACCTCCATAACATGGTTTGACATGCCCCACAAGCTTCTGCCATGCAAAACCAAATAATCTTAACAAAAAATAACAGTGCTGATCTACCTCACAATGGCACAATTCAACCAATTTTTTTTAAATGTCTGGAATTTGTAAAGCTTTTATGGCTTATTACCTGTATCTCAGTGTATTTGCTAATAATGCTACATGCATTATTACATGACTGTTCAGATGGCCTAGTGGTTAGAGCGTCCACCGCGGAACCAGGAGGTCGTGGGTTTGATCTCTGGCCGAGTCATACCAAAGACATACAAAAATGGTACTAACAGCTGCCTTACTTGGCGCTCAGCATTAAGAGGTTAGTGTTGGGGCTGACTGGCCTTGTGTCAGGATAATGTGACTGGGTGGAACATCATGCTACATGTCTGGCACACACACATTAGTATATGAGCGAGTTGACAGGGGTCTTCACTGAAATAAAATCAAAGGAACAAAGAACCAGGCCATGTTTGCATTCCATGGTGACGTTATTAGTTTATTATAATGTCGGAAGCATACTATCATATATTATTGGCTTTGTGCCCCTTCAATGCAAGTATAGAACTGACGGCTTTTTCCTTCCACATATTTGTTAAAATCTTTCCATTCTGCATTAAGACCACTACAGAGAAAAGATAACTGCAAATGCAATCTAAATTTAGTTTGATGCAGTTATTAAAGACCGAGTTTACTCCAATCGCAAATGTACAGCTCTGTGGTGTTATCCTATCCAATGGATGCTGTGTGAAGGATAAGGTAGGAGTTCTGAAAATAATATGCATTTCATGGTTGGTTGATTTTCACAAATATTTCAGAAATTAGTATGCACATAGAAACTGCATGCCTCAAAAAATACACCGCGAAATGTACTTAACTAAGTGAAAACTTCCATGCATTATAATCCCTACCTCTGAAATAGTGATCATGAAGTCTGGATACAGGGTATGTAGCATGTAGTTTGCTAACATGAGGTAAACCAAAGATTCTGTGTCAGTGTTCAGACCAAAGTATTCATGATAGTCCCCACTGAAACCATGGCCTGGAAAGATTAAGGTACATTAAGTTATTTTAGTATATATATGAATGGGGTGTGACATGCAGGATTTAACGAAGTATAGTAATGCCAATAACCAAATATGTGCTAGCCCGGTTATTGCAATAAGAGTCAAAGCAACTGTGATGCTATGGCATCACATATACCCATGTCTTTTTGACAATGCCCACCCCAAAAGCACTCCCATTCCCAATATGTCCCAAACTGTCATACCAGGTTTGTAACCTGAAATATGCCACATACCATGTACCTTTTGGGAATATTTCAGCAATAACTATTATGTAGTTTTGTACAAACAAAATATTCAGCAAGTAACTGCCATTGAAGCTTCAATATATTCTGACCCAAGGATTCCTCTAAGGAACCTCTGAGAGGTTTTGCCAAAATAATAACCCTTGTGTATAAGGTTAGAATATAGATAACTAATATATGAAGTTTGGTTAGCAGTATAAAAGAAAAAGTCATAATAAAACATGAGGATGAAAAGAATCTTTCCAATGTCTGTACGCGTTGGGCAATGAGGTGACATTCTATGAGGGTTGGATTTCCGTAAACCTGCTCAACCTCATGTGGGAGCTGTTCATTTATTCCCGCTGCTGTTATTTTAAGCTTCACAATGTCTCTGTACATTACACAGATGCTGACATTATTAAAACAAGGCAGCTCAACAATTATCACCAAAATAAGTGGGGACAGAATAGGGAAAAAGGAGTCAGGGTGAATGGAAACAGTTCAATATTTACTTAACATTTACTCTGTTGACTGTAAATTGTGGGATTTGAGGAAGAAACAAATTCATGTTTGAAGACTTCTAAGCATGTAAAAAATATAGTATTGGCGTCCTAACTTATAGACACAAAAAATGTCAAGACAAACAGCACACAGAAGTGACCAGCTTTTTCAATAACCACATCAATAAACTGTTATACCTACCATAATGTCATTTGTTATTTTTTTTTACATATTTATTTCAGATTTCTCAAACAAGAAATAAAATAAAAGTAGATGAAGACTTCATAATTGGTAACTGGTTAGAAATTAACAGAGACCTGTACTATAATGTACATTACTTCAATACTGCAAATTGTACTAAGTTTCACTTATTATGCTATTTATTACAAAAGATACTAGATGCATATTTTGCATTATTCGTTGTTCTTACCAAATTACATTCTTCTAGATTACATTTCAACTAGATGTACATAGCTGTTTTATTTCCTTTGATCCATGTGCTGATGAGATACCTTTTTTCAGTGATAGAAGGGATCCATCAGAGTGATGTAATCTATATGAAAAGGTGCACATGTACAAACTCTGTGGAATTAACATTCTTGCATACACTGATGTCCTCTTTACATCTAGTTTGTAATGTGTATTGGTGAAAACAGGTAAATGTTGGCCAGTACTAAAAAAAATCTGACAGTCCAACATCTGGAACCCCACTAATTTTACATCAGGCCCGTCCTGTATTCTATGTGAGATGCCTATCGGGCTTGTTGGGAAAAAAAAGTATTTGCCTGAGAAACTTTGATCATGCCGATGAAATGTTTAAATGTAATTACAAGATGTTAACATACCTGCCAAAACATGGAACAATCTACATCAGCCCTGTCCTATATGTAATTGAGATCTGATTTTAAACAGACTGAATCATGGCATGTCATGCTATAAATATGATTTTGTACACACAAACCCACTGATATGGTCATGTTTAGAGAAAACACAAATTTCTTTTCTTTTTTTTAAAAAACAACAATTTCATTTTATGCCCGCTACATGTAGCACAAAGTAACAGTAATCTGTCATGATTGGAGCTGTCATAAATATAACTATCCCTGGGCAGTTTAAATAGCGGCAAATAAAAATAAATAGGTCAGGTATAAACCACAGTTTCACATTATTTACTTGGTTGACCATAACTAGTGAGATGTATTTGAAGGCTGCTGTGGGTGAGCCCATTGTGCTAATTTGTATAGATCAGATCAGGAAGTAGCGAAACCAATTATAGGTAAAGCCAAGAGATGCTAGATACTTGTGCAACAACAAAGTTATTACATATTATTGCCTTGAATGAGAATGATTAGGCCATATGTATTATACTTTTGAAAAGTTTTTGAACAGTGACAATGTTTCTTCGAAGATGGATTTTACTGCAGATGTAGAATGCAAAGCATGATCATTCAGTTGTCAGAATAGTGCTCATGTATAATTGATTGTTTAAGCCAATTTTAGGAAGGAATTAGCTATCAGCAAAGCCCAATACAAATAAATTTCAGAACTCTTGGTTTACGGAGTTTTACTATGTGAAGCATGCCAGTGTATAGATGAACACTAATTAAACTTAATTACCTTAAAACTCATTTAAACCATATTGAATTTATTTCTGAATTAAAGCTTTGCAACATTGTGTGACAAAATTAAAAAAGGGAAATTCTGGGCATGTGGAACTTGAAGTCCATGCATGTAGAATTTCAATCAGGGCTTGTGGTTTTATTTAAGTCACAAGACTGGGGCCTGTGTCTAAAATAAATTATTTTAGCACTGTGCTGGCATTAAGGTAAATTAGTAATATTAATACAGATGGTTTTCTATAAATTACATCACATGGTAAAAGTAACTAACTTCTTTATGACCATGTTGCATCCTCCTTTGAGCCGATAAACAAACAGTTAGTAACAATGAAGATCCAAAACAAAAAGAATCAATTCCACCAATTCCAGTACCACCACAAGTTTTATTCATTCAACATTTTGGCAAAACAATAACCATAAGCACAAACAGTTTTCCTTATAAATTATATGCATCTTTCTTTTCTCCTCATCCCTACTACATTTCGTTCCATATTTAGTCAAATACTGGTCTCTTCTTGTTTATATTGACTGTTACATCTTAAAAATGTTGTATATATAGCAGTCTGAGACATTAATGCAAAAGCACACAATTCTTTACCGGTATCTACATAACAATTCCTGTTCAATATTTTACACCCAATTTTTGCTTTCCTGAACTTTGTAAACACAATTTGGAATTCAGAACATCATTAACAACTTGAAACAATTCCACAAATTCTGGAATGGCAAACATTTCTGGATTTATCTAGCCCAGGGTAAATTTTCGGATATTCCCGTCATGAGGGTAACAAAATAAAGTCAGGTCTACTTTATGAAACTTCTTTTCATTCCTCTCCTTTCCTAAGTTGGCTCCATGACTTGAATAGCTTGTAATTACAAGAATTAAACTCGTGGGCAGGCTATTCAGATGCAATGAAAGATATTATCAATATTAGACCAAACGGAATGATTTTAAGTTGTTACTGCATTGAACAGGATATTAATTACTTGGAAGTTTTTCAAAGCAATGATACTTTTGGAACAATGGATTATGTTAGTGTTTTATATTTGTAAGTTGTGAAGGGAGTAAATAATTCAGCTCGGCTAGTGGACTGGAGGTCCTATAAAAATTAACATTTATATAGGAGTTTTACTAACTTTTGTTTGTTTTTTGTCATGCAACTAAAAAGTAGTCTCCCTTTCCACACAACTGATTATGGAGTTTCACGATCAATTATCCTATTGGTTTGTTCAACCAACTGGTGATCGATTATAATCGATACTTGGAACACTAAATATCAAAATTACTACAGCTAATCCAATAAAATTCATAAAAGCTTTTCTTTGAAAAAAATATGCTGTAAACTGAATGGCACTGTCACACAACTAGAAAAAAAGAGAAAATGAGTCCCAAGAAGGGACTGACACTCGAATTCCTGAAAAAAATTAACCAAAATTCGAGAAAAGATCATTTCCTTTTTAACTACTGAATCCTGATACTATCTTTGATATTCTTAAGCAATAAGATTTTCATACCAGCCACTGTGGCAGTAATATTAAATACAATATCTGTAATATCTATACCAGCTTCATTTAGAACCATAATGCCATCGGAAGTCTTTTGTTGACAAAAAGATTCACATAGGAGAATTAGTGGTAAAATTGGCAACACAGTCACAGTGACAGTCATATATGTGCATCAGACTGGCACTATATCTATTCAGGACTGACTAGATACCCCAAGTCCTTGGGCAAAAACTGCTTGTTTGGATGATTTTCTACACAGGAGAAGAAGCAATAGTGATGGGAATCATTCAGAAATTTATAATCGATAATCGGTTCCCCTTTACCAACTGATCATCGATTATTATCGGTTACTAAGAGCAAATCATAATTTTTGTTACACAGTTATATCTTTGATCAAGAATTCAATATGTTTTTATAAAATATACAGGAGTAATCTATTTTAATGACATGTATACTTTAACCTGACAATAATATTACAAAAGTACATTGTGTTACTTTTGTTCTACAACTTTTACAACTTTGTTAAATGAATGCAACTTTTTTATGGCTGATCAGTCATATGTAACTGAAATACTGCTACTACCCCAAAATTCTTTCGTTCGTATGTGATGTGTCTATAATTTAAAGTATAGAAGGACATGATTTTCTTGTTTGTCATCGTTTATAAATACTACAAAAGATGTTGCAATTTAACTTAAACAAATCAACAAAATGTGTTTAAATTTTATTAACTCAACAATTTAACAACTTGAACATGTAATAATGACTATATGTTCCTAATAACAAAATCGTAAGATTTTTTATTTGTAGTTGTGAAGGGATTAATAAATTTCAGGTCAACTTTAGTGGCTGCGAGTTTTACTAACCTTTGTGCTTTGCATACACCTAAAAAGTAGTCTCCCTTTACACACAATCGATTATGGAGTTTCACAATCTTATCGGTTTGCTCAACCAACTGATGATCGATTATAATCGATAATCGGAACAACACTAATTTTCAAGATGGCTAATATGGTGGCAATTCTGAATGTGCAGCACCAATTTCATTTTAAACCAACCAGACATCACAAGAAATCTTGTGGTCAAAACCCCCATCTAATACAATTATCCATTCAAGAAGAGTAGTAGCCGAAATAAGATTTTCAAATGGCTGCTATGGTGGCTATATTAGATGTCAGATTGGTGCTATTTTCATTCAAGACCAAAGAGACATGATAAGAAGTCTTTTCAAGAAATTTCCATGCTGACATGACAATAGATTCATAAGGAGCAACAATAAGATTTTCAAACTGGCCACTATGATAACCATATTGGATGTTAAATTGGAACTATTTTCAGTTAGACCCTTCAAGATATCATTAAAAGTGAAAACACCATATTAATATTACTTTCTGTTCAGAAGGAGTAGCAATATCATTTTTAAGGTAGCTGCTGTGGCAGCCATAATGGAAATCTGTGAAGCACCATTTTCAATTTGGATCAACTAGACTTAGGGATGCATGTGAATGTATATTTTCATGGCAATCCTTTAAGTAATTTAGAAGGAATAGTGATAACAAACATTTGGTAATGGACAAAAGCATGTCAAATAAAGGACAACAGGCCAACCCTTAGTCTCATCTGATATATGACCAGTAGAGCTAACACTGTCTTATTTACAGAACAAAATACATAAGAAAATAATACGTGACATAAGCTTTTAAAATGATTCCTTTGAATAACCATGCTTTGGTATATACAAAACAACTTCCCAATGAGTTCAAACTTAGAAAAAGATGTATATCAAAACAAAAAATAATTTACACACATCCCATGTGATGGATGCTTTGGTGTGTGAAGCATAATACGAAGTCATCATAAAGTTCAGGCACACTATAGTGTCATTAATGATAGTTTATTAAATGGTTGCACATTTTCATTCGAAACTTACCCATGCCATGTGTATGATACAGCATCGAAGTGACACCGTCAAATCGAAAGCCATCAAAGCCATACTCCTCAATCCACCATCTCAGATTGGACAAGAGAAATCGTAGAACTTCCCATCTGCAAAGATCGAGTATAAAAAGCTCACACTGCTGACAACATGTAATCTTAAATGCATACAACAAAATTAGAAATAAAAAATAAGAATACAAGTGTATGTACTCAGACTTGAGCAAAAATACCATTTGGTTTGGCTGCAGTCTATGAAACATGGTTCCTTTATCCAAATAAATGCTGTATAAACATGGCTCCTGAATTTTTCTTTACTAATCTGAATGAGAATTGTTATAATTATTAATTACAGAATTATTAAAATTTGAATACATCAATGTGCTATAACATTTTCCATCCTATAACAGCCAAAACTTGCACCGTAAAGCATTTCACTGAACATACGGCACCATTTTCTGTAACAGTATAGACAGGTTCACTAACTAACCAGCTTATCAATAAAACGATTATGTGAGACAAAGTTCAAATTTGAAGAAACCCATCTGTTTCCTTGGAAATGGGTCATATACAGTTGTTATAAATAGCTAATAAGGAAAGTTTTATTATGCTATTCTTACACAGCAGTCACCTTTTCAAGAATATTCTCAAATTTATATTAGTGGAAACAAGATGATAATAAAAGTAAAAAAATAACTTCTGTTTTTAATATACGAAAAAATGTATAATTCATTACCCATAACAGATAGAAGTAATTGAATCAGGACCTTATGCATAAACATGCATTTCTGTACTTGCACATCAATAATGGTTCCAAAACAACCAATGCATGTTTAATTCATTTTCCACAAGCTGTTATAAGCTTTATGCATTTACATCAAAAAATGGATGAAACAAAACATAGGTGAATAATCATAACCAAACTTTGTTATGGATCAAATATGTCCATATCTAGGTAAATTTGGGGTGTGCTGAGAGGGACAGGTAAGAAAACAAAAAATACAGCCAAATATGGAAGTTAACTGCATTTAATATCAAATAATGTGGCTTCAAGCGTTTGGATATCTTGCAGACTGGCTTCTTGGCTCCCAACAATATCATTATAAAGTGACCTTGGTAGATGACACTATTTATTGTGTTTATAGAACTACATTTGTCACGGGAATTTATTTATAAAAACTTTAAAATGTTTAAACAGTTAGTTAATATAGGTAAAACGGTAATTAAAAATCACAAACAGTTGCAAGAATAATTAGCCATGCCAATGCAACAAAATATGTGGAATGACAGACAAATTTGGCTGCATCACTGCATGGAAAAACAATTTGAATTTGGGTTTAGAAATACAAGCAGGATATTAAATGCTGAAGAACAGGAAAGAAGTGCCTTGTCCAAGGTTACAACCCAAGCTGATAAAATGTTGGGATTCAAATATCTATTCCAATTAGGTTATGAGTTATGCAACGAATCCACTTAGCAACCAGAGCTACTGCCTTTATCAGTTGCCTCTTATGATGTGCAGGTGCTCATATCCAACTTTTTCTGTAAGGTATTACATGTGATGAACACTGGTATAAAAGACCATGTTCCCTAATGATAAATAGTAAAACTAACATTTAGGAAACAGCTACCAATTTACAGTTTATTTATTCTATCAATCTTTAACTACTGTCCTTAGTATGCCATTTTTGCTGGGAGAATAATGTGTAGAAAATTAAGTTATCATGGAGAGCGAGCAATTAAGTTTATTAAAGATGAAAAAACAACTTCTGAAGATCTGCTAGCAAGATCAAATTTACCATCTCTGAGAATAAGGCCAAAGTCAAATACATTAGTGGTTATCAAGATTATAAATAGTAAATATCACAATTATTTACATTATTTCATGCATAGCAAAATCCATACTTTTTTAGATATAAAAATACAGTAGAACTACCCAAGACATTAGGCTTGGTATTCCACATATCAACTTTATGGCACAATGTGATGCTAGACTGGTCTACATAAGAAAGGTAATAGGTATGTAGATGAGTGTGGGGTAACCAGTCTACTTGACCAATCAGACTACTTGGATTGGCATTACAAATATGGTTACACCAAATGACTAAAGAGTTCCACAAACTCGAATATTCAAGTTAGAACTCAATAACTACCATCAAGTAAGAACTCAATAACTACCATCATCATTTTTTTCTATGATAATGGCTTAAATATCTTTTTCTATCATAATGGTTTAAATTCCATTTTAATCCCATACTGGAACAACATGTGCAAATTAAAGGGCTTTTAAATTGTGTTCATTCTGCATTTGTATTGTCTCCTTCAAAATGCATTCATCATTTGTGTTCATTCTGCTTTTGCATTTTTTCCTGCAAATTGCATTCATCATTTCACTTGTATTCATTTTGCATTCTTTATTTCAAAATACATCATTTCATCTGTGTTCATTCTGCATTTGCACTGCTTCCTTCAAATTGCAATCATCATTTTATTTGTGTTCAATCTGCATTTGCACTGTTTCCTTCAAAATTGCCATTATTTCATTTGTGTTCAATCTGCATGGACTGTTTCCTTCAAATTCCACTGAACATTTAATTTGTGTTCAATCTGCATTTGCACTGTTTCCTTCAAATTGCATTCATCATTTCATTTCTGTTCATTCTGCATTCCAGTTTTTTTAAATAGACAAATTACCCATTTCAAGATCTATAATGTGATCACATCTTTGGATGTGGTACATGTTGTTTTGTTTGTTTGCATGTTTTCCACTTTATTAATGGTACAAATTTTTTAATAATGACATAATAAAAGCCCCAAGTCTGTTCAAACTTATTATTATTATTATTAACTTATGTTAATGTTATGAACACCAATGATAAATAAATGTTACTCGTCTAGTACTGGGCATAGTGCAATTAACTCTAACTGATAAAACAGGACAAGAGATTAATTGGCACATGTTGCCTTTGTTACATAAAAAAAATTACTGTCACCTTGTATAAATATGATGAATCAAAAATTACATACTCTGTGTAATTAAAAAGCCTGGAGTCCCACAAGTCATGAGTTCCCCTGCCTCCATCATGAAAGAAGCATGTGTTGGTACCATCAAACTGATTCAAGCCATCCACAACATTCTTGGAAGCATGACTATGTACCACATCAAGCAGAACTACAATGCCGTTGGCATGTGCTGTGTCTACCAACTCCTTCAAATCATCTGGAAAACCATAACGACTGAAATGAAAAAGTTTTTTTTTAATACACAGGTTTGATATGCAGTGATGAACAGGAAGGCCTGGACTTGCATGCAAACATATGATCATTTTTTTTTTTTTTAAAAATGGTTGGTATTTAGTGAAATTTTCATACCAATTAGAAGTTGGTTGGTTGTTTTGTAGGGTTTAACGCCATTTTTCAGCACATGATAGCTATACATGGCGGCCAGTATCACTGGTGGAGGAAGAACACCAATTAGAAGCAAAACAATGAAGCTATTACAAACTGAATTGATAACATGTGTTATATACATTTAATTGTTTGTCTGTTAGTTTTGAATTTTTTTTATTTCATTACATGTTATTGTAATGTAACATTGTTTGCTGGACTTGACCTTGTTCAAAATTTAGTTAATTTCTGCCTGACCTGATTGATAATTATTTTTTAAAATTTCGTTTATGTAAACAACTAATAACAGCTTTCATTATTCTCTGTATATATGAGCTTATTAGCAGGATTATTATTCAGGTAGATAATGGAATATATAAGTTGATCAGGGTCAGGGTTTGGGAGATTCCTAAGTGAATTTTGTGGGCTATTGTGCTGTAAATAAACAAGGCTCATTAGATCATTCTAGAAGGTAATTTTCAATATGTAATGGTTGTTTTCAGAAAATGCAAATTGTGACCGAAGGTCAAACAGAACTATATACCTTGTGACTGTGGGGACTTTACCAGTCATGCTTGAACATCTAACATTTTAAGTTGTATTATGTTGTGACCAGTTTGGGCTGAATGTTATTTTCTGCAAATTATCAAATTCAAGTGATTATTTTCTCTTGAGCAACAAAAGTGCTCTGACAAAATTCTTGGATAAAGACAATCACTGGAATTTATACTGAATTCAAACCTGGAATAATATTTCTGTGATTAAAAAATATACTGTTGACACATCAGTACTTTGCAGGCTATAACAGACACATCATCGTTTTAAATTTTGGATTTCTTTGGGACTGAACTGAGTTTCAGTCAGGGCTTTTTATTACTAGAACTTGTGTCTTTAATTATTGGATTATTTTTTAATTTAATTCTCAATACTGTAAGTTCGTTTTTTTCCTCGTTTTTTTTACTTTGTATTCAATTAAATTATTTGTTAACTTTTACGATGCTTGTTGTTTCACTCTTTTTTTTGTTACTTATTTTAAGACTATAGAGTTGTAACACATGCTATAAAGAATAACTGTCCTGTAAGTTAAAAATCAAACAGCAAGCATCTTCTGTCAGATTGATTTAAGAAACAAAAATTGTCAGTAAATAACAGTTTTGAGATACGTTTGGAATAAAAATCAACAATAACTGACAGACAGTGATAGGGGTAAATTTGAGAACACCCATCTGCTCGGCCTTTACCTGCTGGCTGCAAAGAAGCTGGTAACCTGGTAACCAAAGCTGGCATAGTAGGCATGTTCCATAACGGCCATCATCTGGATTGCATTATACCCTGTAATGGTTTAGAAACAGTATTGTCATTTTTAAAATAAAAATTACATTCCTTGTGAAAGGTTAGATTAATCTAATTTAGAAAAATTTATTTTTCAACTAGCATAGTATGTTATAATTTTGGGTACACTTGATAAAATTTACATTTTGATAGTACAAACAGAAACATTTCCTTTGATTTTCTTAAATACATGTACCTAATTTTTAAAAGGGAAATAAATTGTGTTCCAAAAATTAGAGGAAAACAACTAAATACTGTTTAAAATGAATTATATGTAAAATTGCATGAATATAACTTGTGGTGGTAAGTCTTGACCCACCAAAATGTTGACTGCCTGTATCTAATGGATTGAAACAAAACTCTCCTACATAAAACACACCATAAGAGTGCCTTTGTGAGTCATCTCAGTTTATTTCATAACCCGACAAATGGTCTAATGGATGAAAAAGTGTGTTGTTATATATCCCAACAACACTTATGGTGGGGTATAACAGGTGAATTAATATTTTAAAAATATAATTATAATTTAATAATAATTATAAGTTTGGTACAGAGATTTTTGGGGTAAAAAGAAAATGCACGAAAGAACTGGACTAATGAGCAGCAATGCAACACTACGAACATTTCATCTTACATGATATGCATTTACAAGTAATTTACAGGTAGCAGTGAAATAATGAATGATGCTACACCTGTGCCACATATAAATAAGATTCAAACATACATAACCTATGATATATTATTGATATAAATATGAAACTGATGCTCTTTTTCCACTTATTAAGGATTGTAGTGGTAGGGTGTCATTTTTTATATGTGTTGACATAATGATGTTAATTCCAGTATGCAGATTACCAACAGCCATAGACATAGCATATATTTATATGCCATTCTCACTGAGTACCAGATAACAAAAATACACTCAGTGAGACCTGTTAGTTGTCAGTGAGCTTTATTCAACATTTTATGCCATTTAAGGCAGGCTCCATTTGAACAGATACAAGACTCACTTCAGCCATCATGCCCTTTGTTTTGCAATGCATGAATGCTTTAAAACATCTTATTATCAATTTCATGCCTCACTTGCATTATATTATTTTCGAAACATAGGAAATAATGCAATTTCCCCATGCAGAAAAAATCTGTTCCAGATCAAGTCTGAGTGTTGTAGCAGAGATGAACACTAACAAAATCTATCACACTGTACTTCCTGCAGAGGCATAAACTGCAGCAGCCACAAGTACTTGTTTTTTGTTAGCATGGAAGTTTAAACTACTGAAAACACCAATTTTCAGTATTTAAAAAAATGTATGCATGGTTACTAACTCGTGTGGTTTGGAATCTGATCCCTCGATGATTCAATGCTAATTTTATTTATACAGTTGGCATGTTCAGTCACTGCTTTAATATTTCATTTTAAACAATCCAAATTTGCCAACCATTAATGATTTAAGCAGGATTTTATCTGATGGGGGAAGCTCCCTCATCACAAAAATAATGTGGGAGTAGAAGAAAAAAAGTGGAAGATGGAAGCAAAGTTCAACATTTAACCAATACTTTAATATCTGTCTCTCTTTCTTCCTGTTCAACTCTGTTAGGGTTTCAGTGAAATCAAAATCTTTAAAAGATGTCACCCCTAGTTGTACAAGTATTAATCTGTTGACAGTTTCTGAGTGTAATCTGTTCCTTATCTGTGTATGGAGACTGCTCTGTGCTTCTGTTTGAATGGAACATTTACACAGCTTAGCCAGTTGGAGCAATTTTGAAAACTATTGTTTATTTTCCACAAGTCGCAGGTATTGTCTTTTCAATACTGCTGCTTCTGCTCCAAAACAAGATTTTCACTTACATAAGCAATGCCAAACTTTCACTTTCTTGAATCAGTGCTTCACAGGCTACAATGCTAATAAAAGTCCACCAATGCTTTAGTCTTCTTGTTCAGACAAAGGTATTTTGATGAAATAAATATCGTTACTTCTTCATTTTTTTCTTCTTCATTCTTATTATGTTTGTCTTATTCCTCAAATGGCTATATAGCTTTGTAACACATGATCTGGCGGGGATAATTGTTTGAGAAAAGAAAAATCAATTGCATTCACCTTTCAATTGTCTATAAATTAAATAGCTTCTGTAGTTAGCCGTTTGACATTTTATCTTTTTGAAATAGTACTGAAAGGGGATTGGCCAGCATGTTATTTACAGGTTGCTCTTGTGTCTTTGGCAACATGTTTTTCAGGTAGGCAACTTTTTACATATCTAGGTTATTAAACTTGACATGAATGGTTGTTAAACTAAATTTGATTGGCACACTGGACGTGGGAACAAGCATTATGTCAGTTTGAAGCTTGCTTTAAAGGACATTTTACAAATGCATGTATGCAGGACTTGTATTGAACACCATTTTTAAGCTCAAAATCACTCAGTGGAATCTCATTAACACCTTCATAGCTCCAATAATCTGATAAATGTCATGGCTTTATAAATTTTTGTCATCACTATCATCAGTCAGGATTTGCGGAATGAAATCATCTGCAGATGAACCATATTAGAACCATTCATCTGGGGGTTTTCTAGGTAGCCCATATTTTAAACAAGCATTTGTAAAATGACCTTTAAAGCAAGCTTCAAACTGACATAATGCTTGTTCCCACATCCAATGTGCCAATCAAATTTAGTTTAACAACCATTCATCTTGCCAAAGACACAACAGCAACCTGTACTGTGACAAAATTTTTAAGGAAGAATGGTTCAATAACAATTATATACTACACCATGAACATTTTCATATGCACAATTTTCAATAAATTTGCAAGAGTCCTTGTGCATCACTGCTTTCCTAGTGTGTGAATTAGAACAAATTTTGCAGGATACACACAAATCATGCACTCTTGCAGCATCTCTATTTATGTACTTTACAGATCAATTAAAGACCACTTTTGCATGAAGTTTCTCTTTTGCTTTGCAAATACTTCCTGTTTGTCACACAGAGAATAAGCTACATTAAGATCCAACTGATGGTTAATGTTGTTTGCACTGGACAGAAACAAACAAAAACCACCAATGGGAATTAAATACAACGTATTTCACTGCATGACACGCCAATAATGAAGCTTCAACTTCGACCAAAGTAGAAAAGATAAAAATAAACACAGAACTTTGCCCAAAAGTGGCCATTAAATAAGGAGTATAAAATACTTCATTATACATACAAGATTTGTCCCACTGAATTTATAATAGGCTCAGTTTTAGAAATAGATGTGGGAGTTTACCTCACTTTTAAAACTCCTAGAAGCAACACTGCTGTCATACACTGGACAATAGATTGCACTTCTCCAGCGTAGAGGATTATTAACTCCCCCATCCCCACCTCTTAAATATTCTCCTAAAGTAATTGTTTGCATAACACATCGGAAGAAACAAATATGGATAAACACTCCCAACCTTCCACCAGTGTCATCCCACTGACAGTGCATGCATTCCACTCCAGTATTAACTAGATGGGATTTGACAACTTTTCCTATATCTGGGGTCCGGGGGGGGGGGGGGGGGGGGGGGGGAAATCACTCTGATTAGCAACTATGTGGGAAGACAGCTTTTAGCTTTACAACATAAAATTTAATCTTAGATTCTTCATGTATAAGGAATTAGAAATGTTTATAAATTAAAAAAATATTACCCTGTCATGTGGTAATTTGAATAACAAAATGAACATAAATCTTGAGAAAAGATGCACCAGATATTACCTGTATCTGAAAAAATATACAAAATCTTAAAGCACTGTTTATAAGCACTATAGTTTAATATTTGCATATATCGTCAGAAGCACATTTTCAGAATATGATTTTAACTGGGTGATTCTGATTAAACTGCTCAAGAAAAATTTATATGCAATATATTAATTAAACAAACTTTCACTAGTTTTCAAGAGTATATTTTACTTGTCAAAAGTACATTTTCTCCATGTTTCTTTGTTTATTACTGCATAACTACATACAAAAGTAAAAAAAAAAACTATAAAAATATCAGCAAGTAGCTAAAATGATTTGCAATTTAATCACTCGACCTCATTTAAAAATGGACTGCTCTGCTTCAAAAGAAACTTACATTGCAGTGAACTTAATGACCTTGATAGTTTAATGAATTTGGATACTCTCTAGTACATCATAACAACACAATAGGTCATTAAGTAGTCTTTCATTTCGTGTTTTGGTTACAAGGAAAGTTCTGATTTAGCTATACCCTTTTGGATTTGCCCACCATGAAAAGCAAACAGAGATGAGTGAAAATTCAATGCAGCTTCCCAAAGTCAACCTGGTTAAATGGGCTGAATATAGTTTTTATTTTGTATTAATTTTTACATTATCAATATCATTATTGAACATCTAATTTAACAAATTAATTTTGTTTATTTTGTATGTTTTTTCAGTTGCAATCTGTTAAATAGACCACACCATGTATTTTTGGTCAGAATTCATAGCCCATAATGGCCATTATCTTGAAAGCCACCCATCATGTGACTGATTTATGTTCACTAGAAAACTAAAATAACATTAAGAGTGCAAAAGATATACATACAGGTAACTAATTTTTTTCCCACTAAATATATAGTTATTGGTCTGCTTTATTTTGTCTCAAAACATTAAAATGTATTCAAACTGTCCTGAAGTAACCAATTGCTCTGCAGTAAATCAAAGATTATTTGTTAAGTAGGCATATCCTACTTCAGCTAAATTTCTTGAGGACCCCTATAATATAATCCAATTATCTTCCAAAAAATCAAAAGATCATTAAGAGTGCAAAAGACTAGCTGACTGATAAATATCTTGTTTCAAATACTGACCTGGTCTACAGTATCTTAAGTTTCTGAACACTTTTTAAAAAGGACACCTGTTTTTAAACTGCTTGACAGTACCTGCCAACAACTTTGTGGTAAATCATAGACGATAAAGAAAACAAGACATTAATACTAGATAGGGTCACCTGCAATTAGCATGGCACTATAGCAATGTGATACTACAATATCTGGTACTACCAGTGTAGTTTATCATTTTTTCCTTAAAACATTCTCCTAAAATATTACTATATTTAAAAGTTTCATTTTGATTAGTTATGTCTTGTATTCCTTCTAAAACAATTCATGGAGTTCTGGCCAACATTCAATGAATTTTCAATAAATTCAAGAACTTTGCAGATATATAACCAATGTTTTTTCTTCAAATTCAACAAGTTTTTAAGGCATCACCTAAAATTTAATGTTCCGTTTACAAAATACAAACCGAGCTTGGAAACTCTTGGTATGACATTCTGTGTGAATTCCTTGTATGAGGCCACTTTCCCTTCCCAGGAACAAATACCAACATGAGATTCATATATCTTAAGACTTGCTGGCCTTGGAGGGTGACCATGCTTGAACTTGTATTTCTGCAGAAAAATGAAAATATAGTTAAATGTGATATACAAGTCAGGAATAAACAAATGCAAACATGCAAACTCAAGAATTTGTTTAGGGGTTTTCATGGGCCAATAATATTCATTTATCCAAATGAAAAATATTTCAAAATTATGCACAATAGCCATTTTCAAAAATTTAGTTTTAAATGTTTTCAGCCTTGGCAAGACGTTAAAATTTTAATCAAACGGTGAATGATGTCCATGCCTAGAGTTAAGTTTACTCTAGAGTTCTAACAATCAACTCATTCATTCATATTGACAAGAGTGTGTTATGCAAGAGCGAATTATCCCCCACCCCTTAAAATACAACACTAGAATACAGACCCCAAAACAAGTAATTATGCCAGATCCGCATTTTGTTTAGAATTCACTTATGTTCTTTCTACTTTCTGTTTATATTCCATTCACATTTGCATCTGAGCTATCATCTCACTATTTTTTAATTATGATGTCAAAAATGCATTTATATACTTTATCACTTTCATATCTCGTTAACTTTTGGTTATATTCATATGGATAATCATTTACCAAGTCTAGATTTCAACTTCATAAAGTCCAAAATAACAGTGACAAAATATAACTACAATTCAAAAGACCACACTGAATTTACATACATACATACATACATACATCTGCAACTGAAATATCAAAATTACAGCTGTAACATAAAACAATTATTATTTTTTTATATTTTTTTCAAAAAGAATTGTGCATTCACAACAAACAGTGAAGATGAAAGAACAGTGTAATGTCTTGTGTGAAAGAATCTGATCAATGACTGTCATGCACAAGGTCTTTTGATTGTAGAAATCTAGTGGCGGCCTGAAATAAAGGTAAACTGGTTTTCAAAGCTATTCACAAAAAACACAGTTCTTCATTCTGTGTAATCATGCAGCTCATTTTGTTTGTGTTCATTCTGTATTTCATTTGCATTTATTACTTTTCCTTTCTTGCTGGTCAAAAAATTACTTGTTTCAGGGTTTGTAAAAGTAGAGTCTTGTGGAGAACGAGCAACAATTTAAATTTTGAGAAATGGCTTGAGGAAATTAAGTTGCACTGCTATCAACTACATTACAACTAATATGGTCAAAATATGACAAAGATGGCCATGCAGAAATTGCTACTATCATTAATTTAATATCCCAAATATTTTAGTTCATGGAATCTAACATTTACATATACAATATAAACTGACCTGTGGTGGATCATAGAAGATATGGTCATAAATTGGTATCTTCTCTGACCGATTAACGTATGATGCCCACGGATCTAGCCTGTCTACCAGCTCTCCAGTTTTGGTTTTCACAACCAACTGAAATAAAATATCATAATTTATACTAAATGCTTTAAAAATAAAAGCCTCTTTCATCACACACACACACACACACATTTTTCTAGTACCTTTTTAACCTCCCAATCCAGCCCTCTATGGCTAAAACATTTGCAGTTACTTATCTCCCCTTGATACAGGGATTGGTACAAAATCCCATTCTTCATTTGCAACTGGAGATGGAGGCACACTGTTCATATGGATATAACTGCGGGCTAGCTGGGAAAGTGTATGTGTAATTAGGATCAGTTAAGTATTATGAAAGAAACATTTTACACACAAAAATTGGCTTCTTATTCAAAAACATTATTTGATAACAATACCTTAGAAAAAAGGTAAGAGGTGGATTGAGTTACATCCCCTTATCTTAGAAAAGCCATCTCGGGTCCCCTACAATCTGTGAGAACTTCTATATAACCAGGCTGGAGAACAGAATCCATCTGTCTGGGAACAGCTTCAAAAAAGGAAAATTATTTTCTTCATACAGGTCCAACAGAAATTGTGAGGTCATGTCCTTATACCCAAGGAAGGTAACTTGTGCCATGGCTACAGGTCACACCAGGTTGAACTGAGCATTTGGAGATAAGAAGATGGAGAAAGTGGTCTATGACCTCCACTCCATAATATGATCTCCCTCGACACATCAGTTCAGTCCTTATTAAGTATTACTTCATAGCCTGTCTGGGTCATAAAGATGACCTTGAGAAGAATTGTCCAGAGTGGACAGGTATTTCATTATGAAATTCTGATTCCCCATGAACAAGGAGCCTGTTATTAGCAATAAAAGCAAGGCCATCACATGTTGTACTATCTAATCCTGTTGGAACTACAAGATGTTCAGGTCAAATGATAAAGCAAACATCTCACTGATTCTGCCTGCCATCACTGGTGCAAATAGGAATAAGGTATTATATAAGAGGCAAACCAATGATGCCCTTGAGAATGGTTCTGTGTTCAATCAACCAAGTTAGAACCCATGATAGATCCACTTTCAAAAGTCAGTGTTGTTGGATATGTCAGCTAAAAAAAATGTGAGATTCGATAATTGCATTTGATATCCTATCTACTATGACTACTTGGCATGTCAGGTATCATGTGACAGTAGCCTTTTATCATGAGGGTTTGTTTAATAAAATCCAGATGAGCAGGTTCAACATCTCTTGATTAGGATGGAATGCCTGCCATCATGGTTGCTCAAATAGACAAATATTTTTTTCCTGGGGTTTTTGGCCACATGTTGATGAGGTCAGCTGATCCACAATTTTTCCCACCTGAGGGGAATGACCAGGATGAGGCAACACACCAATTCTCTTGCTGTCTGTCTGTATCATGTTCTGAAACTGGTGTGCTGGAGGGTAATCATAAGTGTCCAAACCATTCCAATCAATGGAAAGAATGTTGATTACCCAGGCATTCAGATCCAAGGGCTGCCGATACAAATGATGAAGATTAAGTAATTGATATAATGCCAAATCAAATTGTAGGTAATATTAAAACAGACGCCATGCCTCGAAAACTGTACTAATACATTTTGCAATTAATTTAACTGTTACTTCATTCAATGAATCTGAAAAAACTTAGCCTCTAACTTGACAAGACCTAGGTGATCTTCTCCTAAACAGTGCAAAGTCATCCTCCTTTTTAAACCTGAAAAATAATTCTCTCAGGTATGTACATTTAAATTCCTGATGACTTCTGTTTAAAAAACCCAAAAAAATGGATTAAGTGGATGATATGGGATTGATTAATCATATCTCTGTATCAATCATCAATCAATAAAATGATGGCTGTTAAATTCACATGATTGAATGACTTTAAAAAATAAAAGACCAATCAGTAGCAGTAATACCAAAATTGGTCTCTAGAATAATCTCAAGTTGGTTTAGTGCTTGGCATATTACAGAACAAAAAACAAATAAAAATTTAAGATATATGTCAAATGCATTTAGTGCAATGAATCTTTCTTTAAAAAAATATTTTCTCAATGAAAGGTTCAAAAAAATTTTGTTGCATTTTGCATAATATACATTGTATCATAGAAATTCAGCAATATTGCACTCCCTGCAGTGGAAATAACAATCGTGAATGTTAAATATCATACATTTAACCAAAAAAATTACATTAATACTTGACTGATGTGAAACAGTAGTGCACACTTTCTGATAGTTAACCCATGCATGAGCAGGGTCTGATCAGTTCGAGTGCTGGGCAGCGGGGTGGGATAGGCGTGGTTCCAAAATTTCAAAAGAGCCCTAACTTACCTCAAATGGCACCAAAAAGCAAAAGTCTGTGTCTATTAACTCAAAAGTATGCACAATACCTATAAAGAAAACATGCACAAAAATAAAACAATAGTCAAATTTTAAGTGACAAGTGACTGTATTTGTGAATGTATTTTTTTTTTCGGGGTGGGTGGGGTGGGTGATCTAACCCTTACAAGTTCTCTGTAACATATTGTAAAAAAATTTCTGAATTCCATCATAGTATTAGGGAGAAACCATTTGTAATTTTTATAAAATTTAAACTTGAGATTTGTATTATAAAAAAGACACAACATTCCTTACCTGTTTGAAATAAAAGATCCATTTAGCCCCAAAAATGAAACGGCCTTGCAGTACATGTGTATTTAACATTGAACAAGTATGTATTTTCAGCCTTGTTCCAGGGTCATTATGTAATTTATACATTCCAAATTTCCTCGTTTTTGTTGTTTGTTTTTTAAAACAAAGTTGCTGCCAACAAAATTAAATTGTCTAAATCTGAGGATTACTTTTCATAATTATACAGCAAGATAAGATCATTAATGTACACCATGCGCCAAGTCAGTGCATACTTTTTTCAGATTTCTTTTAATAAAATAAAAGTGTAAAACTAATGCAAAAATAAAAGTCTATCAATCTTTCCTAAATATATAGAATATACAAGACTTTTCATATTTTTTTAATTCTCCAAATATTTTTCATAGAAATTAAAATCACTTGATTATTGAAAAGGTATGATTGTAAATCAAGCATGAAATCTCAGTCGTTCCATTGGTGGTCACAATTTATTGACTATTCAAATGTCAATCACTAAAATTTATGTTAATGACTGGACCACAATTTTAGCTACATGTATTATGCGTAACATGCCAAGTCATTCATGTAGTAGAAGTGTACTCTTCCAAAGCTAAAATCTTCTTATGATAATAACATTTAATAAGTGTTTACGATGGTCACTGCCTTGAATTCTGTTGAACATTAGCTGGTGCCTACTCTTTACCAGGGAGAGACCATCAAAGTTTCTAAATGGGGGAAGGGGTAAATGCATGAAAATGATTGTCTAAAGTTTTACTCTGTGATACAGCATCTATGCCTTTCCTTGCTTTGTTTGAAACAAACTTATCTTGTGATGATTAATGTTGTTATAGAGTTTAATACCATTTTTCAGCACAAGATAGGCAATACATGGTGGCCAGTATAAATGTTGAAAAACATGGGGAAAACCCACGGAAAGAACCACCTACTCATGAGAAGCTACTGGCAAGCTTTCCCACATACCCACACTGGCTGAGTCTGAGATGGCAGTGATCCATTGCGGTGATCGTTTTAGACCACTCAGCAACTTGCGGCCGCCTGTGATGATCAAAATTAATAAACAAATACCACAGTTGGAAATAATAATGTAGCCCAAAAAAAATTAATTGGCCAGTCCATTACAGTATTTCTGCCTTCAGAATTTAACTAGCTGATGGTTGTTTACAAGTATATTCAAATTCATAAATGGCTCATTACTGCTTAAGGACTAAATGTTTGGTTTGCGTTTATGTGTAAATTCAGTGTAGGTCTTGTCAAGTCAGTACTTAAGTTTTCTAAAATGCTCAGATGGAATTTGATTGTTAATTGCTCATGACAAATTGGTATTTCCATGGGTAGTCTTCACAGGTTGGCTGTTCAAATGTCGATGGTAGAGGTGCCATCACCATGACTGTGATTTGTAAGTATTTTATTGCTCCATTGTGGAGTAAAGGTGGAGGGTATTAAGTACATATTAATGGGTACTTATTTTCATAGATCTCTCCTTTACAACAACTTTTTTTTAGGAGTAATATCTCTGTAAATGGTTATAATGACAATAATTTTCACTCATTTGAAAGCAAACCTAACTGCAGTTATAAAGTTGATAATATTAAGTAATTCACTGCTAACATCTTGTGTAAATACAGAGATCTTGAAGCAAATGCAAACTAAAAAAAATTGTTTCACAGTCCACCCAGAAGTAATGGTAAGAGAATTCAGAACCAGCATTCCATTTAAAACTGACAAGATAGATTTGATTTTCATCTTTTTCTGCTGAACACATTAATTTCACTAATCTAAAGGAAACCAGAAGACTGATGCAAAAATAAAATGCAGCCATGATGTACACATTCCATTAAAGATAGCTTAAGAAGGGGAGATAATCCAAGATTTATCTTATAATGGTTGTGCAAATTAGTATAGAATTTGCCAATGGTAATTGTTTTAAAGGTCTGAATGAAAAGTTTTAACTGCATTTTTTAACCTTAAATCTTGAACAATGAGCAATTGGACAGGTGCCATCTGGTCGAGGTGGAATCTTCAACTCCCATTTTCCAAAGTCCAGCTTGTTAAACTTGTATTGGGTCATCTCCCAGTTATCTAAAAAGAAAAAAACAGAATGACAATAAATATACAACTTGTAAACAAACTTAAAAAATGTCACCCAATTTACATTTTTTAAATTTTTCTAGCCCTTTATGTCAATACTAAACTTATAAGTCCTCATGCAAATCTTTTTCTAGCCTTTTTTGTCAAGACTAGACATTAAAATCGTTTCTCAGTCCTTCATGTCAGAGCTTTACAAGTCTAGCCATTAATGTCTGTCCTTGACAAAGTAATTTTGTGATTTGGACTCCACTGTTAACTTCAGTGGAGCCATTGTAACCTAGCTGGTAGTGTGTCAAACTTGTAATCCAATGAATCCAAGATTGAAAACATTTACATGATCATCCTGGGTTTGCCACCTCTGCTTGTCCTTGGAAAAGGCTATTAACTGCTGTTTCCTCAGCATCATATTGCCAACAAAGCCATTTTTTTTTATAAAACTTAAAATTCACAACTTTGACTTTGAGAATGAATTTGTTGTTGTTATAGGGTTTAACTTCATTTTTCAGTACAATATAAGCTATACATGACGGCCAGTATAAATGGTGGAGGAAGAACCCTGGAAAATCCTGGAAAGAACCACCGACCCATGAGAAACTACTGGCAAGCTTTCTCACATACCCACATTGGCCAAGCCTGAGACTCAAACCCACACATACATGAGGTAGTGATCCATAACAGTAAGCACTGTAAGACTACTCTGCCACTTGCACTCACCCACTTGGGGAATGAATTTGAAACAGAACTGCAAATAAATTTCATACAGAAAATGCAATGATTAATTTTGTCCTTAGATGAGGAAATTGTGTACGTCCTATTCCATTATCACATCCCTTAACAACTAAGAGGTTAAAACCATGTTTGACATCAACAGCAGATGTGATATTGAATTTTGCTTTGAAATGTACAACTTAAATCTTGTTTTTAACTTAAAATTAATATTTTTATTTTAAATCTGAGAATATTCTCAAAATGCATACTAAAATCTCCTCGTAGGTACATTTCTTCTGCACCTGGGGCCCACTCTTTCATAACGATACCACCATCTGGAGTTTTGTGGATGCCAAAAGTTTCATAACCTCTGCTAAACTTTTCAAGGCCACCTTCATTCTTCTCAATCTTGTCTAGAAGATCCTTAAAACAGCCATATCTGCAAATAAAAGATTACATGGTTAGGGTTTCCTCGAAAGCTATATTTACAGTTACAATCCTTTACTTTCAATTCCTTGTTAACATTATCCCATTGTGTGTGTAGGAAGTTTACCTTAAATATATTCCAACACGTAGAGAATATTCCTCATTATTATTCACTAATCTTTAATATCAAATTCAGTTTTACTGAACACTATGTCTCGTATGCTGATCCCACCATGATTAAATATTTCTTTATGCGATAACAAGAATCAAGTACTACCGTAGCTTGTATTTAATGATAAATATTTAAAAATCACGCACAATTCATAATTTTTAGCAATGTATAATTTATCTCACAGGTTGGTCTAGATTCAATTTCTAATTTGCCAATAAATTCATGAACTATGTATAATACAAAAAATTAGCTATATCTGCAATGAAGACATCAAATGAACTGACAAAAAAACACTGTCATATCTGGAATGAATTAAATCTGAAACTTGAAGTAGGAGAAAAAGAACTGTGCCAAATATTTGATTGGCATTTAGCACAAGGAGTATGAATATATCTGACCGGGTTTCTAGAAAGGAGTCAGAGGTTGGACCTATAAATATTGCAACTGTTTCTTTATCAGACTCTATTCACACCTTACAACAGAATATACAATAAAGAGTATGGCCCATGCAGGATTGTGCATGCAAACTTTACCAGTCAACACCCATGCATCTACGAAAAGTTGTTCCTATGGGCAGGTTGGCAGATTCCATGTTCAATAGTCAAATGAAAATGTTTGTTGAAAAGTGGCTGTGAAAAGTGTTCAAGTTTTTAATTGCTCAAGAATACTCCTTATTCTGTTCATTCAATACTGTAAAAATAAAGAGTTTTTACATAAAATAAGTGTTTGTTAATTATTCATTTTTTGTGAGATGTGTATTTATATGTGTATATAGTAGGAAAACCCCAGTTCTATCTGGCCATGTTTTTATCATGACAATTACATATGGTCATAATCATCAATTTTAAATATTAAAAAAAACAACTTTATGAAGGCCAAATCTCAAAACAGTTCTGAATCCATTTCTGTCTTTCCATCTGACCATGTTGTGATCTTGACAGTTACATTGTCATATTCAGCAATTTTTTTAAAAAAGCACGTGTGAAGGCTCTTTTTATTGTATTTTTGGCAATACATTTATATTTTCAATAAATAAATAAAGACTGCACTGTTTATAAAAGGTCATAAAACATTTTGAAATCAATATTAATGGTCTATCCCATGGCATATGACAAGCATCCTTGACCTTAGAAATGGAATCAGGTCATGTTGAATCTATTTTTATTCTGGATTACTTTGCAACTACTGTACATACAGTCATGACCTTATAAATGGAGTCATGTCATGCTGAATCACCATACATGTTGAATCTCCATACAAATGATAGTCATGATATTGTGGTGCACAAACAATTTACTTTCATTCTTTAGGCAAGATGTAATGTGTAAAACTGATATGAATGGCATAAAAAATAAATATATGACACCCTACTCCACCCATGATATTATGCCTTTGTCTTAAAACGGATAGAATTTTAATGGCCAGTGATTGAAGTGATTTATTTTGGTACATGGTCAAGAAATGTCTAAGTTATCTATACATGCGTCATTTCTGGCATCCTTAATTATGTAGGACGTTTTATCATGAGGAGTTGAATGCTGCTGACCTTAAATGCGACCCTGAAAGGAAGCTATGTATTGTGGATGGAATGCGATCAAAATGACACGCGTGAACATTACAACAGGGTAACGTGGTTACGTATAATTATAGCTACTACATTTTTAGGATAAAATGTCATATTTGTGAACAAAAAAAAAATTCTCCCATTTACCGGGCAGCTTCAACGCGTTCAAGTATGCCGTTATTCCAAGGTGACATCGACATCAAACAATTTGGATCGAGAGAAAAAACGAAGATATTCTTCCTTAAGAGGCAGCTGTTTCCCTTGAAGGCTTTCTTTTGTTTTCTTAATTTCAAAACCTTATATTCATGTGTAGTACCGTTAAAAATCTTTTTTTTTGGGGGGGGGGGGCATGGCAGAGCAATTTCAGTCGTTACCTCATGGTTTCTCCTTTGGCCTTCACCCAGTGTTGTTTACATCAATTAAAGCGTGCTGCATTTTTAAAGTAGTTCATAACATTTGTATTTTACGACGGTACTCTAAATATTTTCCTTATTTTATTCCTTTTCTAGATTGTTCTCTTAATCAAGATTAGAAGAATTTGTATCCAAAATCTTACATCCCAGACAGCACACCAGAGACGGCACACGTGAATGTCAATGTCAACCGGCAGACTCTGTCAACAGCGAAACTTGCAATAAGCATACCATAAATTCTATTTACTTACCTCCTTCGTATTTCTCCTTCAAAAAATCGAAGATGGTGATCGACAGAGAATAAAGTTTCAATCTTTGGAACATGTACTGATGCCATTCCTTTCCACTACACGTAACTGTCAACTGCACGCGAATATGCCAACCAGTGATCTTGACCTTATTTTTGTATTTTTCCGGAAGATCATTCGGACTACTTTCGTCTCTTTCGAATGGTATTTAATAGAGTTATACTATCACTTGATGGAAAAGGCCGAGAACATTCAGATTAACTAGAAGGTCACACGCTGGTTCATTTGATTGTAAATCCAGACACCGGTGACATATCTTTAATATTTAGCGCCAGCTGCGGTATCATATAGCAAAACACCTTGGATGTGTTCAACATGCTTATCTTGCAATATTCACTATTACTGCTAAGTAATAGTTTTGGAAAAACACCAGAACGTATAAAATTTGACCTACCTTGTTCTAACAGACGGAATCAGACAAGTAAAGTGTGTCTGTGATTAGGATTTTTAACCTAGCTTTAAAAAAAAAAATCAGTCATATTGCTACGATGTCTGAAGTGAGGCAGTTTATGGTGATGTCTAGCACTGGGGCATAATGCCGCAGACATGTAGCATGATGCCCCACCAAGTCACATTATTCTGACACCAGGCCGGCAGTCATAACACTAACCTCTTAAAGCTGAGCGACAAGCGAGGCAGCTGTTAGTACCATTTTTGTAAGGCATTGGTATGACTCAGCCAGTGATCGAACCCACGACTTCCCGCTTCCGCGGCGGAAGCTCTAACCACTAGGCCACCGGAGCGGTCAGACATGTAAAACCCTTTTGGCTATTGCTTTTATGTTACTTTTTTTTTTTACTTTCAAAAGAATTTATGATAAAGAAAAACTATTTTGAAAAAAATTTGCTTTCATTTTTGCCCCATTGCTGTGAACTGATTCATCATTGGTTTTATTAATCTTTGTTATTTTACCTTTAATAGTATTTAACTTCGACAATTGTTACCATGTAGTATTTTGCAAAGTGGAGGCCCCAAGTGGTCGAACGCGCTAGCCTTTACAGACACAGGTGCTCGACGCGAGCTTGATGTGAGATTAAAAAAAATTAAAAAATCTGAAGGGAAAAAATCATGCAGAGTAATAAAAATACCTTAGATTACCTCCATGACCCATTTTGACATAGGACCCTCTCTATCGTACTAGATAAAAAGAGAAGGTTCGTAACTTCCAAATACTTGGTTCCACCAATGACCCTCGATTTCATTCTGCTATTTCCGTATTTAAAAGCATACAACCATTCTATATGGCTTGTTTTACTCCTGAGATATTTTTTTCTATTCATCAAGCCATCATTGGCTTTTCTACGTTGTGCCAAACTGAAGTTACGGCTCAAACGTGGAGATTTTCGCGAATTTTTCATCTTGGTACAAGTTCGTACAGTTTATTCCTCTCCATCACTTTTTAATATTCTATTAACTATACTACGCAAAGTTGCTATGCGTGGTGGTACACGCACCTTGGCGACCCTTACACCCACGTATTTATTTATCCCAGCGTTAGCAACATAAACGTATAAACAACAAAGGCAACCGACACACCGGTTATCTCTGATTCCTCGTCAGTAGTATATGAGGGTACTTTAGGGACAATGGGATTATCGTGTTAAAAAGTGCCACTGTCTATTGAGGACAAGATTTATATGGACAATGGAAATCCGAGTTTAAAAGGTCGTTGATCGGTATAAGGAAAAGATTTATAAGAACAATGGAAATCCCAGTCAAAGGGTCTTGGGACCTTATCTGGAAAAAATTTATAGGGACAATTGGACTTGTCAATAATGTATGGACAATAGGAATGGAACAGGTGAAGTAACGTCATGGTATGAGCTTGTTCAGCGAGTGGCGGGTAAGTTCAGCTAGTTTAGCGAGTTCAGATAGTTCATAAACTACACCAATAAAACAACGCTTGGCGTGGTGGGTAAACAATCAAATATACACATTTATGGCAAAGAGAATAAATATCTTCGAGGCTTATGAGTGGCCTTGAAAAGAGCCTTTAGTTTTATTCTAATTTCTTCTATTCCTCCACCATCTTATTTTATGCCGTACACTCTTTTCTTCTATTTCTTTTCCTCTTCCTGGTTTTCCTTTTTCTCCTCTTTCTTTTTATTTTCCTCATCTTTTTCTATTATTTTGTTTCCATTCCACCTTGTTTTCTGTAGTGTTCATCCTCTTCTTCTTTTTCCTCCTTTATTTCTCTTAACCTTTGTCTTCCTTATATTATGTATCTAAATTTTGAGACGGTGGTGCGTGTAGCCATAACCATCCTCCAGTCTCACTAATATTTCCTCCATTGTCCCAATATACTCAATTGCTTCTGCATCTTGTTCATTTTGTCCAATCGATTACTTGCCATTTTCTTTTATTGTTCAGTGTAGGATGGCGCGAATGACTGACTATAAAAAAAGTACATTCGCATACGTAAGCGATGTACTTTCGTGACTTGTTAATTCCTGATGACAAATATACATCATTATTCAGAGTTGTAAGAATGGTGCCACTACAATCCCGCGTTTATGTGTGATTTCCACACTACTTAATTAGATATCCAGCAGAGACAAGTCAAGAAAGACATCCCAAGGACATGCCACGCGTTGCAGGAGAGTTTGAAACGCCAAGACATATTTGACCAAATTTATTTCAGTTGTACGATTGTACACTAAAAACGACGTTGTATGTTGTGTGAGCCACCTGGGAAATTAACCTAATCAAACGAGTTTTGTAATTATATTTGTCTTCATTTTTGCGCACATATTGTACCTAACTTTCTAAATTGGTACCAGTCAGTTGGGTTTAAGTCTCCCAATTATTTTTGAAACTCGCGTTTTTTGGAGGTTTGAGTTGTTAATTTGGATGGCGTAATGTAAAGGATCATGTCTGGTTAGAGCTACATAAAGTTATCCGAAACGGGTCTTCAGTAGCCAAAAGGAATACCCCATGTTTTGAGGCAATTGGAAGTCATTATTCTTTTATTTTACCCCTAAGATATCTGAATTGTACAAGCTCGTCAACTGAAGAGAGAGAGAGAGAGAGAGAGAGAGAGAGAGAGAGAGAGAGAGAGAGATGTTATGTCGACGCGCTTTTGTTACGGCGCCGGTTGGTATAATGCTATACTTTATATTTCAACCTATTCTCATTTCTTAGGTATTTCTGAGAACTTGTTTTGTAACATTGTTATGGGTCTTCTATTCAGTTACTGACCGGCATTACTTTAGCTTCTATTTGAAATAAAGCAACGATTGTTTACATATGATAAACAGAACGCTAGTTTGTGCTCACATGGAGAGAAAGTTCAGAAAACGAAATAAAAATGACTAGTCTTTTCAAATTATTTGATTCATAACGTTCATTTGAACATACAGGTTTATAATTGAAAATGTGTTTCTTTGTACCCAAAAGGACTATAAGGGTGAGAAATTTTCTTGTCCGGTAGAACTTTCACTAGTTTTTCACACCACACACTGTTAGACAGTTATGAAGATTGACTAGTCATTGAATTTTGGAATTATATCAGTCACTAGTCAGACAGAAATTGTACTTGTCTTCTAGCAGACTACCATTTTTTTCGAGACTTGGTCTAGTTGGTACTAAATGAAAATGGTGTCACTCCGACATTTAATGTGGCTACCACAGCAATCATCTTCAAATCTTTATTACTACTAGTTAATGGATTGTCTTGTCAACACAAGATTTACAATGAAGGACTTCTTAAGATGTCTTTTGTTGATCCTAAATAAATATATTGCTGCTCATACATACAATATGGTCACCATAGTTACCATCTTGAAAATCTTATTACTGCTCCTCAATGATCTATCATACCAGCATGGTGTTTTACTGAAATATTTAATAATAATGAGGACTTTGTGTGAAGTGCCAAACTTTTGGTCGATCTCTTAATTAACCATTATTTCTAGCCAGCTAGCCATTAGTTAAATTTACGAGACATCGTGCCAGAGAGAGAGAGAGAGAGAGAGAGAGACAGAGAGAGAGAGAGAGGGGGGGGGAGGGATTTGCATAGTATAATGTGGCCGTTGTGCTAATTAACCGTATTTGTTCAGAGCCAGACTGACCGACGTGACCTTGTAAAGTTTCATTTCATCACGAAAATGTCAGGGTTGAGATAAAACAGGGATTCTGTTACTTAAAACCAAAACATGTCATATTGCCCATGACGTAAGCGACTTTTAGAGAGAAGCGGAGAAAATACATTTGATTCTGATTGGTCACGCTTGAATAAGGGGTGTGTTTTACACGAAAAGTCTTTCGAACATAAGAAACAAGGTATTGTCTCAATTCCACATTTATTGTGATGTACTTGATATAATGTTTGCTTCGTTTACAGGTGCATGCATTCATTTGATACCGTTATTTAGTAATGTGCTTTTGAATTATGAATTAAAATTCTTACCTTAATTCTTAGTAAGAATGACGTAGTGTTAATTTATGTCGTAAAAACACTATGTTGAGTTATGGATAGGAAGTGTTACGTTAATTCTTGAATTTATCATATTGTTTGAATAATGATTGTGTTCTAAGAATTTAATGTCTTACTCTAATTAATGATTTACAAGAATACGTGTGAATTCACCGAATTTTGATGCCATGGATAATTTAGCGACAGTGTATAATGTATTGGTCAAGGCAAACCGAATTAACAGATGGTTTAACTGTATTGATTTGAAGACATGTGTAGTTAATTACTAGCCGTATAATTGTTATCCCTGATAATATCTGATTGTTCGAACCAGGAATAACGGACAGTCTCAGCTATTACCAGTGTAACGAGAGACTTAGGTTGTTTTAATTTTCTTTTTGGAAGGAAGGAAATAGCTTTTGGGAAAGAAAGTCAAGTACAGGAATAAAGAAAGTACAAGTACGGGAAAAAGGGAATTGTGAAGGAGAAATCGAGAGGTGTATACATTGATACAGTGGACAAGTCTGAGTTCAAGCGGAACATCCACGAGGGAAAAGTATCTCGAGGGACAGGAACTTCTGGATCAACATTGGATTGAGCAGTGAACGTGGTTCGAGGATAACAGGTTATGAAAATCGAACAAAAAGCATTGACTTCGAATGGACACTAGATCCTATGATGAGTTTTAACCATCAGTAATAGAACGGCTAAATTTGAAATTTGTTTAATTCTATTTCAAATCTATTTGTAATTCGGTAAAAGTTTATTTCCAACCGCGTGTATTCCGAATAAAAGGGAATTTTTCATTGTGTATGTATTTGATTAAATTGTTTATTTATCTTTACAGGGGCTCGGAGTTGTTTTGTTCAATATATCCGTTCAGGTTACCATATACAGTCTCTTACTCGAACCGGGCAATTATACCGTGGGCGATCATCTCTAAGATAACGAGTGTCAGAGGGGAATGGGTTATAGCATTATTGTTATATGTTGTGCAATACCCCTTGACAAAGTGGGACGTAACACTTACCGGTAACCTTTGACAAGTGGGGCTTATACAATATTATACAGGTAACGCTTATGACCCGCGAGAATCTGACACTTTGTATAGCGCCTAATCTTTAGAAGCTCTAAGAACTTTATAACATATATACATGTAACGATATGACTACACTACAGAAAAACAAAAACCATGTAATTGGAAAACATAAAAACATGCTGAAAAAATATAAGGTACAAAACATTAAGTCTCAAAGTTTGTTCCTAGAGTCGAAAAAGGTGAATCTTAAGAGTACTCTTAAAGGGACCACTGTGTCTTTGTATCTAATTTCAATGTGCTCTTCGTTCCACATCGCCGGGCCCTGGTATGCAAAATAACCTTGACCATATGACTTCGTTTTCATAGTGGGAATAGTGAATATACGATTGTCAGAAGATGAGCGTAAGTATCTTGCTAGTGTATACACATGGGTGAGGCTGGATAGGTATGATGGACTGGAGTCTGTCAGTGAAACGTAGCACAGAGAACAAATTTTTTGTTTGATTCTGTATCGAATGGATATCCAGTGTAGGGTACAGAGCAGCGGTGAGGTTTGATCTGGTCGAGGTACTCTAAAGATGATCCGAGCAACTTTTTGAAGTTTCTGAAGTAGATATTATGACGAACCAGACATAATTCGGTTACAATAGTCCAGTCTTTAAAGTACTAATGAACACACAAGTGTTTCAGTGGCATCAACTGAAAGATATTTGCGAATGGAACTGATGCTTCTCAGCTCAAGATATGCAGCCTTGCATATGTTCATGGCATGTTGGTGCAATGTCTGAGTACTGTCTAGAGTAACACCTAGGTTTCGTACTGACTGTGAATTTAATGTTGATGTTGCTGATATTTATTGTCTGAGGTAAAAGATGTAAATGAGAAAGACTTTCTGTTGTGATCAGAATGGCCTCAGTTTTATCATCATTTACCTGCAGCTTGTTACATGTCATCCATGATTTCACATCAGAAATGCACCTTTCTACTCCATGGATGGTAGCATCAATTTCAGTTGGGTGGCTAGACTTGTATATTTGGGTGTCATCAGCGTGCAATTGGTGAGACACTGGGTGATGAACAATGACACTTGAGAGCGGCTGAGTATTAAACTGATTAAATCTTAACACAGTCTACGTTCTCTTTTATTTCTGTATACATCCTTTTCATTTATGAATTTGTAAATATGTTGATATGCTTTACGATGCTTGTGCGGTGTTACGACATTGAAACTGATTTTTAGAATAACTAAATTCTTTAATATATATTATATTTGTTTTCACATTGTAATGTTTATAATGTTGATATTTCACATAAGTAAAGGCCCTATGGTAGGTAATGTAGCAAACTGAATTATCTTCACAAAAATACCATCAAACCAAATGATCGAACGAACGACTAAGTGGCTGAAATCGGAAACAATAAGGTTTTCATTTGTTACGGGGGGGGGGGGGGATTCCACTTACTCATCTTATTTAGTACGTGCATGTGCATCCGAGATGTATAATTGGGTTAGTGATAGGTG
Source organism: Unio pictorum (assembly GCA_030141615.1). Lineage (NCBI taxonomy): Eukaryota > Metazoa > Mollusca > Bivalvia > Unionida > Unionidae > Unio > Unio pictorum. The sequence goes on from JARLTB010000075.1 coordinate 3,380,443, forward strand.
TAGTTTGCTTCATAGAGTATACAGCTAGCTTTACTTCAGATGGGCGTTAATAAATAAAATTTAAAGGGAGAAAAAAAAGAAGTAAACTAATAGTTTGGCCTGGTTAATTTCGTGTAGTGATCTCTAGAGGTAAATTGTAAATTAAAAAAAAAAAAAGAGTCCATTACGTTTATTACTGTTGATATAGTGTACGATTTATTCATTGCACTTTCAAATGCTGTCTAGTCTGTCAAAATTGCCCCCCCCCCCCCATTTTAATAACTTATCAAGATAATGTGCTTCTGGTGTTGTAATTAGCCCTGTAAATCGCTGTAGGTGCCTTCATTTAAAACAAATTCAAAACTTCTCCAGCTTCTCGAGAAAGAGCGCAGCGATATGGCACTCCAAGTTGTTTCTCAAGATGAGTCTTATTGAAAATTGTCACCCAACAGAGTCTCATCAGAAAGTGACAAGGTACTCCGATATGAATCATGTGATTATTTTTATGAACAAAATGGTGGCCCATGTTTGACGTTCATTTTACTTCCGCCAAATAATTTATTTGCACTAAGGATGAATGCAGCAATCTGAATCAAGTTATTACTAAAAATGGTTAAAATATTAAAATGTTACAATTTCCGCTCGTCAAGCATTGTGCCTATGGAAAGAGAACCCAAAGTTTTTGCTGGCGGAAAGGACAAACTGTTCATTGGCACGACAGGGGCATCAATTGAAGTGTTTTCCATCCATACAGATGGATCAGGGGAGAAATTGTTTACGAAATTCTGCCGCATTCAGACAGGGGATGATGTAGACCATATTCTTTACAACATGCGTAGTAGGCTTTGTTAAATAATCTACTTCTTACTGGACCTTGAATATCAACCACACTATTTTAAAACGGGCTCATATCATTGCTTTATAATCAGATCATTTAGTATATGTATGATTTGTAGGTAAATTGTAACTAATGATACGAGCCCCTGTGGTTTCAGTTGCTATATATTATAGCAATGATGTATCAGTTTCTGAGCCTTAAGAAGAAATCGTGGAATAATTCATCAATATAACACAATTTTAAAAACTGTCGTCAACTTGATGACTCACCATTATGTCTACACTATAAATCAAAATTAAAATTATTGATGGGCTCAGATATATTTTCCATGGCAGTTTATTTATGAGTACTACATTTGCTTAGACATTAGATCAACAAATTGTTCTCTGCCTTTTTTTAAATTTTGAATGTCTGCCGCCAGTTTGTTGGTCTTCTTGGACATTACTGTTAAGGAGTCAACTACATTATACCAGTCTGTGAATTAACCATGAACAGTCCACAATCTAAAGAACTTAACCTTGAAAATACCATAATCCTCCACAATGAACTTAAAATTAACACATATATAGCACAGCTGATCAAATCCCATTGCTCAATTTCTCTGTTATATTTCGATGTTGGACATGTAAACTTTCCCAGGGTCCTATTTCCAGATAAGTGCTTTTTTCCTATTTTAAAACAATTCATGCAGGGACTAATTTTCAAACTTTTTAATCACTAAGATCTTAAATCTTTATTGGCTTTTTAATGCACTCAGAACAATCTATTCTATTTTACATGATTTACAGTAACTGGCAATTGATTACTGTCACACGAACAGTATTATGAATGCATATTTTATTAAGCAAACAAATTATCAGCCAGTTGAAACACTTTTAAAAAATCCAGTCTGATTAATTAACTGTTTTTAATGATTTGTTTTTACTGTGTTTATTCAACAAATACATTCACAAGCAGATTTCAATACACTGAGTCAATGTAGCCAAATTAATGAAAGGCACATTACCGACATGTCAGTGACCTTTCCATTATGAACTAATTAAATGGCATTTGTTTGGTTATGTAGGTTTAATGCCATTTTCCAGCATAGTATCAGTTACATATGATGGTCAGTATATTTGGTGGAGAAAGAACGGGGAAGACCCTGGTAAAAACCACCAACACAGAGGAAGCTACTAGCAAGCATTCTCACATATCATACCTACATTGGCCAAGCCATGACTCAAACCAACATGGACAGAGGTGAAATTTCAGTGATTAAACTACATGGCCATATGGGGCCCCTTAAATGATTGTAACAAGTATTTAATTTTTTTTATTTCAGTTGAACAATACATAGGATCAACTTTAACAGGAAATAATGCAGTTGAAGTAAAACATATACAGTTTTATAATAAGAAACATCTGTGTTTACATTTAAAGGACTATATATATATATATATATATATATATATATATATATATATATATATATATAATGACAACTTAAGTAGTTGTCAAATGAGGTTATCTACCTTATTAATCTTTTCTTTTTTTATAAAATTAGTTTATTTAAAAAGGTTTACCTGCATTTTGTTTGATTTATTTCTGCATTCTGTCTGTATTTGTTTCAGTCAGCATACATTCTTTGTTTCTTATTTTGTTTCCGAAGTAAAACAGCTTGTTTCAAGTTTTATATTTTGCATAATGCTACATGATACTTTAAGAAAATAGTTCCTGCCTGTAATCTGATAGAGCTTAGGTCCATCATTCAAGGAAGCAAATTAACAGCATTGCATAATATTACATAGTCAAACAAGTGTGATACCTAGCTAATATATGTTAGCAAATGTTTTCTAGAGAAAAGTGTTGTATACATCATAGATTACTTCACAGTTTTCCCTTTAAAAGTATTCAAGTAGAATGTACTTCTTAGAGCTAGACAAGATGTAACTTAGTATTCATTTGTTTCAGAAAACTATGTGGCCACCATAGAATACAGAAAATCTAGGTCTTCGGATCTTCATTCTGTCAAAATTTACTTGAATTGGGAGGTAGCTCATAAAATTTCCAATCCCAGAACTCGAATACGGATGTCCGGTCAGGGTTTTAGAGGAAATACATATGACACTCAAGATGACCGCCTTGAGGTCATAAATTTACCATGTCCTGAGGTTCCAAGAATCATCGCATCCTGCCAAGAAACAGGAAACTTTGCCATAGCTTTTAGGAATACATTGATGCTTTATCATATTGTTGATAAAACGGTTCCAAATTCAATGTCAACATATCAGGATATGGAAATATTCTTAGAAATAGAGTTTGACTTCACAGTTAATCGTCTAGCAATATGCGAGGATTACCTTGCTGTCACATCTAGGGAATCAGCCAGAGTTTATAAAATTGTCTATTCTGAGGAAAACAGTTTTAACAAGCATGTGTTTGGAAAATCAAGATCACGAATGTCGTCTTCTTCGATATCTCCAGGTGTCGAACCTAATGAGGTTAAATATAGGAGGCTGTCCAACACACTCTTTAAAATACTCCCAGATGATCACAGATTTGGAGAAGGAAACAACACAAAATTCTCCACCATTGGAGAAAGAGGTTCCCATACTCCAAGTCCTGCACAATCAGCAAAGTTTAAAGTAAGGAACATATACGCTCAGTGAAATTTAAAAAGAAATATCTCCTTTTGCCAAACATATTTCAAGTTATAATTCAGATATAACAGTAAATATTTTTTACCTGAAATACATTTCTCATAAATGATACATATATTATGTATTCCAAACAAGAAAAGACAGCACATTTGGCTTAAGTGGTTAGAGCATCCTCAGATGGAGGAGGTCACAGGTTCAAATCCCAGCCGAGTCATACCAAAAACATACATCGCTTGGCACTCAGCATTTGCGGGTTAGTGTTAGGACTGGTCAGTCTGGTATCAAGATAATGCAACTGAGTGGAACATAATGCTACTTCTCTGGGGCTATAAACTGCCACACTGCAGACATATTAGCGATATGACTGAAAAATTGTTAAAGCTACGTTAAAAATCAAAGTCACACACCAACAATGAAAAATGCTTGTGGACATTTCGAATAGCCCAATCTTTGCCATCAGTAAAATACAGAATGATGCTAGTATTAAGAAAAGTTAAGTTTTTGATACTATTTAACAAGGGGCCATGCTGGCTTAGTGGTTGGTGTGCCAGACTTGTGACTAAAAGAATGTAAGTTGGAATCCTACCATAAGATCAGTCTTGATCACCTAATGTGATGTCCCAATGAACATTATTTCAGTGGCCTGGCACTAAATAACCTAATTGTTTTGCTCTGCCATAAAACATCAAACAAAAACATAAACTGAATAATAATGTGGCTTTTCGATAAGCACTTGGAAGATTTAATTAATCACTGTAAATAAAGAGTTGGATGGACTCTGGAAACTACTCCAATGACTTTGGTGATATTAAGGATTTTTAATTGCCACCTTCATGAACTGACAACTGACCATTTAGATTTTGCTCTGCCCACTATTAAACATAAGCTATACAGTTAAAATCATTTTTATTTCTTCTCAGCATTAATAATGATTAGCAGAATACATTTAAGTAAGTTTTGAAAATGTCATTAAAAATTTAGAGAAAAGTTTGGAGTTAAACCGATTTTACATAGTAAACCATAGCTGCCAACTGTCCCGTTTTTTCCATATTTGTCCCGTATTTTGGACCTGAATACGGATGTACGTTTTTTTGGCAAAAAATACGTTTTCTAATTTAAAAAAATAATAATAAAATTTCTTTGGAATTGTCAGTTTAGAACGGGCATTTGGTTCTATTTTGATATAATATATCACTTGTGTATAAGAATAAAGTTCTACAATACGATTGGTTCATTCGAAATTGAGGCTACCATGCCTTTCGTTATCCGCCATATTGGATTTCGCAATAGTTACCGCTATTGCTGTATCTCGTTTTCGTAATATTCTGCTTCTAACCATGTTAAATAGGAAAGCGGAATATTCTGAATTTTCTCCAGGAAAAATAGAAGGAAACAACTGGAAAGTCATTTGTGCTCTCTTTTAGATTTGTGGAAACATAACAGAAGAGAAAACTTTACGTTTTGCAAAGTGTGTAACGTGATTTCGCTATTGGGCATGGAGACTCCCATGAAATGCAAGAGCACGAAAAAGCTAATAAACATCTGCTTCCTGTTTCATCACACACAGCTCAGCCTGAACTTACGACGTAGATAAATGCCAGAGAGAACCTTAATGTACATCGATCAAAATTTGATTTATTAAATTTCTTTTAGAAATAAACCTTCCTTTTTCAGTTACTATTGTTGCTGGCGATTTATTTTTCACACGTTTTCCAGACATTAAAATCGCAAGGATCACTCTTATGCTTGAACGAAAACAGATCAATAAATGAATCTCAGAATTGAGATAATCAATGAAAGTTGGTACATTGGAATCAATGATTTAAAAAGAAACCAGGCGTGGAAAGGGCTCCTATAAACAGTTTGTATTTGAGTATTACACTCTTGCACCTTCTGAATGGGCACCCGAATGGAACATGGTGCAACTCCAAATCGTACAAGTGTGCAACACGTGATTCTTTGACATTAAATAATTATGTAAGACACAGTTACTGATGGTTGTATACGTAAAATTACATATGCATTAAAATTTTAAAAATCAGTATTTCTTCTTGAAAATCAGTATTTTTGTCACAAGTAATCAGTATTTTTGTGCTCGGGGGTTGGCAGCTATGTAAACCCCAGACTTCCAAACTTACACAAAATCTGGTTTAATATGCAGTGGAACCTGTCTGGCTGATTCATGATACAATCGCCACTCTTGCAGCTTTGTGGTTGGAGTGTCCACCTTGGATGCAGGGGGCCATGGGTTTGAATTCCGCCAGAGTCATACCAAAGGCTTATACAAATGGTACTAGCAGCTGCCTCGCTAGGTGCTTAGCATTAAGATGTTTGTATTTGGCCTGGTGTCAGTATAATGTGAGTGGGTGGAACATGAGGATACATGTCTGCAGCATGATGCCACAGTGCTAGACATCACTATTAACTATCACACTGCAGACATCGTAGTGATATGACTAAAAAAACTTTTAAAGTTATGTTAAAAATCTAAATCTTACACACACATACACGATACAGTCATAGCTGTTTGGGATATACCATGCTAAACTAAGAGGCTAAATTGTTGATGGGCAAAAGCAAATGAAGCTTTCAGTTGAAATGGCAAAGAGTATATTTATTTCAGATCTAATCTGACAAGTCAGTTTAATTAGAAAATTTCACTTTTTGTCTAATAAGTATTATTGAAGGAGACTAGTATATTTAGTGACATTTGATATGGCATGAATTACTCTTTGTAATTTCTGCCTTTCACCCCACTAAATAAAAACCTTACAAGGTCAGTAACTGCAATTGATAAAAAAAATTAAAAAAATTAGGACCTCTAATTAGAAAGAAAACAGGCTAAATTTTATGACAAAATATAATTTGTGTCATCAGTCAAAAGTTTTTTAATATTTTGACATCGCATTACATGGCAGGTTTAATTCTCTGATAATCATCAGTCACCAACTATATTCTCTATAAAACTAGGTTTTGGGAAGACTTTTGTTTTCTGGATATTCAATAAGCTTCTTAATGAATTCAGTTGTAATATGTGGTTGGAAATGTCTGAAATTATAAGTGCTTGTGATATAGAGATAGTTTATTCATACTATATATATATATATTTACAGTATGTGCAGAATTCTCACATTGAAGATGATGTCGACTTTGTGCAATGGAAGTTTGAGGATGATCAAAATGATTTTGATCTGGAACAGTCTTTCAGGAGTTCGCTGGGGCAGAGACCTGACTCAAAAACACTTTTCCTTCCAGGTCTTGAGGCAGTGGGCTGGGATGTATGCATAACATCTTCCTCACAGCCTGTCATCAAAGATCATAGAGGTGAGTTCGATGCTAACTTCACTTGTCTGTGGTTTCTAATCAAGCTGGTGCTAGTCAACAGTGAACTATACGTTTTTTTTATTTCATATGATTCATGCATAATTAAACACTGCATGAATGGCAGTAGAGTAACAAAAAATATGTTTGTACTGTGTGCAAACTATTTACAGGCTTCATAACATCTGTAAAATATGAAGTTCAATTCATTTAATTACAAATATTTATAAAAATAATTGCAGATCTTATGAAATAAATTTAAAGAAACTTTTTAACCATTGTTTACACATAATGTTAAAAAAAAAAAAAGTGCACACAAATAGATAAGATTTTCCTTGCTGTTGTTATGGAGTAACCACATGATGTAGTTTTGTCCAATCAAAATGCTTGTTACAAAAGGTTAGTAAAAATGTGTAATTATATTATAATCACTTTTCTTGTGCATTAGTTCAACATCACATGCCTGGACCATGATTTGTAGATGACTTGCATTTGAGTAACAAAAGAAGCCTCTCAGTTTTGGGTCAGAACGTTAAAGATAAAAGGTCACTATAACTGGAAAAGAATAACTAGTTTCTACACAAAAACTTCAGTTCTTGACCATGTACCTTCACATGTCTTTGAGGATGACTTACATGTTGGCTGGCTAGTATTTACGAGTAAGAAAGAAGCCTATTAATTTTGAGATCAAAGTTCAAATTCAGAGAAAATGAAGACAACTGATTAATGCATAATAAGTTTTGGTTATAAATATATATTGGCTTAGATATATATATATATATATATATATATATATATATATATATATATATATATATATATATATATATATATATATATATATATATATATATTAGCTTAGATGTTATATATATATATATAACTTATATATAATAAGTTTTGGTTATAAACATATATTGGCCAAAGTTTGTAAATTTTTTACTTGAAATAAAAGTATAATGAAAATAGAGAGGAAATCTTGGCACAAGATGTAATGAAAATTTAAGGTATTTATCTTGAGCAATTTTCAGGAAAGAAAACCTGTTAACATTTCATTAGATTTGATATCATTGCTGAATAAATATTTTTGAATAAACTTAAATATCCATTTTAAGACAAATTAAACATAGGCTGGATATTTAATGTTCCATATTTACCAGCCTATAAAATGATACTTTTTGACCAGAAAATTTCTTATACCCTGAATCAACTTACATATGGATTATGTCATCCAAATTACTTTATGATATGGAAAAAAATTCTCCAGGTGTACGAAGAATAATGTGTAAAAAAATATTTCATAGATCGATGCAATTATGCTAAAGCAGTATGCACCAGTAATGTACGTTGTTTGTAATATACATTGCTTAAACTAGATTGCATATATGTGCATTAGAATTGACAAGTTAAAAGATGATAAACCATGACAATGACATATTCCATTCTTTTCTTCTTGCATCAAATAAAATGTATGAACCATTGAGAGAGACAGACAGACAGATTTCTTCACGATTGTAAATCAGTATTGTTCACTTACCTGATGACTGATCTTACATGTGTACAAGTGCAGTACCTTATTCTAATACATGTATCAGTTAATACAACTAGGTAAGCAGTACCTTCAAGTATTTTTGCCACTTCCATTATCCAAGAATTACCTGGCTTTGCAGTGGTATTTACATACTAAATAAATAATGCTACGCTGTATTCAGTCATTCCAAACTTACACCTGTGTTTTTATCTAGATTCTGCAGACCAGATAAAATTAGCTAGGCTACCAATAGGAAATTAGGCTACCCATGGGTATTATGAATAATGTATTAAAGTAAATGCCAGGTGGTTGCTATAATAATTGTAAATTTCTCAAGCAGTGATATTTTTTAACTTGCCGATAGAACTGACAGCAATTTAAAGTACATCTAGCAAAAACAATTGCCGCCTAAGCATCAGAAGAGTACCTGTACTTTCAACAAAATTTTAATTGTCTGGAATGGAAAGGTCATTATATTTGCAAATAAAATTAGCATGCAAAAGTTTCATTCTTGGGATTTAACCTAATGGAGACTATAACTATTGCAAATATTTAAACCCTGAAAGAGTAGTTTACCATAACTGTTTCATTTATTAATGTTTTCTTTGACAAAAGCTTCTGTTCAGCATCACGGGGCAATAAGGTAATATATTTTTTTTTAAAATACCCCTATGAAGACCTCTCCGTTTCTCACATATATTGGACCATATTTTATTTTGATCACGAGGTGTGAGAAGAAAAATGTGATGGAATAATATGCATCCTTCTCTCTGTATCTCTGTCCCCCCCCCCTGCAAAATAGGAAAAAGCATGAAACTGGACGTAATTATAATTAAATTCCACACAGCATCATGAGTTTTATCCTATCTGTAACTCAATAAATTTTGGATCGGCATCATTATATGTAGCTAAAAGTACAAATACATCTAAAATACTTCTTGTGAAATAAATTAGGTACTTTTAGTTACATTTAATAATCCTGACTGGAAAGGTTACAGAAAGATATAATACACAATGCTGTGTGGAATGAAGTGAAAAACACAATCCGAGGTATTTATCTGCCCTCGTCTTATACTCAATATCAACTTGTAAATGGATGAAGTATGGGAAATTTGCCTAATTTTCTGATTCCACTTATAGTCTACAAAAGCGTCTAGGCTGGCAAATAAGGTACCATTCACCATGTTTTACTAGTGCCAACATAAAAGACTATTATATACAGGGTGGGCATTTACCATCCCCTACTAGTGCCAACATAAAGGACTAATAGACACAAGATGGGCATTTAAGGTACCATTTACCATCCCCTACTAGTGCCAACATAAAGGACTAATAGACACAAGGTGGGCATTTAATGTACCATTTACCAACCCCTACTAGTGCCAACATAAAGGACTAATAGACACAAGGTGGGCATTTAATGTACCATTTACCATCCCCTACTAGTGCCAACATAAAGGACTAATAGACACAAGGTGGGCATTTAATGTACCATTTACCATCCCCTACTAGTGCCAGTATAAAGAACTATGAAACATAGAGTGAGCATTTAGTGTACCATCATCTATCTCCTACTGGAGCCAGCATGAAGGACTATTAAACACAGGGTTGGCATTTAATGTATCATTCACCATGCCCTACTTGTGCCAACATAAAGGACTTTTGATTCAGGGTGGTCATTTAAATAGTGACATCTCATTACCAAAAGTTAAAGTGCAGAAAAATCTCCAACATAAATTTAAATATTTTAGTCAATGGAGTATTCAAGCAGCTATTCTACAAAAGTACATCTAAGTTCATAGGACCTGACAACATACCAAACAATTATTCTAAATAAGTACATCTAAGTTCATAGGACCTGACAACATACCAAACAACTATTCTAAATAAGTACATCTAAGTTCATAGGACCTGACAACATACCAAACAATAATGAATTCATATGCAGGTGGACTTTCTATTGGTCTACATAGCATCTTTCAGCTCTTATCGGACAGTCCGCCTTACGTCCACATGACTGGAGAAATGCCCACATTACCCATGTCTTCAAGAAGGTGACTGATCTTGATATGCAGTATGCAGTATGACTGCACTTTTTAGCAAGCATGCAAAGTACTATTATTCCTTTACTACAACATTACTAATCAAAGATACTTTTCTTTCAGGTGGTGGTCATAGGAGTGTCGGTACTATATCACTTCAAGAGATACTTTCAGAGAGAATGAACATATCACAGGAACTTTACACCTTTGTGCAGCTGATTCCAAGCTATCTGACTAGTAAGTAGCGATATGTAATGGTAAACTCTGTTTTATCTTTGTTGTTTGTGTTCCTTAAGTTTTGATACATGCTGAATAAAAAAAAAAATGAACACTATTTGAAAATCATAATATTTTGTACAGCTTTTTTTCCCTAATATTTTTTAGGTGAAATTTAGTATTGTTTTAAAAATGATACATGGATAACAGAATACACCTCTCCCTTGATAACTCATACACAATGTGGTCCAAAAAATCTGAGGAGGGGGATTAGGGAACTGAGATGTTTAATAACTAAAACATTGTTTTACAATTATGTTGATAATAGTTGTTAATAACACGTTTTTTTCTAATGAAATTATTCATTATTCTGTATAAATAACATTTATTTTCAAAGTTTCCAACATGTGATAAATCATTCCAACAGGTTTCAACTACAATTATGTGTACATGAAAACATTTGTGTACTAGATCACTGCTGTTTGGTTTGATGATTAGTCTGGTTCCCTGAGCGGTATGCAATAGTATAATGCCATGTCAGGAGTCAAAGTAGCATAGAACTAGACTAACTGTTTATGCAACACCAAAAAGAAACCTTTTTTTTCAAAAACTAGCGACATTTATGTCATGAGACAATCATTTATGTCAAAACTCGATGTTTGTGTCATTCAGTTAGTACACTATTGACGTCGTGATTTCATTGGAAGTAATCATGAAATTTCTTATTATTCTTGAGCCAGGTCAGGAATTCTCTAAACTCGCTTGCCCTCAATGTTTCATATCTGTAAAGCCAAACACTTTATTTTGTGAAATATATGTTTCAGGGAAACTCATGTGGACATAGTTCTTATGGTAGATTGACACAGTTTACATTTAAATACACACTGCATTATGATGATTACATTTAAGAGGAACTAAAAGAAAGAATTAAAACACAAATTGCACTTAATAAAAATTACTTAATTGGCATTTAAATATTAATGTACTATAATGAATATCTTTAATTATGGTATACTAAGAATGTCATTTGGAAAGAAAATGTAACCAATTACACCACTCCCTCGATAACTCGCGCATATCAGGGTCCAAAAACATTGACCGCTGTATAAGTGAGGCGCGAGTTATCGAGGGACCTATAATAACAAAAGGATTGATACAAAGGCAGAAGGGTGGGTGGGTGGCAGATTTTTTAGATTTTAATACTCACATTATAATCATGCTATGATTAACTGTGAATAAATATCTCTTCATAGCAGTGTAGTTTTTTTTTCCTCATTGAGTAACATTAACTTCAGGATAAATTACCGTATATTGAGGAGTTAATCGAAAACATTATTCCACATGGTATCCGTTCAATTAACACATGTATCGCTCCACACATTATGTATTACGTCACTAATTTTTATGCTGAACTGGATACATTCTTGTTTTATTGTTTAATCCAAATTAGACGTATTTGTTTAATACAAAAGATCGACTCTCTTTTCGAGAAACAATGTCGATCGATCAATTTATATACCTTGTATATATTTGCGGTAGATGTAAATTGAAAAATTTGAAACATTGTAAATTAGAACACAATAATACAAATGCCAGTTGTGATACACTGAACAAATGACTCAGTTAATTTTTTGTGTTACTCCCTGATTTTGCTGCCGTCGAGCAAAATCGTCACTAACTTGATTTGATGCACAAGACATAAGTGATAGAACAACACAGATCTCTTTTAATGGATTATTTTAGTGCAACAAACACTTCACCATGTTTGTTGATCAAAATGAAGCCAGCAGGTAATTAGGTTCTCACGGAAGTACTCACGGGTTTCGATGTGACAGTTGATTGACTCTTTTCATGTTTTCATAGAAAAGAATATGTTGCAATTATAATGTTTACATCGAAATGAAAATAAAGGATTAGAATGTGGTTTTCACACATCAAGATATTTAATTGTTGTTTATTTCATTATCTGTTGCCAACTGTTAGCATTTACCAAACGTTTTCATTGATCGCTATTTAACCAGACTGTATATTTATGGAGTATTGATGACGGTGTATCAACAAATACACCCGAACATAATATGTGATATTTTATTTAGAATTTGCAAATTTCACAATATGGAATCAATCTTTATGGGCATTAATCACCATTATTGATGATAAAACAAGAAATGTATAAAGGTTTAATTTACCAATTCTTATCATAATTTTTTAATGTTCAGCATATTTTGAAAGATTTTTAAAATATATTTTTTCTTTAGTGAAAAATCGGGATCCACGCCAGACACTGCATTATAAGTGGGTTCGCGAGTTATCAGGGCATGAGTTATCGAGGGGGCGGTGTATATGACTTTTTATTTAAAGCTGATAATTTCAAAATGTAGATTTAATTTCCAGGTCACTATCAACCGTTTTCGACCATATAACAAGTGATATATCAACATTTCAGATACCAATTTTGATAGAGATTTTCTTCATGTTCAATAAATATGGATCAATTTGGAGGTGTATTTTCTGACTTAAAAGAAATGGGATTCATGCTGACCTCGCAATATAATCAGGTTTGCGAGTTTCAGGACATAAGTTTTCGTGGGAGTGGTGTATACAGCGTTCTCATGAGTAGTCACTCAGCCTTGTCGATTACACTTTACAAACGGTGAGGTTCAAGTGTCAAGAGATTGAGTACAATAGGATCAAGTAAGGTGGATATTGATGCTTATTTTGTAAATCTTGGAATATGTAAAGCCTATTTTTATTAATGACTCTTTATACACATGAAAATAAGAAAGTGAAAAGTGTATAAATTTTTGTTTTATAAAGGATACAAAAATATCGTCATTCAATGAGGAGTGGTCATTAATGCTTCACTTATCTAGTGCTATAATGTTTGTGTGTTTATTTATATATCGTGTCCATGTAGGAATATGCAGTAATATTTTCTTGGCTAGAGATATATTTGTGTCTTCACTTATATATCCTATCCAACCAGGCTTTTTTAAGTCATTTTTGTTTATTAGCTTCAGAAAGACTGATTAGATGGTAATTAATTTTGGCATTGTTTTCTCCTTTTGAGTCAAACTTTCCCAAACTGGACACTGGTAGGACCAAGTATGTTGGGCATTTTATTGAGATGGACATAGGATTCATTTGTTATTATAATGACCATATTAGGACCAAACTAATGAGCCATTGTATATAGATCAGGCCAGTTTACAGAGGGGCCACTTAAGGGAATCTTCATTTTATTGATGGGTATGTCCCTAGAGATCATATTTGTCAGAGAGGGATTACATATACATGTATAACTAAACCAACAACATGGATTCCTATCTGTCTCTTCTTGTTTTAATAATTATTTCCAAAAACTAAATTCCCATATTTATAAAAAGGACTTACATTATCAAGTGTTGTTCTTTGTTCTAGCCATTTCCTCCTTACAGGCACTAAAAACTAGCAGCATTCATCCTTATTTATTATTTCATTGTGTATCATCTTCCTACATATTTACTGCAAACATCTGGTAGATTCTCTTCTACTTACGTTTTTCTCATTTGTTCTGGTTTGATTTGTGAAATCGTTTTCCTTTTTTGTGGCTTTGTGCCGTTGAAAAAGGATTCATTAGATTCTAAAAGCACTTGAGTTGGTAATTATATATATTGTAAAGCGCATAGAGCTTCTAAATATTAGGCGCTATACAGAGTCTTCATTATTATTATTATTATTATTATTATTATTATTATTATTATTATTATTATTTCACACCACAGTTGTTTGTCTAAGTGTTTGTCTTATCTATTACTTCTCTGAACAATATCATCTGGGCTTGATCCAATACTTTTGAAACAACAATTATTGTGTGATCTGTAATGTGTGTGTGTGTGTGTGTGTGTTTGTGTTTGTGTCTATATATATATATATATATATATATATATATATATATATATATATATATATATATATATATATATATATATATAACCTAAATTAAGTAGTTTTATATTTTTACAGGTAAAATAGAAACTTTGCCAAATCATCTGTCTCATTCCTTACCTGTATACTCTTCAAGATACTCAACTCTTGCTGATGTCAGTTGTTTTTTAAGTGGGTCAAGGTCAGGTCATATGTATTCTCTGACCCAAGGTGTCAAACTTGTGTCCACATACAAGTACACAGGTGATGCATTGAAGGTAAGTAATGGAATATTTCTTGTTGGCATCAAGATGACAATATGATGATCATTTATTTGTATTTATTTCTGAGCAAAAAAAAAGTTTAATTTGTATATCATTTCATGAAATTCTTATATATTTGTTGTTGTTGTTGTTGTAGGGTTTAACCCCATTTTTCAGCACACGATGGGCTATACCTGGCGGCCAGTATTATTGATGGAGGAAGAACCCAGGAAAACCCCATGGAAAGAACCACTGACCAACAAGAAGCTATTGGCAAGCTTTCTCACATACCCACATTAGCCAAATCTTAGACTGGAACCCACACAGACAGAGGTGAGATGGCAGTGATCCGTAATGGAGAGTGCTTTAGACCACTCTGCTACTTTAGGCCACTTGGGGCCCCAGATTCTTATATATAAGCAAACTTTTTATGTCCCCTGATCATTTTTTGGTGTGAAGTTTACTGTATATTTTTTAATATGAATCCCAGTTCATTGTTTATTGTAAAGTTTACCTTATATTTAAATGATTAATCTTATGATAAATATATTCTCATTAATAACTGTACCAGTCTGTAAATCGGATGGTGCAAATAAAGTTAGCATTGAAAGAGATTTCCATATTGACACAAGGAAAGATTTAATATGGAGAATTTTATGGGTATGTTTATTCCGTATGAATGCAGCATGGTTTGAAGAAATCATTATTTTTTTCCCTTATTTGGAATTGGGACCTCCTGAAATAATGTGTATCCATATTTTTGATTGATATTCTACACAAATATCTTGACAATATTAACATTTTTCTGATAGGCATGATATTTTTTCCTGTCCAAATATTATAGGGTCTGCTGTATTAGTACAAAAATTAGGACAGAAATTTGAACCTCAATATGTTTTTTGTTTTCAAAGCCCCTTTCCTATGATACTAATATTTTTTTAGTTTCCCTTACTTGATTGAAATTTTTTTTATAAAACTTTAAAACTATGCAGAATAGGCTAAATATTTTGCAGAAAACAAAAGGTACTAATTATTATTATTATTATTATTATTATTATTATTATTATTATTATTATTATTATTATAATAATTATTATTATTATTATTATTATTATTATTATTATTATTATTATTTTATACAAATACATGTTCTATCAATGTTTGTGTCACAAATTAATGGCTATATGAAGAAATCTTATTGTTTGTTGTTAACAAAGGTAGGTTTCTGAAATTGATGGAGTCTGCATTGAATAATTAACTGCTCAAAATACTTTGCTGCAGAAACTGAAAAGCTGCTTAATATATTAATTTATATTAAATACTTTTACACTGCTTGAATGTATTCATTTCAGATTTTCACTCTGTGCTACAGACAAGTTGAGTGAGATTTAGGAATATACTACATGATAGATTTGATAACAATGTGACTTATTTCTAAATAACATTTGATTTTGTTAAATGTTCAGATAAATTTGTTAGTGTTGTCACTCATTTCTAAATAGAGTTTGACTTTTTTCAGATGATTACAGATGGCAACCTTCTTTATGTTGTCAGTACTTCAGGGCTACAAGTTTACACAGCAAGATCTAGAATTGCAGCAATTCATAATTCAGAGTCATTTGACAACATCACCAAAGTATGGAAATCTTCATGATAATTTTTCTTCCCTTAAAAAATAGTATAAGTTGTATATATATATATATATATATATATATATATATATATATATATATATATATATACACACACACACACACACATATATATATAAGTATATCCCATGGTATAAAGTTTTATCAGTTTACTGATTTATAATATGGTAAAACACACACCTGCATAAGTAATAGTTTGCAAATTCACCTTTTGATGAGTTGAGTAAGACATTTTGATAATAAAATATTACCTATATAGTAATATTTTTGAATATTGAAATAAATACAAAGGACAAATACTTATTGGAACATTCTGTACTGTTTTCGTGTTTTTATATATTTGGTTTCATGTTTTACATCACAGCAACACAAGTAAGTTATTTTGTGTCAAGGCAGTTTCAGTTAATTGACTTGCCCAAGGAGACACAACATTAGATTATCCTGGTTGGTCTTGTGGTTGGATTCAAACTCGCAGCCATGAGTCCAGAATGCTAACCACAGAGAAACCTTGACTCCCTTCATATTGTGTTCCATCTTTGACATACTTTATGTAAAATGGTATAATTTTATCTTTCTCTGCAGACCATTCCACCAACTACATTGGAGGTTTGCCTTTGTGGGAATCTTCCCTTCCCAGGAGCAAGGACGGTCACTCTACTTGACCAACATCTCATCCTTTACTCTAAGGATATTATAGACAAGTAAGTTACTTAACCAACATCTCTTCCATTTCTCTAAGGATATTATAGACAAGTAAGTTACTTAGTTAACATCTCTTCCATTTCTCTAAGGATATTATAGACAGGGGAGTTACTTAACCAACATCTCATCCTTATCTCTAATTATATTATAGACAAGTAAGTTACTTAGTTAACATCTCTTCCTTTTCTCAAAGGATATTATAAACAATTAATTGAGTCAATATTCCATATATTTCCCCAAGGTAATATAGACAAGTAAGTTATTTAGCTAACATCTCTTCCTCTTCTCTAACGGCTCTGGTAGCCTTGAGGTTAGAGTGTCTGCCTTGAATGTGGGAGGTCATGGATTCAAACCCAACCTGAGTCTTACCAAAGACTTTTAAAATGGTACAAGCAGCTGCCTCACTTGGCACTCAGCATTAAGAGTTTAGCATTAGGACTGGTTGGCCTGGTGTCAGGATAATGTGACTCAGTGGGACATCATGCTACATGTCTGAGGCAAAAATAAATTTCTTACAAGTAAATATAATGATATAATCCAGCCATATTGTCATACATTTAATAGACCAATACGAATATAATGGTTTAGTCTTGGGCATAGGGTATGTGCATCTTCGACAACATTGATATCAACCAGCACAATATCATTTAACACTAAATTCTGCTTCTCTGTCAAGCCTGGAATATCAACTTCAAGCCTTGGTTTGCCGAATTGATGCTTCTACAAAGTTGTACCAATTTGCCCCCTTTGCTGCTTGGAATCATATTATATATGGAATGACTTTGTAATGGAGGTCATTAGAAAGAGGTATAGCTGCTATTTGAAGTTTCTGATTATAGCTTGTAGCAAATTTCCTATTTTGACAATTTTCCTTTTTTTTAAATATCTTTTACAGGGCTTGTGTTTGGAATGTTTATGCCCTTGAAAAGTGCAGCACCATAGATCTTTACAAAGATATGGTATGTTACAAATTCTTTCTAAAGCAAGGAAAAGTATGTCATAGTTTCATCTGTCTAATTAATTTACAAACTTTCTTTTAACATTCGCATATAACTGTCACCTGTTTATAATGGTCAGATTAAATTTGCCAGGTCCCATCATAGTTTGTTAAATAATTGTCCTGTAGTTAGTGGACAGTTCTTGATATAGAATGTTTAACATTAGATTATCCTCTTGCAATATTTTGTACTTAATGTTTAAGTGTATAGAATTATTTTTTATTATTTTACAGTGCATTCATTTTTTGCTAAACCATGAAATTAAATGAATTTTCAGTGGTTAAAATAATCAATAAAACAAATTTATGCTTTATTAAGGATTCTAAGTTCAGTAAATTATTATTTATGGAGATTTATATTTATATCCAGATGCATGTTTGTATCACTCCTACCATATCCCCCCTAAACATATTAAACCCTCCAATTCTCAAGATTGATTATCAACAAGGTATTGTCTCATGATGGATTTGGATAAATGTTATTTTACTATACAGCATCTGTCGTTTCATGTTAATCATTGCTGTCCATCCATGCTGAATCTCTTGAATTGCCAAATAGACCATATTACTCTTTCTGGGGGAAAAATAGGAGTTGCATCCCTTTACAATAGATTGAGATCATTTAGGGCATAAATGTATTGTAATCATGATTGCACAAAATATACAAAGATTCAGTCACATATCATTGTGGACATAACAATTTTAACAACATGCATAAAATTCAGCGGAATATCATCGAATAACTGGCAAATATGCTTTTGAATCTGACCATTTTACACTTTTTATATGCTGTGAAGTTATTCAATGCTTCAAGAGAAGGCATGGTAGTATTTTTGGTTGAAGTGTTGAAAAATGTACATGTACTTGGTGATTCTTATCAAAGCTACCAGTGCTTACAAGACCCCAGAATTACCATTATATACATGTCTGACTGTATTAGACAATATGATGAAAACAACTGGTATGCATTTCAAGTCATTGAAAATTTAGCTTCTTTATCATATCAACCACTTGCAGCTTCCAGATGTAGAATAGGCTTGATGCACTCTCCTGCATGTCTTATCATGTGACTAATATTGGCAGGAGGTGCAGTTTCCTAGTGGTTAAAATGACAGACTCATGACACAGAGGTTAATGATTCATACACTACCATTGGATAAGCCAGGGTCAGCTAGCCCTTCTTGTTTCACTATGTAATAAGCTAGTTTTGTTGCTGTGCCATGAACACCAAACCAAACCAATATCAGGTCATCTCTTGTTTGATTGTAATGAGAACCAAATGCATTTCATACAATCAGATATGCTTTATTGACCACCTACATATAAGGGACATTTTTCTATAAGATCAGTTTACATAAGTCACATATATCCATACTGTACATCAAGACTGCCTATACTTTAACCTTTTCCAACCATTTTCATGCATAGATTTTACTCTACAGGAAAACCTCACTGGAAGGACCATCATTTTAGGAGACTACTTGTCCTGGAAAAAAGATTTTTAATGTACAAACCAGTTTTCTTATGATATGATAACCTTTTGTGAGAGGCCACTCATTTTAAGATATTGTTTTTGTTATGCCCCACCACAAATGTTGTAATGGGAGATAGTGTTATCCCTACATCAGTGCAGCTGTTTAAGATTTGCTATCGAGTTTTAAGGCTCAGGGACCATTTGTATTTTATGAAAATACTGGTTGGTTAGTTTTATTTCATATGGGCATTTCTGAAATAGCTGGACAAGATTTTATTCTCAATTGGGTAGAACATGGTTGCATGATCATTCCCATTATTTTGATTTTAGATCTGCTTCATTTCCTATCATCAGTCAAAACATCAGCCAAGCTGACAAACAGACAAAGAAATTCAGTTGTTTCAGAAGCATATAGCTTACAGATCCTAATTAAATTTTCTGGCAATTAGTGAAACTACTACTATACACATTTTTAGTTCCCATCCAATACTCAGACATGCATTTATCCAATTTTTTAATCAGTCTCACCATACCAGGGTTCAGTATCAAATGTGGTTAGCAGTTAATGACTCCAGGTACTGCATTATAGTAGAGTTCCCATGTACATTGATTTCAACAAGAATTATTAAACCTAAGAGTAAAATTAATGACATTAACATTCTGCACAATCATTTATAAAATAAATGACAAACTTCTAAGTATATTTCAGATGAAATGTCTTTTGTGGTTATACAATTGATTTTGTTGTTGTTGTTTTTGCTGATGTTTATGTGGATCTTGATTTTCATTTTTCCAGTAAAGTATGTAAAACAACTCCATTGTTGCCAGTTTAAAATGCCTATCTGTAATTTCTTATCAGCTTAGCCATCAGCAGTATTACATCTTTAGAAAACAACTTATTGTATGGCCACAGGTACAGCACAGAATCTGCATTGTATACTTGTACTGAGATTAAAGTTGTTTATCTGTAGATTACCAGGTACGGGATTATAAAACCATTCTCAGATTCATCTTCAGATTCTAATGTCTGAATGAGTAATATCAAATCATATTGTAATGTCTGATAAGCTAATGTCAAATCATGAACCAATGAAAAGTCACAGGATTTTGCCTGAGTTTAAAAGTGAGAATGTTTAATCTTTGGAATTTGATGCAGTTTATTTTTTTTGTCTTTTGTCTCAGAATTTTATATTTTGGCAGGGTATCTATTGAAATATTTTTTTTTGCAGTGGGGCCAAATATATTTCATAAGCAGTCATTTCAGCTTGTGTGTCTTGTCTTTTACAACAGATGGAATTTGGTTCCAAGTTTCAGGAAAGTGGCCCAGATACATACTGTCACATCCTGCAGGAAGGTCACATGATTCTTAAATCTAATTTACTTAGTTGTTGTGAAGAAGAAGCAATGCAGATGAAGGATCTTATTGCTGAATCCAGTGCTCTGCTTGGGGAGTACTATGCTATGTAAGTATTGTCTTGGGAGACAAAGATTTCCTTGTGGTAAAGTATTCAGTGTTTATTGCACTACTTTGGGGATACTATACTATGCAAGTACTTTCTAAGAACACTGAGATAAATTATATGCAATCAAATTTACCCTAATGGTCACCTTTATATTATGATTTACCTGGTCTTAACAGCCATTTCCATTTCCTCCTGAAAAATTTGTTTATGAAAATCATGTATTAAATGACCGTCCGCATTCTGTTGTCATTGGTTTGGTATTTTTTAAACAAATACTGGCTTCTTACTGCTTGAAGCGGTCACTTAAACATATTGAGTGCAGAAATGAAGTGTTTGTTTTCCTTAGAAATGCAAATTGTTAAAAAAAGATATTCTGTTGTAATGTTATCTGATTATATAACCCACCCACCCCTGAATGTAATACAAGAAAGAGGCAGCTTGTTTTGCCAGTAAGTACAAGTTTTCCAGCATGTTTGAGCATGACCTTCAGGTATGATGCATGGAGCTTGGATTCTGATTTGGCTAATGTGTATTTCTGCAAATTGTCCTGGTTGTTAACTTTTCTGCCATGCCTTCCATCCAGCCCCTTAACAGGAAATTAGTTTTTTTTCATGGAATGTACCGCATACCAGATGTCATTTCCATTATGTGTCATTGTATGGGAATCCGATCAACCTTTCACATTAGCAAGCCACTGAAACTTCCTTCCAACCTGCCATTCATCAGTTCTTCAGGCCTTGCTTACTGCCTTCTCTTCTGCCTTCCAGGTTGGTGGAATATGCATTTTTTTTCCCCATTTGCCAGTGCAGATGGTTGACCCAACATTATTTGCTTACCTGGTATACTGTTCTTCTTTATAGGATGATGCTTTGACAACTTCCATGGTGCTTGGTACGTTTAGGTTGTATTAAGATATGGTAGGTTTGCCAGATGATAGTGCTCAAATCCCAATCTGAAGATTCATTCTGATCTAACCAAGGGTAGAAATTAAGTTTCAATGCTGCAGTGGAAGAAATAAACTGAATCTTACCTCCATCGGATAGCCGACCTCCTCCATGACATTTTCATTTTCCCCCATTTTCTTATTATCCTAACTTTAATATGATCAAAGATGAAAGCAACTTTTATAGTAAGTTATATTTCTCAGAGGAGACTTACCTGATCACATTACTGTAAAGCCTCCAAACCCTCCCCACAAATGCAAGCTTCCTCTTTAATATACGACTCAAATTAATTCTTTATGTTATGTAAGCACTTTCTGACACCTGTACTCCATTCTTATGGAGCACTATTAGACATTTGCATACAAGCATATTAGAAAGCTTCTGCACCATCAGCATGTTTGTGTATTTGGATGCCTACAGTTAGCATCAGCCATTTTGAACTGGTTTGTGTAGTGCCACTTTTGGAAACCCCACCCACCCATTAGCAACTACAGGCATTGAGATAAGTGACCATTATGCCAAATCACCTGCTTGCCTTAAAAAGGATCTAACTGTTATCCGCTATTTAAAGTAACCTAGTTGGATTGTCCACTATCTGAAATGGAGGCTGCTAGTTTCACTTTCATGTGACCCAGGACTCATGTTGTGTACCAATGTTTGTGATTGTCATGAGTGAGTGAGTGATTGATCGCGGTGCATGATTCCAGGGCTTCATGAATATTTCAATCAATTCCCTGCCAAACTAAGAAAAAGATTTTTTGGGCATTCCTACTCTAGATCTTTGGGCACTACGAGTTGTTAAGATGAAGAGTACTTGTTTTTCATGCAAGTGAAAAACCAGGGATGATTATAATTTGAAAAATAAATACCCTTCGAGTCTGGTTTATTTTGTACCTATTCATCTTACAATAAATCCCACAGTCGACAAGTTAGTGTTATCATTTTAAAACTAAATGAGACAGAGCTATCAATCAGTTTTGCTGATTAGAATTAGATCTATGAAGGTTTCAGTAAGTTAAATATAGGCTCCAATATCAATGTAGGCAGTGCTTGGATTTGATAATTTATCAAATTCAGATGATTTAGTGATATAAACAGCACATAGGATGATTTTAAGGTTGAGAAAGATCAGCTATGGTTTCTCACACAGCTTCACTGACTTGACCATAATGGATTCTCTCAAGATTTTAAAGCATATAAAAATTATTTTGTGCAAAATAATTATAGAAGATTTTACTCTTAAACCTATTTATATGTAACAGATTTATTTTTAAAAAGAGTAAAATGGTTAAAATGTATGTTGAACTTAGCATGTACTAATCTGCAAAAATTTTACCAATGGGTGTTATCGGGTCATTTAGATGGTAGGTTTATAGCACCTTGCACAACAGCCTATACAGCAGCAGACTGTGATGTAAAGGGTTCAACTAGTTTACTACTGATGGTAAGGGGAGGTAATGGTTATGAGTTTGTTCCCTTGGTATGGTTTTACTCAAATATTTGCTATCCATCCTGAACTGAGTGATAGGACAAAAATTAATGCAATTAGAACATTTTAATTTGACTTAATAATGGTCATAAGTCAATGACCTGATTAGAGTTTAAGACCATTATGGCACTTTTTCATTTTTTAAAGACCATTCTTTAATTTGAGGAAGACAATTGAAATTTAATATTCATATGTTGATAACATGATTAGATTTTACAACAATTTATCAAGTTCTTTTTCACATTTTTTAACACTGCTTGAACTTTAGACTTATTTGACAAAAAGCTCATTAGAATAATTAAGTAAAAACCACTTAAAGTAGACAAATGAAATATGGTATGCATATATGTATCTACATGTAGATATTCTTCCTTGTTTAAAATGTTTTGAATTGTTTTGTCTTTAGTGGCTTACAGAGACAGGTCTAGTTTCTGATTAATATGACTTGCATTGTTTAATATTATTAGATTCAGAGTTTTTTTGTGACATGATTACTTCTAGCTTCACATAAAGGATTATGGACTTTGTAAAGAATTATGATAAACTTATCAGAAATTTTCCTGAGTTACAACTTTTTTTGGTTTTCATTGTTGCCCTAAACCACAAATTTCAAGCCTCAGAAAAGAATTAGACATGTAAGATAACAATTCTGTTTTTCCATTTTCTTACTGTGTTTTGTTCCTAGATATTAGCAATGCTACTAGTATGTAATAAATCAGTGTTGATACTGTAATGTAGTAGTAACATATTAGCTTTTACAGGTGTTTGTTTTAGTGTTACTATTTTGAAAATTAAATTACAAAGAATTTTTTATTGTGTCATAATGTACTCATACTCAAAAAGGATCTTGTAATTTCCACTCACTGCCTTAAATTGATATGTGAATCAGATGTAAGTAAGGATAAAGAAAAATGAGAAAAAGTTCCAGGTATTCAGATTTTAGTAATACTGAAAATGAGAGAAACATGAAAGATACTAGTATATGAAAACAAAATTTAATAATTATTCAAATTGATGCTACATTTGGGTGCACCTTTAAAAATTGAAATGTTCATGAAAGCACATTTCATACTATCCATGCATGTTAATCCAAAAGAACAAAAATCCTATACAATACTAGAACTGTTGTTTTTCTGGTAATTATTCCCCAAATTGCAGAATTAATAAAGTCCAGCTTTCTCAAAAACACTGAAAACTAAGTCAGAGCTTTCACTCATTGTTACACGAGTAGCGAGTAGCAATTTACCATAAATTGTCTTGATTAATGAGGTTGCAAGGTTTACTAATACACTGAGGTGATAGTATGGTTGTATTGCTGTTCCTTATGTTAGCTTGAAAGAGAACCATCTTTAGAGTTTGAAAATGCATGTTTTATAATCTAAAATGTTCTTTACTTCCATTCAGTAATGGTCATATGTGAACCTGGAAAAAGTTTTCATCCTGGAAATGACAGTCATGGTTATACTTTCTGAAGTATTCGTAGGAAAGTAAGAGTCATGGTATAGTAGGCTACTGGGCTGCCTGAATTCAAGACATGGACATGCCAGATCCAGCATTATATTAGCCCCATAGATGCAGGCACAGGATTTCACTGGGCTACTGAATTGAAGACATGGACATGCCATATCCAGCATTCTGTTAGCCCCAGAGCTGCAGGCACAGGATTTCACTGGGTTGCCTGAATTTGACCCATGACAGGCCAGATATAGCATTCTGTAAGCCCCAGCACTGCAGGCACAACATTTCACTGGGTTGCCTGAATTTGACCCATGACAGGCCAGATGCAGCATTCTGTAAGCCTGAGAGCTGCAGGCACAACATTTCACTGGACAACAATATATGACCGTCCAGTTCCAGGATTCAGCAAGCCCCAAATTCTAGGCACATGATATTGGACCATTGAAAGGAATTATTTGCACACTTTCTAATTTCAGGCCTGAGAGAACAGCATGGCGCCTTTGCTTACCATATTATTTGATGTCCGGTATGAGTCCTGCAGATGTTGTCAGACAAGCTTTACAATACAAACAGCACACCAAAAAGGTAAATTTTGCCTTCTTGCAGTTTTCTTTTGATTGGGATATAGCATTACAATTAAATATGTGTATAATGACAGCTCTGGATTGTTAGAAGCAGTCTTTACGGTGGTCTTTATATGTAATCAAAAATGTACTGCTGATTTATGTATCAGTCAATGCATCTTTAACATATGGCATATTAATACTTATTTTAAATGTACCTTTATAGACAATATGGTTTTATTTACAGATGATGACTACTGCAGGTTTTACTGTACTCCTTGTTGCAATGGATTGGAGAGAGAGAGAGAGAGAGAGAGAGAGAGAGAGAGAGAGAGAGAGAGAGAGAGAGAGAGACATACATTTAAATTGATTCACAGTAATATGTCAAATGGAAGATTGGGATATGCAATGATTTTCCATTGTAATAACGCAAGATGGCAGATTGACTGATTTTCCATTGTAATACGCAAGATGGCAGATTGACTGATTTTCCATTGTAATATGCAAGATGGCAGATTGACTGATTTTCCATTGTAATATGCAAGATGGCAGATTGACTGATTTTCCATTGTCTTATGTGAGATGTCTGATGGTGGTCTGCACTGATTACCCATTCCATTATGTGAGATGGCAGATTGGAGTACATACTAAATGTATTTTATGTGAGATATTAGATTGGGGTCTATGCTGATTGACCAGTGTATTATGTAAGATATTTAGATTTGGGTCTATGCTGATTGACCAGTGTATTATGTGAGATATTAGATTTTGATCTATGCTGATTGACCAGTGTATTATGTGAGATATTAGATTGGGGTCTATGCTGATTGACCAGTGTATTATGTGAGATATTAGATTTGGGTCCACACTGACTACCATGGGTTGTATGTGTGATGAAAGTTTTGGTTCTACATTGATTGTCCACTGTATTATGGGTGATGTGAAATTGAGGTTTACACAGATTGCACATGGAACCCAATAAACATGAGATGTATGAAGGAGTATATGCAACATACATGTACCTTGAAAGTTTTGTTTTCAGAGTACACCATATTGCTATGGACAGGGACTGGTCTACTATTTGAACTATGTTCTCTTCCTGGATGAGGAACCATTAAACTTAAAAGAGGTGAGGCACATAAAAATACTAGTCTTTTAAATTTAAATTAAAGTCTTTTAAAATAAAATTAAAGTCTTTTAAATTTAAATTTGTCTTTTTTTCTGTATTCTCAGAATGTTTTGCACATGAACAAATTCTAGAATCTGATAAAAACCTAATAATTTTTGCATGTAATTTAACAAAGATTAAAAATTGTATACAGAAGTTAGAATTATGTTAAATACCTTATCTAAATCCAGCAGGAGATGCTTAGATTTGTCCAGGTGATTTATGCATAGTAAGTCATGTATTCATAGGGACACTTCATTGTAACACTTATTCACTGGATATTTTATTGAGACATATATTCATGGCAGATGGTCAGTGAATTATGTATTCATCATTTCATTTTGCAAGTTATTCTTCATTTGGCAAGGTATTTTTCATTTTGCAAGGTATTCATCATTTGGCAAGGTATTCAAGGTATTCATCATTTTGCAAGGATTTCATTTTGCAAGGTATTCATCATGTGGCAAGATATTCATTTTGCAAGGTATTCGTCATTTTGCAAGGTAGTCATCATATGGCAAGGTATTCATCATTTTGCAAGGTATTCTTCATTTTGCAAGGATTTCATTTTGCAAGGTATTCATCATGTGTCAAGGTATTCATTTTGCAAGGTATTCATCATTTTGCAAGGTAGTCATCATATGGCAAGGTATTCATCATTTTGCAAGGTATTCTTCATTTTG
Organism: Unio pictorum; assembly: GCA_030141615.1. NCBI lineage: Eukaryota > Metazoa > Mollusca > Bivalvia > Unionida > Unionidae > Unio > Unio pictorum. The sequence continues at coordinate 3,407,774 of JARLTB010000075.1, forward strand.
CAAGGTATTCATCATTTGGCAAGGTATTCTTCATTTTTCAAGGTATTCATCATTTTGCAAGGTAGTCATCATTTGGCAAGGTATTCATCATTTTGCAAGGTATTCATCATTTTGCAAGGATTTCATTTTGCAAAGGTATTCATCATGTGGCAAGGTATTCATTTTGCAAGGTATTCATCATGTGGCAAGGTAGTCATCATATGGCAAGGTATTCATCATTTTACAAGGTATTCTTCATTTTGCAAGGTATTCATCATTTGGCAAGGTATTCTTTATTTTTCGAGGTATTCATCATTTTTGCAAGGTAGTCATCATTTGGCAAGAGATTCATCATTTGACAAGGTATTCTTTTTTTTTTGCAAGGTATTCATCATTTTGCAAGGTATTCTTCATTTTGCAAGGTATTAATCATTTGGCAAGGTATTCATCATTTGGCAAGGTATTCATCATTATTCATCATTTTGCAAGGTATTCATCATGTGGCAAGGTATTCGTTTTGCAAGGTACTCATCATTTTGCAAGGTAGTCATCATTTGGCAAGGTATTCTTCATTTTGAAATGTATTCATCATTTGGCAAGGCATTCTTCATTTTTCAAGGTAGTCATCATTTTGCAAGTTAGTCATCATTTGGCAAGGTGTTCATCATTTTGCAAGGTATTCATCATTTTGCAAGGTATTCATTTTGCAAGGTATTCATTATTTTGCAAGGTATTCATTATTTTGCAAGCTTTTCATCATTTTGAAAGGTATTCATTTTGAAAAGTAGTCATTATTTTTCAAGGTAGTCATCATTTGGCAAGGTATTCATCATTTTGCAAGATATTCTTCATTTGGCAAGGTATTCATCATTTGGCAAGGTAGTTATCATTTGGCAAGGTATTCATCATTTGGCAAGATATTCATGGAACACTTCACTTGGCCACATCATTGGGCCAGTTGTTATAAGACTTTTCACTATACTATGTATTCATTGTTGGGCAAGGTAATCATTGGACACTTCACTGGGACATATTGGGCCAGGTATCTGTGAGACACTTCACTGGACCATGTATTCTTCATTGGGCCAGGTAATTATTGGACACCTCACATGGCTATATCATTGGGTCAGTTATTTATAACATACTTCACTGGACAATGTATTCATTGTTGGGCCAGGTATTCATGGGACACTTCACTGGGCCAAGTATTTATTATTTGGAAACGTATTTGTGGGACCTTTCAGTTGGCTGCATGATTGAAATAAGCCTAATGTTGCATTCATATAATCAATGGTTTACTGTATAAACCATCTCTGAATTTAGTCTTACCAACATTTTAACTAAAAGCTAGAACTGGTATCATTGTTTTCTTCTGAAAAAGACATTTATTTTTCTTGGGTATTAAATTAGTTTGCATATTAGTAAATATTTAATTTAATGGTTTAAAAGATGCAAGTAACCAAAATATAGAACACAAAAGAATTAACCCTTTAAACCCTAATCTCCCCCATATTTCGGCACAATAACCCGAGCCTCCCCGGCAATTTTTGACAATTTTATAAAAAGTAAAATTTTGCAAAATAAAAGTAATATTATGCCTTAGAATGATAATCCACTATGATATAACAGCAAATATAAAATTGTCTCTTTTTAAACATGCTTATAAAATGCTTTTTATTACTATGACTATGTAACAAACTGTCTCGAAATTTCTTCATATTTCATATTTTTCATATTTTTTCTATATTTCACTGACCATCTAGCGAATAACATAACACAGGCCAGTATACCGGCCTTTCGGGTTATGACGGTAGATAGCTAGGCCGGTATACCGGCCTTTCGGGTTATGACGGTAGATAGCTAGGCCAGTATACTGGCCTTTCGGGTATATACACCGTTACAACCGGCCGGTAAACCGGCCTGTCGGGTTCAAAGGGTTAAACTAGACTAATGCAAATGACACACACTTGAATGTTTCAAACAATACTGCCACATGAATGAGCACAATTCAGTGACCTGACAAGTTCAGTATTTACAATGTTTTCAACCAGATGAATAACATTCATATATGCTGATGCAACCCACAACAATAAAACAATACTATCACCAATATAAGCACATATAAAACATCTGGCAACACCAGTAACTTACACCATTGTTTCATCTGAGTGTTCAACATCAAAGAAGCAGACACCATAAAAGTATGAAGATACCAGCTAAATTGAAAGTTGGTGGAATCTCTTCTTTGTTTATGCTTGCCAGATGTATAGACCAACTTTAACTAGTAAACTTGACAATAAATAAAGAATGCAGGAATAGAGATTGACACAGGTAACTAGTAACTAGTAGAGATTTGACACAGGTAACTGGACAAAGTCATGTTGGTCTTTTATGTAAAAAAATTAAAACATGTATAAAATTCTCTTGACATGCCATGAACATTGAGCAACTGTGGACAATGCTTGTTTTCTTTGATTGCAACTTTTTTGTTGTCTCTTGAGGCAGGTTCTAAAAAAAAGTAAATCTTGTCATAATCTGATTGCCTCTTTGTTTCACAATTGGCAATTTCAGCCAGAGTCAGGTTTTGATTAGCTGTTATAAAAAAATATGAGACCCATCTTGCACAAACCTTTTTGAGAATCAAAATTGTTCAGTATATGAAAAACAGCTTTAAGATTAATGTCCATGATTAGTGAAATAGCTCGCACTTTGTATCAACCATCTTCATCAACTGCTGTAGTGGATTCTGAACTTGAGTTATTTTACTAAGAAACGTTTAAGAAAACAGGATCTGCATGTAAATGTTAACACAGCTCAATTTAACTTGTCTTCTTTTTCTGTCATTTTGTTACATATTTGACCATCTATCCCTCTGATAATTCTAATTTCTTTCAGCATGACAACAATATTGGGTACAAAAGTCACATTTAATAAAGTCCAAGTCAGTGTAATGTATTTCATACTTGACTGACTTTGCTTAACATCTTATGCATGTATCTGAAAAATTCCACATTGCTAGCTGGTCATAGATTCATTTATATTTGTGATAAATCTTACTTAGAAGTATGTATATTTCAGATAGACAGTGACCTTATTCTATCAATCTGTACATTTCAGACAGACAGTGACCTTATTCTATTAGTATGGGCGGAAACAAAGGCAGATAGATTATCAGAGGTCCTCGTCTGCTCCAGACTCAGAAACTATACTCCAGGTAACACAATGTTTTTTTTTCCGTGTCATTATTATTTATTTTTTATGCCCATGCCACGGGGACATATAGTGTTGGGTTTATCCATTCTGTATATATGCATATATATGTCCCAAAAATGTTGTGTGGTCATCTTTCGCATCTTTTCATGGACTGTGTTGAAACTTGGTGGACATTTTTGACCTTGTGGTGAACCTGTGAATACAGTTTTCTCATCCCATGAGGGGGCAGTTGTGACTCACTGGCTAACTTCCTGGTCTCATGACCAAAAGGGTCCAGGTTAAGATCTGACCATCATCATCGGATCAGCCCAGGATAGCTACCATATTGTGTCATTGAGTAAGACATTTTACTCCAATTACCTTGGCATTGAATAACCTACTTGTGTTGCTGTGCAATAAAACACAAAATCAAACTTTGTTGTCATGCTTTCATTACTAACGTCTTTATGTATAGAAATTATACCAGGTTGTTTTTCTTAAGAAATATATAGACTTTTGCACACAGCTCTTTCCACAACGTTTGAGGGATTGCACTGAAACTCAACAGATTATCAACATGAGGTGAAAATTGGAATGTACTGTATTGCTGCTCTCAGCTGCTTATGTGTCAACCAGTTATCTTCTGAGTCTTCCTTCTTCACTATTGTGCTCTCGAGCAAAGATTGTGGACATAGGTGTTCTGACTCTACGGTCTTAAACTAAGTAACAGAAAGAAGTGAAACCAACAAGTTTAGTAAAATTAACAAATAATTTACTTTATTCTCTAAGTTTCATGAAATCAAACTCTTTCAACCAATTATAAACTTTAGTTTTCCTGGGATTTGCTCCTGAAGGTTCATCCATCTCTAAAACTCAGCTGTGTTTTGAGAAATCGCCTTCATTAATAAATGACACTTCCACACTGGTCAAACAACTGTAAAATATGACTTCAAAGAAAACATGCCACTGATCACAAAATACCCAGTTATATACCCTTTAATATTTAACAAGGATGGATTAAACATTCGCATTCAAGGTAACAAAGAGTAATAACTTTTGTTTCTGCAACAGATATGTCTTATTTAGCTTAAAACAAATTGGATTGTTTCCGTCATCTCTTGCCTAACTTGTAAGGAATTGGGTTGTCCCACTTTGTGTACTCTACCCTTGTAAATTATCCTGGTGAGTTATTCCACAAAGATTTATAACATGGTATCACCCTTGTTATTGTCAGTCAGGTAAGTAATTGGTGCATGAGCAATGGTTTATCTCTGATTGACTTAGGTTTTAACCATCCATAATAATCATCTGTATAAACTGCCCTCAGATGATAGTTCTTCATGGGCATTAGGCACTACTTTTACTGTATAAACTGCCCTCGGTTAAAATTTTTAACAAAGGTGAACCTAGTCTTGAAGAATTTCTCAGCATTTATTTTTCAAGAACAAGAGATTCCCTGTGTTAAAATTTAAAACTTAAAATTGATTTTGCATCTTTTCCACATAGAATAATACAGTATTTACCATTTATGTTGGGACACCATACATTAATTTTGAAATTAATTTTTGTTGTGCACTGTACCTTCTGGGACACATCGTTTTCATGAGTCATAAGTTGTGGGACACCTTTTAAATCTTTTGAAAATTACATGTCAGAAAATGCACTGAAACTGAAGTTTTAAAAAAAATAATTGAAAACTGTATTCTTGAGATAAAACTCTTTATTTCATCAGAAGTCCTTCCTGTTTATGTTAGTTTTCTTATACCATGAAAAATTATCGTTGGGGGCAACACATCACCTAAAACAGAAACTGCAAAGACTAAAGTCAGAATTTTTTTTCCAAATCTGCATCAATCATGCTAATTCTAACCGCTCCAGTGGCCTAGTGGTTAGAGCGTCCGCCCCGGAAGCGGGAGGTCATCGGTTCGATCCCTGGCCGAGTCATACCAAAGACTTACAAAAAGGGTACTAACAGCTGCCTCGCTTGACGCTCAGCATTAAGAGGTTAGTGTTAGGACTGGTCGGCCTGGTGTCAGGATAATGTGACTGGGTGAGACATCATGCTACATGTCTGCGGCATGATGTCTCAGTGCTCGACGTCACTATAAACTGCCTCACTGCAGACATCGTAGCGATATGACTGAAAAATTGTTAAAGCTACATTAAAAATCCTAATCAAACAAACAAAAAAACAAACATGCTAATTCTTACATTTTTGACCCCCAACTTACAGTAAGCCTATCCAGAAATAGGATCAAAGTACACTAGAATTTCATCCATGTTAATGATCATATTGTCAGCAAAATCATCTGCTAATTTTCTGGCCTTCACGAATTCATAAAATTATTTTATTTTGTCCAAATCTTCTGGGCGATGCAGGGTCATCAATGTCATTGCATGAAGCACTATATTGTGTCAAATTAAAAATTGTTCCATTGTTTCAATTTTAGGGTTGTTAAACGAAAATCGGAAATCCAATTATTGGTTTTGAAAATGATTATCGGTTTTTGTTTTTACAAATCGATAGTCGAATTCAATATTTTTTTACCATTTTTATAGTGAAAATTTTAAAAAATGCCAGAAAAAAATTCATTTTTGCATTTGTTTAGTGTTTACATTTTAATACAATATGGCCAGCAGATAAGAAGGTGTGTTTGTTTAAAATTTGTGAGCGCTCCATGCAGCGTGTTTGTAAATGAATACATTTATTGTTGAAGGATGTCAATAGTTAGTCGACCGACCGGTTGCTAAGTTCTTTGATGTCCGAAATTGACAACAATAGACTGTTAATAGCTACAGTCTCTGTTGTTGAGGATTGGTCTCTGCTGGTTGCGTCTTTTCAAGTTTACAAATATGGCTGGTCGTATAATTAAATGATGTATGGGAAAACTTTGAAAAAATTTCATCAAGCATGGCTCGCTGTAAACTATGTTCACAACAGATAAGTCGGAGCGGTGGTACTACTACTGGATTGCATGCACATTTGCGTAGCAAACATCCCGGATTTTCGGCTCCTTCAAATGTTCAGCCACGTTTAACAACATTTATTGGAACACAAAGAAACTGTCCTGATAGTCATCAAGAAAAAGTTACTGCTGCTGTAGCTAAGTTTGTCGCTGAAAACATGCTACCAATTTCGATTGTTGAATCCAATTCATTCTGTGATTTGATGGCTTTGGTGGAGCCACAATATCGTCCTCCATGCCGTCAGACAATGATGTCATGAATGACTACAATGAAGAAGACGCTAATGGCGAAAATGCAGACACATCTAGAAGAAAATGTCAAGGATATTGCCCTTACCACCGACATATGGACCAGTGTAACCAACGAAGCATACCTGAGCTTCACTGTCAGCTACATTGATCCAGACTGGACTATGAAGACGCCCATTCTTGCAACAATTCCAATGAATGACCACCACATGCAAGCCTTCATCGCTGAACATCTGGGAACTGTGGCTGAAGAATGGGCTATAAAAGGTAAAGTTGTTGCATGTGTCCATGATGGTGCTTCCAATGTTAAAAATGTCGGTAGCATGAATGGATGGTTGGATGTTCATTGTGCGGCACATAAATTGCAACTTTGCATTAATCATGCAATGGGCACCCATATTGTCACAAATCATCAAATTTCCAAGTGCATCACGTTTAGTTGGACATTTCTCACATAGCCCAATGGCGGAGGGTGAGTTTTTGAAACAACAGGTGTCCATGGACAAGGACAAGACACCACTCAAACTGATTCAGTACTGCAAGACCCGCTGGAACAGTGTCTTTGACATGTTTGAAAGTCTCTCACAACTCAGATGGCCTGTTGTGGCGGTTCTTAGTGACAGAAGCGTGACAAAAATGAACGATGCCAAAACACTGGATATGAAGGAGGAACATTGGCAACTGATTAGCGAACTACTCCCGATCTTGAAGGCGTTGCAGATCATGACCTCCGTCTTGTCAGCCGAAAGCCAGCCGAAAGCCTCTTGTATTTTTCCGATGTTATGGGGTCTCATCAAGAATCATCTAATCCTTAAAGAAGAAGATTATAAGACTTTGGGAGAATTCAAGACTGACGTTGCTAAGAATATTTCACAACGGTTTGGCATGGAATGCGACGAAACAGCAACAAATGAATGCGTCGTTGCATCAATCCTCGATCCAATGTACAAACATCTTCCCGGATTTTATGACAACTTCAAGAAACTGGCGTTTGATAATGTCCGCCATCTACTCAGACAGATGCCAGCTGACCTTGAACAGCCTTCGACTAGTGGTGATGCAACCAGCTCTGAACCACCAACAAAACGATCTCGACTAAATCATGCGTCAATTATGTTTCTGCTGGGTGATAGTGCATCACAGCAGGCATTGAATGACTGTGTCTTTGAACATTATATCAAATCGCCATGGACGACGACTTCAAAGGAAACAGCACTGGAGTGGTGGAAACATAATGAGAAACTGTTTCCGAAAACAGCCAATCTTGCCAGGAAATTCTTGTGTATTCCGGCGACGTCGGTACAATCAGAGAGATTATTTTCAGCCACTGGATGTTTGATAAGCGATCAACGTAACCGGCTCCTTCCAGAACATGCAGAGTTGTTAGTTGTTTTGAATAAGAACCAGGACTTGTTCGATATGTAAACTAATTTGGATTTGCTAGTTTGACTTACTTTTTTTATCTATGGACAATTTTTATCTATGGTTTGTTTATTGACTTTATTCCTGTTTCCTGTTTTTTATTGCAGCAGGATCGCAACTCGTAAATTTATGTTTTATTTGTGCTGTTTAATAGTTAATAAATTTTTTTAATAAACATACAGTATAAATTATGTTTATTTAAATCTCTAAGTAGAAAATATATTAATCGGCGTTGACACTGTGTTGAGTCAACTTGCGCGTATGTACGTTAATGCATACAGTAACTTGTATTATAAGATTATATTTTTATGAAGGCCAATAAAAACCGATAATTGGTTTAAAATCGGATTGCTACAATCGATAATCGGTTTGCCAGAAAAACCGATATTAACAACCCTATTCAATTTATTGTCAAAATTCTTGTGAATACCGGTATAAAGAACTCAAAATTAGCTTCCATATCTCGACCATCTTTAATATTCCCAAAACAAAAATATAATGAAAAAAAATCAAAAAAATCAACACACTTACCAGAATCCAAATTTGGCTTCTGAGGTCGGCTTGCTTTGCAATAAAATAACCTTTGTATTGATAACCTTTTAAAAAGGAAAAATGGCTTTGAAGTATCCAAAGTTGGCTTATGAGGTCAGCTTGCTTTGTAATAAAAATAACCTTGTCTCTGATGTCCTGTTGGTAAGTTCAAATAATGGGTTTCCTGCTTGCTGCCAGTTGTGTTTATTCAGCACCCATGCTGCTGTGTGCTTTTCATCTGTAGTTATAATTAATACAAACAGGAAATAATGTCTGTAGGTAAATAGTATAGACAGCAATAACTCGATTTAATCATACTTTTGTAACCTGTGCTAGGAAAAAGATTGTCACTTGCACTGAAGTGAATGTATTTTCAAATAATTTGTTTTCAAGCTACTGTCCCATAGGTGACCTAGATATAAATCAATTTTGGTTATTTTGCACCTAACATCATGTCATGCATAAATGGTGGTTGCCTTCAAGATATCATTTGATTGTTTTCCTTTCGCTTGCAATTTTGTTGGATCCAGTTTCCAGTCAGATAACATATTCAAACCTTTGATCACAACCAAACACGATTTGTTTCGCAATGGTCATGTCAGTGAACAGCATATCGTGTGTTATTGGACATAGTGATACACGATACCGTATGAAAGCCTATGGAGTACATGGATGTTTTATTCTTGAATGCTCATGATGAATAAAATGGTGCAAATGATAACAATAAAATGTTTGTTTCTTTCTTTTGAATATTAGAGAAGTGTTTTATCTATTTTATTGGAATGTGGGAGGAAGGGGGATTTATTTTGTTTCTTAAGTCTTGGGACATATGATCTAGTTGAAAAAATTTTCACCATCAGTTCTGGGAAAAAAATTATTATTTTTATTGTATCCCAATATATATGGTAAATATGATAATAAAATTGTTATAAGTGGCATAAGCAAGACAATTTGAATTTTAAGTGAAAATTGGGCATGGAAAATCTTAGATGCTTTATATGCCAGAAGAGTCAGAGAGTACGCCAAGAGATCAAAGATAATTGGTTTGATGCTTGCAAGAATATGATTATCAATTTCTTTTGTTCTTTTCCTTTTTCCCCCAGAAAAGGCACTGGAGCTTTTGAAAACTAGCATGAGGCAGAAAACAGTTCATGATGAGAGAACAAGGTATTGTCCTTTAAGATTCACTATGTCTTCTAATAGTCTTTTGTCATAGTAACCATTGCAGAAAAAAAAATAGAATGTTAAGGAAAGAATTACACCAAAACTATTGAATGCTTATTCTTAATGCACTTGCATGGTCAGTAAATTATAGTTTGCAGCATGCAAAGCCAAAAACTAACCATATATACTTGCTATAAGTACCGTATTTTCCGGGGTATAAGTCGCTACTTTTTTTCGTTTTTTTTCTTTCAAATGACGTGTGCGACTTATACGCAGGAGCGACTTATACGATAAATAATTTTTTTAACGACTGATATGACTGATGCGCAGTGATGCTGTGTTATAGCGAAATATATCTACAGTATACCGGCAAGCCAATTGCTCGAAACTTACATACACGTAAGTATTAGACTACAAGAATATCAAATTAAATAATCAAATAATATTTAGTTATAATATATATGTGTTAAAATTTGTTGTTATTAATAAAAAAAAATATTGAAATTACGATTGCCATTGTTTTTCTTTTATTATTCACCACGTGCTTCAAGCAAAGTGTTGGTCAGATGTCGCTACAATATATGTATTTAAATGTACCGGTAGCGCTTCATAATTTACTTCAATAGTTTATAAAAAAAACTCTGGATTAACCCGAGACTGGCTTCATGGAGAGAACTCCAAAGTAATTAATAAAAATAACTGGAAGGCTGGCGAACAATTTCAGTTGTCGTATAAAATGCCTTTGAAGTTCGCTCTGGGTGTGGAATTGACCGGAATACCGAGACTGGCTTCATTGAGAGAACTTCAAAGTAATTAATTAAAAAAAACTGGAAGACTGGCGGACAACTTCAATTGTTTTATAAAGTGCCTTTGAAGTTCGCTCGGGTTGTGGAAATTGACCGGAATACCGAGACTGGTTTCATTGAGAGAACTTCAAAGTAATTAATAAAAAAAACTGGAAGGCTGGCGGACAACTTTAATTGTTTTATAAAGTGCCTTTGAAGTTTGCTCGGGTTGTGGAAATTGACCGGAATACCGAGACTGGCTTCATTGAGAGAACTTCAAAGTAATTAATAAAAAAAACTGGAAGGCTGGCGAACAACGTCAATTGTTTTATAAAGTGCCTTTGAAGTTCGCTCGGGTTGTGGAATTGACCGGTATATAAATACAGACCGTTCATACCATGGAGCATCAAAAAAAGATAGTTTCACAATAACGTTGTATGATTTAAAATTGTTATATTAGCGTCAATACAGTTTAATCATGGCACCTACAACTACCACGCGAAAAAGTTATGATGCAGAATTTAAGTTAAACGTCATAGCATTTGCGAAAGAAAACGGAAATCGTTCAGCAGTAAGAAAATTCAACGTAAGCGAGAAGCTTGTGCGTGACTGGTGTAAAAAAAAGAAGACGAGTGGCGCTATTATTTACTTAATAAACATTATTTATAAATCTTATTTGCTTATATTTCTATTTTTAAAATTTCAAACAAGAATATACGTACACGTTGTTGGAAATTACCAATTCGTATGCAATGGCTGGCGGTATCAAAAACGTGATTACGGTTAGTGAGCAGGAGCGACTTATATGCAGGAGCGACTTATCTGTTGAATTTTCCAAAATTATCTGGATTTCCCCCTCCCGCGACTTATACCCAGGAGCGACTTATAGGGCGGAAAATACGGTATATGTTTATTTTACTTACTAAATGTTTGATTTATGCAGAATCGGGATCATCTAAGAGTGACATACAAAAATTGGCAAAACTCTAATCTTATAATCTTAACCCTTTGCTTGTAAAAGTGGCAGCCATTTTGTTTTCTCAGTTGACAGTCTTTTGATCTGATTCTTGTTCAGTTCCTATCTTAATTCCCATCATGCCACACAGCTGACACATATTCAGTTGAGGTGATCCTTTAATGAAATTTCGGTAATTATTTTAATGTTTTGCAGTCATGGACATTATTTTCTTTTCACCTTGTGCTCCAACAAACCATCATTTGTTGATTGGGATTCACTATATGTATTTTTCACTTCATTAAGTAACTAGTGTTTTTATTGTTATTGTCTAATATTTGCATCATTCTTGTCAGTTCATGTAGACATTGATGATTTTTGTGTGAAAGTGATGAGATGCTACTGGCCACAACAAACTTTGGCTCATGTCAGGGGTCTCTTATAAGAATAATTCCCACTCAGAAATTAAGGTATGTACTGCTGCCAGTACATACTGTTTGGGTGCATAGCTGTTGTCATGGTTCACCATAGTAAGTGGCAAGAAGAGTCTGGAGGAGTTAACTTTTAACATAAGCCTTCTGGAAATTAAGGATACAGTGAAATTAAAGTTTTTCATTTATGGAGAGGACAAGCCGTATTGGATATTTATCCATAACACATCTGACAACATTGAGCTGATGACCTACCTTCTCAAACAAGGGGTGGGAAAAATAATCATGTTGACCTATGCATTTGGGTTTGGAAGTTTTTTGTTGGTGCTTATAGCTAAAGAGAACCATAACGAATCAGACATATTTCTGACAGACTTAATTTCCTGACAGACTTGCTGTCCAGATGGGGCAAGACCTTTACAGTGATTGGTCCATTTATCAGTCAATTTCTTTATTTGAATTCTTTGTCTAATGATATATGTTTTTGCAGCAAGGGGAGATCACAAAATGCTCACAGTTGTTTCTCCAATCCCAGACCCAGAAGGCTATACCATAAATGCACTATCAGTTAGTTAAGAAAGGCTTGGGCTCCTGCCTACCTCTCCATCCACCCCCACCTCCACAGTTTTGGTATTCGAAATGATACTGAACTTGAGGGGTCTGAAATGCAAAGCGATTCTGAGAGTCACTCTTAGGTGAAACAAGTATGTAGGTGAAGTATCTGATTGATATAATTACCTGGAATACCCATCAAGCCTGAACTTGCTCAAACTGCCATGATCTCAGTTGTTTCTTCCCATCCTGGAGAGGCATTTCCCTCATGCAAGACTTGTTGAGATAACCTTGTGAAGAACTGAATTTCTGCTTACTCACGTAAAAGCTAAATAATTTAGCAAAAGATCCAGGCCTCGAAGGACAGGTCAGCTTATCAGTGCACCAGAATCTAAACTTGACAATTTTTAAGTCTTTTTGTTGACTACTTTAATGGCTGTAAATCTTGTGACACAAAAAATAATGTTCTTTTTCCTAAAACTTAAATGCATGAAGAAAAAAATTATTTTCAGTCTCCTGACTGTTATTAAACTATGATTAATTTTGCTACTATTTTGCATGTGCATATTTTCTGATTTCTCCAACACAAAAAATTTAAAAAGGTAAATACAGATTTAATAATTCACATTCCGGTTGAGTTTACCTGGGAGACCAAGCTGAAATATAATGTATAGTTCTTACACAGTGCAAATCATGCATAGCGTCAAAAAAATCCTTATTTATTCCAAAATGTATTTGATGCAGATTTTTTTGCTATATTCACTATTTTGACCAAATTGCATTCTTCCAGATAACAGTTTAGCTAGTTCTTAAAAACTATTTCATTTATGTTGCTCACGAGTTACTCTATTTTAATGATTCAAGTAATCCTAATAATAGAGGTAAAATGAATGTAAAGCATACTTGTCAGCTTTTCAAAAGCCAAGTAGGGAGACTAAATGAAAAAAAGGGAGATTGGGACCTAACATGTGGAAGTTTTTTGTGGCATTTTTTAAGCCATCTTGTCACTAAATATTAGCTAATCTTCTGGGTCCATTATGCATGAAGTTTGTACCATTTCTCCCTGTGACACGCCTTATTTTCACCCAGATTGTGCCCGATTTTCATATTCTGGTCAGTTGTGCAAGTTGCACAATAGCTAATGGTTAATCTTAAATAAACAAGCAAGAAGTTATGACTAATTAAAACGTAATCCTAATTGAGTCAATTATTTTATAAAAACGACTGACCCTCTGCAAAAATTCAAAGAAGCCATGTTCTACACTAGTGTGTGTTCTGCAAGCACCAGCAATTGATTGACAAATTAAAAAATTCTCAATTTATTTTCATTCCTTCTTTGAATTTAACAATGGTAATTAATGTTTGCATATATGGTATAAATGTGCCATTGTTCACTTGTGTAAGTTTCATTGGTGTGAATGGAGCTACAGCATTCATAGTCTTCTTGGCATTGAAATTAATTGGCAACAATTTTTTTGTTGTCATGGTTGTTTTTTTTTTCAGGTTTATTTTCTGATTTTTGTTTTGTTGTAGAGAAAACAAAATCATAAATTTACGTGAATAATATTTAAACTTAACATTCTATTTATTGATAAAGCAAATTTTTCTAGTAATTTAAAAGTAATTATTTCGTCACAACGTTACTCACAGATGATGCAGCAGAACATGGCTTCCATGTTCCATGGATTGCATACGATATATCTATTCATGTAGGACTTTTTATATATATATATATATATATATATATATATATATATATATATATATATATATATATATGTGTGTGTGTATATATATATATATATATATATATATATATATATATATATATATATATATTCATTTTTTATTTTGAACTATATATGGTTGTCATATGTTACAAAGCCATCATTTGTGCTGCTCTCAAGTTATTCTTCATATAGGGAATCCAGATATTCTTCATTTGTAGGGACTGACTCACTGATGACCAGACACCCCTGACATATTTGCTTTGCAAAGTTCACCATGACTTATATGAATGTGAAAAAGAATTAGTATGTAGTATATACAGTAATGATTGGAAAGCAGTAGCTTGCTATGAAAAAAGAAATTGATTGTACTTACAGAAAATTTCACTTTAGGAAATTATTATACTAAAGTTCTGAGGTCTTAGTACATTTTTATGGACTAAGAATTTTAACTTCTGTAATTATTCGAAATTACCAATTCAGGTAGGTTTGAACATGTTTTTTCTATGCAAGTAATGTTTATTTTTTGATCATTTGATGATGTACAGTTGCTAAATCTGCATGATACATGTAATGTGTTATTAAGTCTGTAATAATGTCTGTACTCCAGTATTTTAATGTATGTGACATGTTATACTGTTTGTATTAATGTGTTATAATACCTATGCTTATGTTTTATAATGTCTGATGTGTTATACTGTTGTATTAATGTGTTATAATATCTATGCTTATGTTTTATAATGTCTGATGTGTTATACTGTTGTATTAATGTGTTATAATACCTATGCTTATGTTTTATAATGTCTGATGTGTTATACTGTTGTATTAATGTGTTATAATATCTATGCTTATGTTTTATAATGTCTGATGTGTTATACTGTTTGTATTAATGTGTTATAATACCTATGCTTATGTTTTATAATGTCTGATGTGTTATACTGTTTGTATTAATATGTTATAATACCTATGCTTATGTTTTATAATGTCTGATGTGTTATACTGTTTGTATTAATGTGTTATAATACCTATGCTTATGTTTTATAATGTCTGATGTGTTATACTGTTGTATTAATGTGTTATAATATCTATGCTTATGTTTTATAATGTCTGATGTGTTATACTGTTTGTATTAATGTGTTATAATATCTATGCTTATGTTTTATAATGTCTGATGTGTTATACTGTTTGTATTAATGTGTTATAATATCTATGCTTATGTTTTATAATGTCTGATGTGTTATACTGTTGTATTAATGTGTTATAATATCTATGCTTATGTTTTATAATGTCTGATGTGTTATACTGTTGTATTAATGTGTTATAATATCTATGCTTATGTTTTATAATGTCTGATGTGTTATACTGTTTGTATTAATGTGTTATAATATCTATGCTTATGTTTTATAATGTCTGATGTGTTATACTGTTGTATTAATGTGTTATAATACCTATGCTTATGTTTTATAATGTCTGATGTGTTATACTGTTTGTATTAATGTGTTATAATACCTATGCTTATGTTTTATAATGTCTGATGTGTTATACTGTTTGTATTAATGTGTTATAATACCTATGCTTATGTTTTATAATGTCTGATGTGTTATACTGTTTGTATTAATGTGTTATAATACCTATGCTTATGTTTTATAATGTCTGATGTGTTATACTGTTGTATTAATGTGTTATAATATCTATGCTTATGTTTTATAATGTCTGATGTGTTATACTGTTTGTATTAATGTGTTATAATATCTATGCTTATGTTTTATAATGTCTGATGTGTTATACTGTTTGTATTAATGTGTTATAATATCTATGCTTATGTTTTATAATGTCTGATGTGTTATACTGTTGTATTAATGTGTTATAATATCTATGCTTATGTTTTATAATGTCTGATGTGTTATAATGTCTGTATAAATATGTTATATTGTCAATATTGTTGTTTTATACTGTATTATGACTATATGGTCGTAAAATAAGTATAAAAAAATAGCGAGAAGCAGCTAGCTTTGTAAAATTCAATGAACAATTTATTTCCCCAGAATGCAAAGTAAAAAATTTTTATTAAAGAACTTGTGGTATTATGAATTAAATCCCAAATAATCCTTAAATTACAGACATAAGTCCTAATGATTAGAGTTCTAAATAAACTTTAGTGGAAATCCTATTAAAACTAATGCTGGAAGTGTTAATGTTCCTGTGGTGGCCCATATAGTGGTGATGTGCCAACAGTCTTTTGTTGGATCACAATAATACTATCCAGTTTCACTAGAAATGCAAGTCTCTATGTCAAAGAATATTACTTTTAGATGATCAGTTTGCATTTTCAGTGAATACATTATTTGAATAAATTCCAGCCCAAATGAACTACTGGACAAAACAACAATAAAATTGCTTTGGCTCAGACCTTAAAGCGTAAATTTCTAGTAAAACAAGATTATATAGTGCTCTACTTTACTTCAGGTCACAATAAGCATTTTCTATTTTTTTTAAAAACTATTACCAAATAGAACTTAACCTTCTATAAGGTTCCTAATATTTACAAAACAAAAGTTTAGTTATAAGTAACATATTTTCTGGTCTATAAAACGATTCAGAGTATAAGTCAAATTCACCAATTTTGTAAATTTTCCATCCTTCATCCATATATAAGTTGATTTGGAATATAAGATGAGGCCAGGTCAATATCTTGGCTTCGTATTTTACACTGGTAAAGGTATCGTTGTATGATATTGCATATTACTGGCAATCGTGAAATGGCATTACCGATGCTAACATGCTTGTGATTTTACTTCTGAACAAATCGCTGCTATATTCTTTTATCAATTGACACAGCTGAATAAACAGTCCATGCTTGTTTTATTATAATTGAAAGCACATTCATGTTAAAGTTAATTTTATTACTTGTAGTTACGAATGTAACTTATATAAACTTTCAATAACACAATCCATATATAAGTTGATTCGGAGTATAAGATGATGACCTGACTTTCAAGTCAAAACGTATTGACTTATAGGCCGGAAAATACTGTAGAAGAACAAATATGGTAAACACAATGTCCTTGACTCAAGCCAAGATAATAATCCTAATTAATCCATAATCATAGGAAACTATTTTCTATGCACTGGTTGTTTACAGAATTAAAAAAAAGTCCAACATACAATTTTCCATAGCATTGAATGAAAGTTAAAATAAACAAAAGCAAACAAACAAAGCAGATTAAATATATTTAGCAACTGCCTGTAATATTGTGTTATAATGTCTGTCATAATGAAGATTGTTAAGCAAAATGGAGTATTATATAGAATCTGAACAGTTCTAAATGTTTCTCATTTTTAGTTTATTGAATGTTAGTATTTACATGACATTGCAGGGCTTTTGATGCTTTAGCCATGTGTTTGGTCTACCTTCAAATGGGTGAACCAGAAGATGCTCAGGCTCTACTCACCACCATAGATAAGGTAACAAATATTATAATAGCTGGCATCTTTTTGTAAATTTTTGTAGTTTTGGATGGGTACTCAACTTCAGTAAACTTAACTTAAATGCAGCCATTCTTTATGACTGATCATTTCATTAAGTTATCTTTGCCATTTTGTTTTCTTTTATATTTTCTTTTTAAAGAACTTTTGGCTTTTGTACTGAAGTTTTTTTTGCAGTATTTAACCTATATATTTTTTATTTCCTTTGCAAACATTATAATACCCAAATATTATGGAATAAAAAGTCATGACAGTAGTTATGGATCTGTATTGAGTGAAAGAATTGAGAGTATGAAAAGTTACAGACAATGCAGTCATCTTGAAATGCACTCTTCTTACTAGATGCAGCTACCTCTGTCAACATAAAATATTCTCACTTCTTAAAAGTTACAGATTGTTGATAAATTTTTAGCTCTACTTGTAACAGACCAAAATGCATTTATGGAATGACTTGTCAGAATGATCCAGCATCCAACCTTTGATGCACGTTTATTATACTGGGACAATTACCTTAAACATGAAATACACATTCATTCCAAGGTCTAGTTGGTCCTAAATAAAAATGGTGTCAATTGGCCATCGAATATGGCTGCCACCATGGCAGTCTTTAAAATCTTGTTATCACAGATAATGGGCTTTTTACTGAAAGACTTCTATGACATGAAGTTGGTACTAAATAAAATGGTGATGATCTGACAACCAGCATGGCTACTGTATGGACTCGCTTATAAGCTGAGTCCAACTGCAGATTGTACAGACTCAGACATCACATGATGCACTGAGAGATCTGGGTCTGTGCAGCTTGTTATGCGTAATCAATAGAACAAACAACATAGACCCTGATCTGCATGTTCATAATGCTATGGCAGATCAGGATGTTTGTTGTTCGCAGATTGATGCAACTTACATGTCAGTATGTACAATACATTGAAATATGGTTATCACTACCTATAAATGGATGTTCACAAGGACATGTGGATTTGACTAAGTGTCTTCTTATGATATCTAATTGGTGGAAACTCTTAATACATCATCTGTTTCTAAATAAATGACCATATTTACAAGACTTTTTTGCAATATGTTATTGGTTATGAGTGAAAAGGTTGCAGATCCTGATCACCAACATATCCACCCTTTTGTGAAAGAGATTGAAAGCCAAACCTAATTGACCTTGTTGTCAGGTAAAAACATCATTACTTGTTCTTCACTAAGCTTAATATATAGTGAGTTGCACAATATAAATACATTTTAATGAGGCTTTGTATTTATTTGCATTTCCAATAGACAAGTTGATGGGTAGCACTCTGACATTGAATTGAAGGTCAAACATCTTGACTTGAAATTTTAGCTGTAACCAGCTACTGATAATGATACTGCAAACAAATATGAATGAATTGTTTCAGGAATACTATGAATGATGTCAGCAAAAAAACAGAATTTTCTTTTTCCAAAAAATAATAAATTTTTCATTTAACCAGCTTAGCATTTGATTGTCGGTTGACATTGTCTAAGGCAATTAGTTAAGTAATCTATGTAATCTGCTGCCTGTCTGAGGCAGTTAAGATAGTAATCTACAGCTTGAGGCAGTTAAAATAAGTAATCTGCAGCCTGTCTGAGGCAGTTAAGATAAGTAATCTGCAGCCTGTTTGAGGCAGTTAAAATAAGTAATCTGCAGCCTGTCTGAGGCAGTTAAGATAGTAATATACAGCTTGAGGCAGTTAAAATAAGTAGTCTGCAGCCTGTCTGAGGCAGTTAAGATGAGTAATCTGCAGCCCATATCAGGTTCAAGATCAAAGGTCATGGTAAAAAAAAAAAGTTGTACTGTACATACAGCTGTTTTGGGAATATGTAAACTTGTACAGGTACAAATATGTTTTTTTTAAAACCAAATTTGGTATGTTGTAGTTGATTGAGAATATAAGAGATAGTTTAATTTTATTTAGCAGTACAAAAAAAAGGTAGAAGACATGTACATACATGGATTCCTATAAATTATTTTTAGATGATAGAGCATCAGTCCTTTCAAGGAATTTTGTTGTTGTATTGCATGAAAATATGCTCTTCATACAAAGGCTGCATCTGAGAAATGCAATGCAATGATAACATAGTCCCCATGTTTAGTATTTCTGTCAAAACCTGTGACATGGAGCTAAATAGATATACTTCTTTGCATACTTTCTATTCATTGGATTTGCTTTATTAATAAATTATAAAAATGATAGTTTGAAGAGTTTTGAATATTGTCAACCTTCTGCTTTTATGTTAATAAGTTGCTTTACAGATTTGATTTATTTTTTGCGTATGGTCTAATTTTTTACTGAAAAGTATTTTCCAGGTTTCCCTCACTGGTTATCCTGACTACATAATAAAGATTTTCTGTACCAATATCAAAGAGATTTTTTTTTTTAAACTTTAAATTTAGTTTATATCTCAGAAATTATTAAAAGAATTTTTAATTCCCATTACGGGAGCAGTCATTTTTTGGTCATGTGTGTGCTTAGATGTACATTTTACACAAGTACAGTTTGAACCGGGATGGAGTATATCAGGTTCACAGTGGTCAGGGTCACACAAAAAAAGCTTGCAGATTTTTTCTTGTATATTGAAGAAAGTGACTCTGCTTTGTCATTGGTTTTCCTTAATTTATTGTAAATGAATGGGGAAAAAAAGCATTTCTGCTGTATTTTTCCTTCACATAATGCAACAGTTTTAAATTTACATTGACAATACTTTTGCGTTCATAGACTTTTTATTTCCCCATAATTAAGGTCATTTCACATATGATACTGCCAAAATGCATATTGTACAAACAAGAACAACGTTGGCATAATTACCATATTTTTGACACATAACATTGATGTTAATGTACCATTTTTTAAGTGAAAATCATACATTTTCCATTTTTTAATTACTGCTAAAGCTAATGAACTTTGGACTAATTCAGACTCATTTTTGAGCACTTGGGAGCAACCATTTTAATTACCTGCTTGCTTAGATCCTGTACAGTTTACACAAGTTAAATGTGTAAAGAAATTTCATCCATAGTACATGAAAGTAACATAGAGGTATGTGGACATTCTCTCCATTGTGTTTGTTGCAAACGTAAAACACTTTTACTTTACCCCCATCACTGTCAGAAGTGAATAATATCTATAGAGTGCCTCCATTATATGATCAGTTGGGAGGATGTGTCACCATTATCTGATCATTTGGGAAGATATGTGCTGGCTGTTAATAGTTTTCTCGGTATACATTTGCTTCATAAGGATATTGACCTTCAGGAATACTTGCAAGATAGTTCTGATACCTTTTTAGTACAATTCAATTAAATTCTTCATTTTGTGAAAACATTTAATTATGCAAATATTTTTTTTTTCCTTTGAAACTAAACATTTTACTGGTTTAATTTATTGAATATCATGCACAGAAATAAACATAAAAACAGAGAGTAGAAAGCAAAATGATAATAAATAAAGAACAGAAGTTTGAGAAAGTAATTGATTTTAGTCACAGTTACTTTAATAACTTGCAGTTGTGATATTATTGTTTAATGGATGATGGACTATTTTTTTAAAAATTCGAATCAATTATTATGATCGTGTTCATTTATTTGAGGTGTTGTCAAAATATTAATACATACATTGACATATTTTTGATAATTCCCTTTGAGATTTAATCTTTTTCCCAAATGTTTTGTTTGCATTCAGGAGGAACTGGTTCAGGTGTGTATTTCACATCATCAAGTTCTACATGTGGATTTTACAGAACTTTCATCCTTATCTCAGGTGAGTTAACATGCAATTACATTAGATGCCAGATATAGAAAAGGCCAGAAGACCATACACCATGCAGATGATATCACTCATCAGACGTCTGTTATAATGACAAAAAATATTATATCAACATTAGATGGGGCATTATAGTTTGCTTTGTAATGTGCATTCCAATCTACAGTTAAATGAATTACATTACTATGATGGTGAGAGAAGTCTCATGTTAATTGTCATGGTCTGTAATTTTTGCCCCAAAAAGTATGAAAATTTACTTTGAAAATTAATTCAAAAGCTAATTATTTCCATTGTTACCTGCAAAGTGGTTTTTACCTAGCTATGAAGGAGTTGTCGTATGAATGTGAGATTTCTAATATTAACAACCTTGATATGTAGAAACAATAAAGCATGTTAATGTACTTAATTATTTTCAAGGATAATTATTTTTTACACCATTACCCACAAAGAGATCTACATGGGTACAGGTATTCTCTAATATTATATGTTTTGTTGCATTTACTTTCATTATAAATAAAGTTTACTGTTTATGATCTGGGTCAAGGTGGCCAATGGTCTGAAGCACTCACCCTAAGTAATCATATCCATCTCACCTCAGTCTACATGGGTTCAAGTCTTGGGCTTGGCCAATGTGGGTATGTGACAATGCTTGCCATTAGTTTCCTGTGGGTCAATATTTTTTTTCCTGTTTCTTTGTTTACCACTTATACTGACTGCCATGTATAGCCTATCTTGTATGAAGAAATGGCATTAAACTCCAAAACAACAGCAACTGTTTATAATGATCCATTCCAGTCCATTGAGTTAGACAGTGTAACATATTTTGAAAATTTGTTTTAGTATATTTGTGCATGAGTTACACTGCCAAACTTCAAAAAATGCAACAGTTACTGCAATTATTTTTATTAGCATCAATTTTCATGGCTTTGTGAAAAGTTCTATTTTCATCAATACATCTGTCTGGGATTTGTATTGATAGAACATTTTAGGGGGACAAAATTTAAAATCCTCATGGATGGATACTTGTTTGGACTTTGTGGTTCTTCTTTCCAATTTGATACTGCCAAAATTACATCTCTCCAAAAACTGTTTTTAATGAGCTTACTAAATTCTTCTAATTTTCTTCTCCCTAAATTCCAAATATCCTTTTTATTTCTGAGTATAGTTTTAAATTGACTTAGCTCTGCCACATTCCATTTTTCTTTTCCAGCAATCTTTTTACTCATCTTATATTAAATATTCCTAAAAAGATGAAAATATGTGTATCATATTTAGTCCGCCATATTTCTCTAGGGATACTAGTATTTTAAATTTTGTTCCCTCTACTTTTCACCCAATTTGTTTAATAATAATATTTTATTTAGTTCTACTTCAGCTTTTGGTGATGGATTTGGAAGTGCTGAAAACAGATGTTATAAATATGGGTAGAACAACAATTACCTTACCAATTATTGACAGATGACTTTGACTCCAGCTTGACAGTATTCATTTTGCCTTTGTTAGTTTCTTCATGTAATTAATTTGCACCATTTGTTGAATATCTGGAGAAAATCTATGCCAAAGAGTTAGAAGAGGACCAAATTATGTCCATTTCAGGACATATTCTTTCATTAGAAAATGTCCTGTTTCCAATCCAAATAGCTTTCGTTTTTGTTATGTTACATTTAAAACCAGATTATAGAAAGAAAAAGAGAAAGTTGAGATCCATCAAGAATAATAAAAGTGTCTTCAGTATTCTGACACAAGTTATATTCATTGACATCAAAGATCAGTCCCCATACATCCACATTTTGCTTAGCTAAAATCTAAACCCCAATAATAAACAAATAAGGTGCACGGGGATATCCTTGATGAGATCCTCTTTCAAGTCTGAAAAAGATGACATTTGCCCATTATTTATAACTAAACATCCTGACAAGTGTGGCTAGATCAACAGATGTCACACACTCCAGAATGATTAATGTTAAAACAGAATTTTAATTTCTTTTGTAAGAATAATATGCTTCTCATTTTGCTGTGAAATACAAAGTCAAAACCTTTGACCTGATGGTCATGCAAAGCATATATAGGATTTTAAGGAAGCCTCACGCACACACCAACACACACAGAGACCACTCCAGTGGCCTAATTGATTAGACCAACCACCTCAGATGCGGGAGGTTGCTGGTTCAAACCCCAACCAAATCATACCAGAGACTTACAAAAATGCTACTAGCAGCTTGGCACTCAGCATTAAGAAGTTAGTGTTAGGACTGGTTGGATCGGTTTCAGAATAATGTGACTGGGTGGGATGTGATCTTACTTGTCTGTGTCGTGATGCCTCAGTGCCAAACATCACATTAAACTGCCACACTGCATACATCTTAGACATGTGACTGAAATTGTTAAAGCTATGTGTTAAAAATCTAAATCACAAACATGTAGTCATCATTGTCATCATCATCATCATCATCATCATCATCATCATCTAATGGAAATGAGACATAAATGACTTCCCTACAGCATTTGGATTATATTTCCTACAGTTGATGAGATGTCACTGCCCAGATCTTCTGATTCATGTACTTGTAAAACTCCATGACCAAGGAACCATACTTCTGGATCTGGCCATTAAGCTTCTCCAGGTATAGTAGCAACCAATAATCCAGGTATAGTAGCAACTAATAATCCAGGTATAGTAGCAACCAACAATCCAGGTATAGTAGCAACCAACAATCCAAGTATAGTAGTCCAAAACAATAATAAGTAAAATAACCTTTATTCTTTATATGGATATTGTGACAGAATCTTCTGTTGATGATAAGCAATTATGGATTGAACCAAAATTTCATCACACTTTTCTAGGAAAAAGATACACACAAAACGAACAAGTGAGTAAGCAAGCAAGAATGGAGATATGAAAGCATGCACTATACTACACAAAAACAAGTATTTTATCAAGGATAATCAATTTAAATGAAATCATTAATTTATCGAAACAAATGAATCGTCAAGCTAAAAAAACAAACAAGCAAACCTGCTTTGTGTGAATTATAGTTAATCGTAATTTACAGATGTTGTAACCAACCTCCTTTTCATAGGGGGACCAATAATTGTGAATTTGAGGCCAGTTTCTTAGTTGTAGTATTTGAACATATTGTTTTCTATTTCAGATATAATCTACTGTGTGTAATTTGATCAAGAATTGATTAAGAAAATACTCAAAGCTAAATTGTATTAAGAAGTATTCATCTTGAATTTTCATAATACAGCAATCCTACCCGTTTATGTCGATATCCTTGGGCCCAAGGAACTATTGTCAAGATAGGCGGATTTCGAGATAAGTGTTGGGGGGGGGGGGGTAGGTAAAAAAAAAGATACAAGTTAAATTCTTCAGTAAGGGGTGACATGTCATCAGTGAGAAGTATTTACACTTTGAGAAAACAATGCATATTTTGAGTACATGAAGACAAAACCTGAGTGAAATACACTTGTCTATTGACAAATTACATTTTGGTTACCTTTGTGTAATAAAGTCCACAATAAAATACTACATCGGTCAAATCCTGCTATGAAAAAACATGACAAGATTCAATGACGGCATTAGCACATGTTTGTCTATTTGTTATTTACATGATTCAAGTACATGTACTTAAATTGGCCTAGATTTTGGTCAGTCTGTTCCCATATTATTGAGGCTACCAAGGGGATGGGGCTATTCACGGGGAAATGAAAACCTGTCAACAAGTTTATTTAAAGAGTACATGTATTTATAGAAGTCATTGTGAAAAGTACATCAAAGAGAACAAGATCAACTAATTGTTAAACAAAGTATGGGTCGGAACTGGCAGCTGGTTGACATGAATGATTAGACTGGAAAATTAAAGCTTGGCGGCAAGATAAAAAAAATTGTTGAAACAAAGTATTGGTCGAAACTGGCAGCTGGTCGACATGACCGATTAGGCAGGAAAATTATAGTCTGGCGGTAAGATCAAGTAATTGTTGAACAAAGTATTGGTCTGAACTGGCAGCTTGTTGACATAAATGATTAGAAAACAAAGGATTTGTTCAAGCTGGGACCAAGGGCTTCTGTTGACATGTATGTTTATCTTTTATATCGACATCAACATAAGCATGACAGTTTGGTAGTAATAGTAAACCAAGGGACTGGGACTTTGCTTTTTTGATGACGTTGGCAGCTTGTCAAGATAAATGATGACGATATAAACGGGTATGACTGTATTCTTGTATTTTAACATGGGCATGGTGTTATCTACATATTGCTATAACATGAACAGCGAACTTAAAGTGAAATTGACCACCATACTTACTTATAAAGTTAAAAAAAAGAAAGCAAATGAATACATGATATCTTTTAAATGTTAAACTTGTTATTATACACGAAAATTATGAATGACTAAAATCAGATGCATTTGAATTGTAATTTTAAAAATACAAATATTGCATCAGTTAGTATGAAATGCATGCATTATTATTTTTAATATTTCATTACCTTTTCCTTCTGCAGGGTACCTCTGGTGTGCCTGAGATTCACCTTAATACTCATGTTTCCAGTTATCTTGAAAGTTTAGTAGACGGTAAGTATTTAGATCTCAAAGGTTTAGAAGATATAATCTGTAATTATTTTAAAAAAATTCCCCCACTAAAAATCCCAATTTCTTCTTCATAGGATAGATTTTGATTTCATTACTGAAATGTTTAAAGGGGTTTCTTGTTTTTTTTTAAAAAATGAAATGTTACAAGAAGTTTATTGTTTTATGAAATGTAATGTTTTGAGATAATGAAATGTTATGAGAGGTTTATCGTTATTTAAAATATTTAAATGTTATAAGAGGGTTATTGTTATATCAAATAATGAAATGTTATGAGAAGTTTATTGTTATGTGAAATAATGAAATGTTAAGCGAGGTTTATTGTTTTATAAAATAAATAAGTCTTTCTGAGACATTTGTTTTGTAAAATAATGAAATGTTACATTAGGATTATTTTTTAAAATAATAAAATGTTACAAGAGGTTTATTATTTCTTCTGATTGAGCATGGTTATACATACCATATTTGCTTGTATACAAGCTGAATCTGCAAACTTTGTTGACTCAGATCCGCCATTGCATAATGTGCAAGGTTATTTGCAGTTTGTTAGAACTAATCAGTAACGCAAAGAATATACACCCTGTTCTGATGGTGCATTTTGCAATCCTAGATCAGATTGTGTACTTTTTGCTGACCTGACTTAACTGTGAGTATATTCTACAGTTAGCACTTTCATCCCAGGAATTGCATAGTTATTATCAGTGTTACAATTCTGAGGAGTAAAATTTGACATTCTTATGCAAATACATTACCAGATCACATTCTTGTGCAACTACATTACCAAATTACATTCTTGTGCAACTACATTACCAACTCACATTCTTGTGCAACTACATTACCAACTCACATTCTTGTGCAACTACATTATCAAATCACATTCTTGTGCAAATACATAATCAAATTGCATTCTTGTGCAACTACATTACCAAATTGCATTCTTGTGCAACTACATTACCAAATTGCATTCTTGTGCAACTACATTACCAAATCACATTCTTGTGCAACTACATTACCAACTCACATTCTTGTGCAACTACATTACCAAATTGCATTCTTGTGCAACTACATTACCAAATTGCATTCTTGTGCAACTACATTACCAAATCACATTCTTGTGCAAATACATTACCAAATCACATTCTTGTGCAACTACATTACCAAATCACATTCTTGTGCAACTACATTACCAGATCACATTCTTGTGCAATTACATTACCAACTCACATTCTTGTGCAACTACATTACCAACTCACATTCTTGTGCAACTACATTACCAACTCACATTCTTGTGCAACTACATTATCAAATCACATTCTTGTGCAAATACATAATCAAATTGCATTCTTGTGCAACTACATTACCAAATTGCATTCTTGTGCAACTACATTACCAAATTGCATTCTTGTGCAACTACATTACCAAATCACATTCTTGTGCAACTACATTACCAAATTGCATTCTTGTGCAACTACATTACCAAATCACATTCTTGTGCAACTACATTACCAAATTGCATTCTTCTGCAACTACATTACCAAATTGCATTCTTCTGCAACTACATTACCAGATCACATTCTTGTGCAAATACATTACCAAATTACATTCTTCTGCAAATACATTACCCAATCACATTCTTGTGTAAATACATTACCTAATCACATTCTTATGCAGATATCTTGCCCAATCGCAATATGAGTTATACTGCCTCTCCAACCCTGCTCTCCAAAGTGAATAAAATTGTTACTGTATTTTGACTTGTTTGAATTACTCAAATTGTGAAGGCAAATAAAAACCACCCATTTTGTTATTATCCAAAAAACACTGGTGGCCTAGTGGTTAGAGCATCCACCTTGGATGTGGGAGGTCATGGGTTCAATCCCCAGCTGAGTCATACCAAAGAATTACAAAAATGGTACTAACAGCTGCCTCACTTGGCACTCAGCATTAAGCAGTTAATGTTAGAACTGGTTGACCTGGTGTCAGGAAATTGTGACTGGGTGGAACATCATGCTATATGTCTGCGGCATGATGCCCCAGTGCTAAACATCACTATAAACTGTCACACTGCTGACATTGTAGCGATATGACTGAGAAAAAAATTAAACTATGTTAAAAATCCAAATCATACACACTCCAAGAAGCACTTGACTTTATTAAAAATAGGTTTTGCAAGTAAATATGGTGCTATAGCTATGATGGATAATAAGACTGGTAGGTACCACATCATTATCATGGAAATATGGATGGCAAGCATGATTCATGGTTCATTTCTTTTTATTTCAGACGTCAGTAGAAAGTTCATATTTGATGAAGCTGTGGTAAGAAAAATATATTTTGCTCTCCTCCTTTTCAGTTTGATATTATGTAATAATTATTCTTAATTGCTTGTATGCTATGCCTGACATGATGTGTATCATTAGCAGTCGGGATAATTTCAAGCTTTTGCAACAGCGATTGAATTAATGATATAGTATGTTCATTTTACGTGCAAGGGCCATTTATCTTCAGTTTAACAATCTGCAAGATATCATACTGCTGCATCTACTTCAACAAAAAGTTCAAAATAGATTGCTATAATACCATATCACTCCGTTCAGACATTCATAATAACTAGTACATTGGGGTAAAATGCCAGACTGTAATATTAGTGGTGGTAATATTAGTGGTGGTAAAATTAGTGGTGGTAATATTAGTGGTGGTAATATTAGCTGTAGCATCAGAAGTTGATCCATTGTGTTGCAATAAAATATAAAAATGTCGTCTAAGGATGTTATCATTTTATTTTAAATTTATAGACTATTTCTGATTAATTTTCATAAAAAGCAGATCATTTTATTGAAGCTAACTTAGTCAGCTATATACTTTAGTCCCAGTCCAAGGTTGCGTTCTTTTTGAAAATCTATGAGAACTACTGGACTCATGACCTCTTTCACAAGTGGTAAAAGTCTGGCGATTGAGCGATTTCCTCACAAATGGCCTAGATTTCATCACTTGGACTATATTTTCAGCATTGGAAATGCTTGATTAAAGTAATATCATAATTACACAGCTCTTTGTATGTGAAAGCAGAATTGCTAGTTGTTCAAGAAAGTGTTCCAACATTTCATATGAACTGTTCAAGGAAATGTTTTAACATCTCCAAGAAAGTGTTCTGATATCTCATGAACTGTCAAGAAGGT
The DNA here is from genome assembly GCA_030141615.1 of Unio pictorum. Classification (NCBI taxonomy): domain Eukaryota; kingdom Metazoa; phylum Mollusca; class Bivalvia; order Unionida; family Unionidae; genus Unio; species Unio pictorum. The sequence continues at coordinate 3,436,772 of JARLTB010000075.1, forward strand.
GTTATAACATCTCATTAACTGTTCAGAAAGTGTTATAACATCTCATGAACTATTCAAGGAAATGTTCTAACATCTCGTATGAAGTATCCAAGAAAGTGTTCTAATATCTCAGGAACAGTTCAGAAGGTGTTGTAACATCACATTAATTGTTCAGAAAGTGTTATAACATCTCATGAACTATTCAAGGAAATGTTCTAACATCTCGTATGAAGTATCCAAGAAAGTGTTCTAATATCTCAGGAACAGTTCAGAAGGTGTTGTAACATCACATTAACTGTTCAGAAAGTGTTCTAACATCTCATATGAAGTATCCAAGAAAGTGTTCTAATATCTCAGGAACTGTTCAGAAGATGTTATAACATCTCATTAACTGTTCAGAAAGTGTTCTAACATTTCATATGAAGTATCCAGGAAACTGTTCAGAAGGTGTTATAACATCTCATTAACTGTTCAGAAAGTGTTCTAACATCATGTGAACTGTTCTACCATTTGCAAACATCCTGTTTAAGCTCATGGACTGGAAAACTCAGTGAGATTCTTTTGATATTAAGTAGAGCTGCTACAGTTCTACTTTTAGTTTCAAAGAGTAATAGTAAGTTCTGGCAGTGTTGAAGACTATTGGGTTTTACATATAATAAAATAAAAGTGTCGGCAAAGCTAGCAATGTGTTTAAATCCACTCTCATTTGCAGCAAATATCATGTTATTAGGATTGCTGTTAGTAACTTGGCAGTATCCTGATCAGTAAAATGCCCTTGATTTAGGATTCTGTTCCTCAGTAAGTTCAGGTATCAATAATAATGGCAAAGGAATGAGCCTCTTTCAGATTATCAAATACAATTATTGAAATACCCAGAGACTTAGTTGGAATCGCATTCTCTGCAAAAAGTCTCCTATTGGGATTGGTTACTTGTGTTCTTGTATTTTTACAAGATCTTAGAAACCTTATTTTCAATGACTGTGAAGATCTGAGGTTTAAGCCAGTAAATCTGCCAATAGCTTCAACTTCTTCCAATAACAGATGGCTCAAAACAGAAGACTTGAAAGTTCTGAGTATACAACCACACTTCTTCATTTTTGTTTTACTGCTTCCTGTGCTAAAATCAATTATCAAACATCTCTACTGCATTCAGAAAAAATAACATTTCAGAAAAAAAATAATTATTTATAAAAACTTAAAGTAAATCAGTAAATTTGAATAATCTAGGTAACACTGCAACAGACTATTAACATAACTGGTTTTCGCTGAGATGGTGAAAGCAGAGCAATTTCTTGTAGGAGAAGAATCAGCAACTACACTTCTGTTTCAAGCATCAAGTCTGGAATTTATAATAACCCAATTTGGATCTTTTAGATTTCTTTTTCCTCCCCTTTCTTAAGTTTACTTGTCCAGTACTTTACTTGTGATATGATACCTGCTTTGGTAGCAAAGATAATATTGATGAATTCTGACATCTCTAATGTCTCCTTTAAAATGAATATTTTCCAACATGTTTCTTGAAATGTAACCGTTGGAATGATATGGTAAAAAGATCAAACAGTTTATGTACATTACAATATTAGATTCATATGGCACTGATCTGGCAGTTTCTACATTGGTGCGACAATCTCCACCTCAATGTACAACACATTCCTGGCAGACTCAATGTCTTGGCTGACACTCTATCCAGGAATGGTAAGTCATTCACACGGAATGGTCACTCCATTAATCGGGCTTTCTTCCAATCTGCACACTTTGGGGACGTCCGATGATCGATCATTTGCAACAGGGTGGAATTGCAAGTTGTCCACCTTCATCTCTCCGGTTCCAGACCCAGAAGCTTGAGCCGTGGACGCTCTGTCAATCGGCTGGGAGGGGTTGTGGGCATTCTCCTACCCTCCCACGGTCTTGGTACTGATAATAATCCAGAGGTTAAGGGTTCATAACTGTCAGATGATTCTGATTGCCCCTCTCAGATGGAACAACTCCTGGGTCTCTGATCTACTCGATCTGGCGATAGATCTACCCAGGAAAATTACAGTCAGCCCAAATCTTCTCAAGCAACCATGGTCACGGGTGTTCCACCCCTGTCCGGACCATCTTTATCTTCACGCTTGGCTCTTGTCCAGACGGCCTTGCGAGACAAACAATTTAAATCTTCGATTGTGGAGAGAATCTCAAGAGCAAGAAGGCCCTCTACTCTGAAGGCTTACAAGGGAAAGTGGGATGTTTTCAGGGACTGGTACCATATCAATAACATCATTCCTTTGAGTGTCTCAATCCCTCAACTGGCCGACTTTATCTCTGGCTTTTAGAGGAGAAACAGTTGGCCCCAATTACTATCAAATGCTACCGCTCCATGATATCACATTCCGCCTTCATGGTATATGTGATATCAGCCATGACAAAGATCTGTCAGATCTTTTAGCCACTTTAGAGTTCAATCGACTAATATCCCTCACCCTGTATCCAAATGGAATCTGTCCTGGGTTTTAACATGGTTCAATTCAGACAGTATTGAGTCTTTAGCCCACAATTTGTTAAAGCTATTATCATACAAAATGGGTTTCTTGATAGTCTTAGCTTCAGCATGCAGGGTGAGTGAATTACAGACCCTTTCCAGTGACCCGAACTATCTTCAGTTCAGATCAGATGGTTTGGTGGTCCTCTTGATGCAGCCAGGCTTCGTAGCCAAAAAATAGGTTACCATCCATTGGCAATCAAAGAGTCATCATTAGCTCGCTTTCTTCCATAGATAAGTCAGGAGTAGCAGCCATGCAGAATCCTGTTTGTGCACTCTAGCACCATTTAAACGCACAGAGGTGAGTCAGGTCACATACAAGCACCTCTTTCTTCTGGTGATAGCTGGGACATGAGATATCACCATTCAAGCCCTTGCTTCATGGCTGAAGTGAGTTATACGCTCAGCATACTCTGAGGTTTCACAAGATCAGAGTCGCCTCATGCAGATTACCGCTCATGAGATTAGAGCCATCTCAGCGAGCCTTGCATTCGAATGCAATGTTTCTATCCGAGATATAATAGAAGCTGTTGGCTGGCATGCAGAGTCAACTTTCTCCAGTTTTATCTCAAAGATTTGACTTCGCAGAGGCAAACCTTGAATCTAGTAAGTCCGGTGTTGGCAGCCCAGATGCCCACCAGACCCATTTAAAACAATCAGCACAGCCTATCAGCTTCGCTGGATTCACCAGAAAAAAAAATTTGTAGGTATGAAGATTTCAATAACAATCTTCTTAACCATATAAAGTGGTCACATATCACGTGACTCTGGGCTGTGTTGCTGATTAAATTAGGAGATCGGGTTATTGTTCAAATGGTGAATCCAGCCGTCATTCCCTAGAGGATACCCGGGGTAGAGGTAGGATGCTCAGCATTCCCTCCTCCTATTACTTATTGTCCTAATGTTAATGTTATTGGGGAACGTATTCAAAGGAGAAAGCAAATTTTTAAGTAAATTATGTTTCTCAGTGAATACTTACATATCACATTACTTAAAAACCCTCCCAACCACCCCGCCATGTGAGCATCCTCGTATGGTATATATCGCTCAGCTTAAAAATTGGCGACACCTACCGTTGGCAAGGGGAGGTAAGGGGCAAGAGTTATTGCCCTTTGTATATAGGACATAGAAAAGACGAATTTTCGTCTTTTGGTAGCAGGCTTATATCCCTAATGTTAATGTGATTGAGTAAGTATTCTCGGAGAAACATAATTTACTTAAAAATTTGCTTTCTATACTTAATAACCTCCTGGTCCTTAATACTAAGATTTCTATACTTTAGAACCTCCTGATCCTCAATTCTAATATGTCTTATTCTTAAGTACATCCTGAGCCCCCATACTAAAATGTCTTACACTTAAGTACGTCCTGAGCCCCCATACTAAAATGTCTTACACTTAAGTACATCCTGATTCTCCAAACCAAGATTTCTATGTTTGAGTACTTCCTGATCATAAGATTTCTATACTTAATTCAGAATAATTAATAAAAGCAGAGTTAAAGATATAGATATATTACTCTTGTAGACTCTTGACATTATGCCATACTCTTGTAAAGAAGGCAGTATCGGATTCCTTTGATGTCTATTCACACACTAAAGAATATTCAATTCTTGCATCATTTTGAAAAACATATCAAAAGTATTCCGCATATGAGTTTGGAAAATTATAATATTTTGTTTTACCAGCATTCCAATAGACAGCTGACCACTATAATGGATTGCAAATTGTTTGTTGTTACATAAAACAGTTACATTTAAATTTTGAGAGGTTTCTAGGCTTGAAGGTCTGTAATTTAATGAACTCAATTCTAGGCTTGAAGGTCTGTAAACTAGTTCACTCAATTCTTGGCTTAAAGGTCTGAAACATAGTGTACTCAGTTTTAGGCTTAATGGTCTGAAACATAGTGTACTCAGTTTTAGGCTTAATGGTCTGAAACATAGTGTACTCAATTCTAAGCTTAATGGTCTGAAACATAGTGTACTCAGTTTTAGGCTTAATGGTCTGAAACATAGTGTACTCAGTTTTAGGCTTAATGGTCTGAAACATAGTATACTCAGTTTTAGGCTTAATGGTCTATAACATGGTCATCTGAAATAGAAATAGCCATAACATCAACATGTCTTATTCAAATATATGAAATTTACAGATGTAACAGTTATGTACGGATTAATATGTTAATTATTATTGAAAGAAATACATTTAAAAATGGTTAGTGTGAGCTTGGATGCAATAATTATATGGTTGGTAGGAGGTGAAATTACATGCCAAATGAAGGTAATATATTGTTGGTACTGTATGGAGTGACTTTACATGCCAAATGAAGGTAATTTATGGTTGCTATGAAGGGAATTTACATGTCAAATGAAGGTAATATATGGTTGTTATAAAGTTAATTTAGATGCCCAGTGACTTAATTTATGGTTTGTATTAAGTAAACTTAGATGCCAAATGAAGATATTTTATGGATTTATAAAGAGGATATGGAAATTATATATATAACAAAAAGGCATTCATATTAAAATTTGGCAATTGGCAAAATTAGTGTGAATATTTTTGCAGCTGATCCATCTTATTTGGCAACATTGTAATGCTTATTTATATTAAATTTAATTTGTCTATTTCATTTTCAGCAATTACTTCGTGTTGAATTTAATTGGTCTATTTCATTTTCAGCAATTAGTTCGTATTGAATTTAATTGGTCTATTTCATTTTCAGCAATTAATTTGTGTTGATTTGAATTGGTCTATTTCATTTTCAGCAGTTTGTGTTGATTTGAATTGGTATATTTTCATTTTCAGCAATTTGTGTTGATTTGAATTGGTCTATTTCTTTTTCAGCAATTACTTTGTGTTGCATTTAATTGGTCTATTTCATTTTCAGCATTATTTTGTGTTGAATTTAATTGGTCTATTTCATTTTCAGCAATTACTTTGTGAGATTTATGTCAGAAGATTGGCAGACTGGAAACCTCCATCTTCGCGGCAGCGAACTTCTTCGCTTAAGCACAAGCTGGTAAGCAGGATGCATACTCATTTATGAATTTGTAATTAAGTGCTGAATTGGATATTGTAGTTGATCATTTCAAAAAGCAAAAAGTTACTTTCCTTAAAATTATTCTGAAGAATCTGATTAAACAGGTCACACACACTCTTTAGTAGTATAATAATATATTGGTTTCTTCTTAATGATTGCAGCTGTTAAAAACAAGATATGGGAATATTTTTAGATCTTGGTATGAAAGAAACTAAATAATTATAGGTTTTTATTTCACTCAGTGCAATTATTGTATTGAACTGTTAATATAGAATTGGCTTCTGCTTTGCATTGGCAAATATCTTATTTCATTACACATTGAAAAAATGTACTGAACTCAAAAAAGTCCATAATTGAATAGCTTCAAAAGTTTTAAGTACTTTCTTGTTTATTAAAAGTTAATTGTCACTGCTATAATCTTTTTTTGACTAAAGTTGTGCTGCAGAAAATATTTCATTAGTTTCCCACATAATAAGTTTAGATTTCAACAAAGAAAACTAGACATGTTTGAAATCAAATATGAAAAACCTTATAGAAGAATGTCTCATCAATACCACACTATGGCAGTAATGTGGTATCTGAACATAATTTCTTGGATTTTTTACTAGTATTATTTTTATTGGAAACCAGTCAACTAAATTTTGGTCATTTCAATGTCCATACACCATTTGAAATCTCTATTTTCAGTCAGTCCAGAAACTGAGATGTCTACATAAATGATTCATATATATATATATATATATATATATATATATATATATATATATATATATATATATATATATATTCCCAACATAATGAATTCTCAGCTGTACATACATGCTGTATAATAATTTATACTTTAATACATCTGTCCTATCTAAGTTGCAATTGAATCTTTCCATTCAAAATATCTCCTATCGAGGCTGTAATTGAATCTTTTCCTTGTATTCTATGTGGGATGTAACTGAATATTTCCCTTTTGAGCCTTGCATTGAATCATCTATCCAATGTGGGTTGTAATTAATTATTTCCTTCTAATAGATCTATCTGATGTGGAATGTAATTGATTATTTCCTTCTAATAGATCTATCTAATATGGGTTGTAATTGAATATTTCCATTAAAATAGATCCATCTTATGTGGACTGTAATGCTGGCCTATATGTCAGTGCAGAGTAAAAGTCAAAATAAGCAAATTTGGCAAAATTCCCATCCTTCATCCATAAATAAGTCTACTCTGAGTATAAGACGAGGCCAGATTAATAACTCGGCTTGATATTTTCTAAATAGCTCCGCACAGCATCACAAATTTTATCCTATGTGTGACTCTGTAACCTTTCAGGTCAGGATCAATAAATGTAACTAAATCTAATTTGTCTTGTGATGTATTTGAAATGTATTATATGTACTTTTAATTACATACAGTATAATGACACTGATCTGAATATTTATTGAGTAACAGATAGGATAAAATGCTGTGTGGAATTAAACTATAGTAACTTCCCATTTCATAAATATAAAAGCTATTACTGTATGCTATTTCAGATTTACCAGCAATACTGAAATTACATAAATAATGCTAAAATGCCCTTTCTACAGTTTATATGTTGAAGAGAGATACAGAGAGAGGCACATGTATCCCATTGCAATTTACTTCTTGCAACTCATGATCAAAATAAAATATCATCATTCAGTATGTGTGAGAGAATAAGAGTGTGAGAGATTTCAGCTCTTTATGGACTTTTGGACCTTTCTGCCCCTGTTTAGCTGAAACTTCTATCAAAGAGAGAAAACATTAATAAATTAACTAGTAAATGTAAACTATGCAAATATATACCATACTTCTTCACATTTTAAATATTCACAATATTTATATCCATTTAGATTTCATATGGGGTAAATTTCAAGAATGACCATTTTGCATGCTGTCTAATTTTCTTGGCAAGTACAACAACCTTTCCATTCCCAAGAAATAAGACCTTTTTAAGTGCATGTACTTATTCTGTACTTCAAAAGATGACACTGTTTGAGATATTTACATAAGTAACCAGCATTCTTTTCATTTTAATGTACGATATTCATAATACCCTATGGGTGGCCTCATCTTCCTACTGGTAACCTCATTAGTCTGATCTGGTTTGCTGAATCTTGCCCTCAAACATTGGTTAGCTTGGAAAACCTGACTACAGTTATAGCATATTTAATTAGCATATAAATACCGCTACAATAACTGCTCCGGTGGTCTAGTGGCTAGAGTGTCCGCCACGGAAACGGTAGGTCAAGGGTTTGATCCCCAGCCGAGTCATACCAAAGACTTACACAAATGGTACAAACAGCTGCATCACTTGACGCTCAGCATTAAGAGGTTAGTGTTAGGACTGGTCTGCCTGGTGTCAGGATAATGTGACTGGGTGGGACATCATGCTATATGTCTGCGGCATGATGCCCCAGTGCTAGATATCACTAAACACTGCCTCACTGCAGACATCGTAGCGATATGACTGAAATTATTTTAAAGCTATGCTAAAAATTCTAATCAACCAAACAGACAAAAACTGCACTTATATGTAAGATCACTGTCATCAGGAAAGTGAAAGACAATCAAGACATTTCTCTCTTTTTCTCATAATGGGGCATAATTTGTATATGATCGTGAGGTGCAAGAAGAAAAATATGATGGAATATCTAAGTCATGGTTATTCATCATCTAGCTTGTCAGTTCTAATGCACATACATGTAATGAAATTTAAACAAAGTACATTACTGCTTTAGTGTAATTCACTTGATGTATGTTAATTTTTATTACTGATGATCATAGAAATATTTAAAATCCTTCTTAATGTGGAATGCTGTATTTTTCCATACACAGTATCTTTTCCCCAAAAAATAATTTTTTACACATTTTTTTTGTGCATATTGGAGAATCATTTTCCATATGAAAAACTACTTCACATATGATAAAGCGATTTGGATGACATAATCCATATGTAAGTTGGTTCAGAGTATAAGACGAAACTAAGATTTTCTGGTCAAAATGTATCATCTTGTAGGCCAGCAAATATGTTATTTCTCTTTTCGGGTTGTAATTGAATATTCCTTTTGTAATCTCTCCTATGTGTGTTGTAACTGAATATTTCCTTTGTAATAGATTTCTCTTATTTAGGTCATAATTTAATATTTCCCTTGTAATAGATCTCTCTTATTTAGGTCATAATTTAATATTTCCCTTGTAAATGATCTATCCTGTAATATTAAATATTTCCATTGTAGTATATCTCTCCTATTTTGGTTTTAATTGAATATTTCTTTTGTAATAGATCACTCCTATGTGTGCTGAAATTGAATATTTCTCTTGTAAGAAATCAATCATACCTGGGTTGTAATTGAATATTACCCTTGTAATAGATCTTACCTGTTTTGGTTGTAATTGAATATTTCTTTGGTAATAGACGTATTCTATTTGTTATGTAATTGAATATTTCCATTGTAATAGATATATCTTATGTGGGTTGTAATTGAATATTTTCATTGTAATAGATATATCTTATATGGGTTGTAATTGAATCTTTCCTTTGTAATAGATTTATCCAATGTGGATTGTAATTGAATATTTCTTTTATTATAGATTGATTTGATGTGGGTTGGTAATTGAATATTTCCCTTATAATACATCTATCCTATGTGGGATGTAATTGAATAGTTCCCTTGTTATAAAAAAAACCTTATGTGGGCTGTAATTGAATATTTTCCCTTATAATAGATATATTTTATCTGGGTGATAATTAAATAATTCCCTTGTAATTGATCTGTCTTATGTGGGTTATAATTGAATATTTCCCTTATAATAGATCTATCATATTTTTGGGTTTTAATTGAATATTTTCTTTAATGTGGTTACATTTAACAAATTTAGAGTGGCTTCTTGAATTAGTCCAAAGAATGCCCATGTCCACAACAATTGTCACAAAAATGCTTTAATTACCTGAAATGATGTTATATTGTGCTTAGAGTCTTAATGTCAGTAACAATTAACAATTCTTTCTCATTAGCCAAGTGGTAATGGTCACTTTGGACGTCGCCCAGGATGGCTGGACTTTTTGCCCCCATTTAGTGGTCCAGAGTCCATTAGTCAGCCATGTCATTTTGTGTTGATTCCAAGTGGTGGTAGACGCCCTGGGATCCAAACCAAACAACTTCAGGTCTTGGAATGTCAACGGTCTGCACACAATCTTTGTCCATGTATGCTGTGTAATGAGGATCTGTTAAAACTACAGGTACAGATGATTGTAAATAAAGAAGAAAGTAATGTATCATCACAACACATTTCATTCAAATTTCATGCAAAATTCAGTCAATTTTGTCTGGTTTATAAAATATATTATCATGTGCCTTTGTCTGATGGTTTTTGTTTTAAGTCGCAGACATCATTATTTCAAGAAAACTCTTGTTTCTTGTTAAAAGTGTCTGATAATTGTCACAACACCAAATAGTTTTAACTCTAGGCTTTTTTCCATACAGTTTGTTAGGAACTGAACAAAAGGTTCTTCTCCAGTGTTGTGGCTAATTTGTAACCTTTTGCTTACAATGCTATTATTGTAACAGGGTGATGTTCAGTTTGGATTGGATTTGGTGAAGACACTGAACACAATTTCATGAATGAGATATTTATTGGTCTGACCATCTGTATAATTTAGAATAAATTCTGAAATAGTGAATATGTAAAACATTTCTTGCACATGAAACAGATAACACAAAGAGTAACATTTTATATTTCACACACCACTACAGCTGAAGATTGCTCCATAAATGGGACATCATCCTGACAAAGATTCTGTATGTACTCTGGTTGTTGTCAAATCTATGACCAGATGACTCGACGTAATTGGGTTTCTCACTTCAAGCACTTTGCCTGTGCAGCTGCCAGTGAACTGAGCCCATTATTTTTAAATAACCACAGCTAAAAAAAAACATATTTGGAAATGCTGAGTACATTTTCATTCTTATATAATGCATAATATATCTTAAGACACACATGTCCATGACAAAATATGTCCAAAACCTAGTCAGCAGAATTTGACAGTTGCATTCTATCATAAATGGCTTTTAGTTTTGTACAAGTTATACAACTGAAAATAAAATAGGATAACTTTTACTAAAAATAGAACAAACATTTGTACAAATTTATCTCTACAAAGCTGCTGAAAGAAATTTGCCAACTCTGACAGAAAGCATCCAGGCATAGGGCCTTTCCATATTTGACATAAAACATTAATGCATAGGTTAGGGCCTTTCCATATTTGACATAAAGCATTAATGCATAGGGCCTTTCCATATTTGACATAAAGCATTAATGCATAGGGCCTTTCCATATTTGACATAAAGCATTAATGCATAGGGCCTTTCCATATTTGACATAAAGCATTAATGCATAGGGCCTTTCCATATTTGACATAAAGCATTATTGCATAGGGCCTTTCCATATTTGACAAAGAATCAAGGCATAGGGTCTTTCTATATTTGACAAAGAATCAAGGCATAGGGTCTTTCTATATTTGACATAAAAGAATCAAGGCATAGGGCCTTTCCATATTTGACATAAAGCATCAATGCATAGGATAGGGCCTTTCCATATTTGACATAAAGGTTATATTTATTTGACATAAAAATATATGTAATCAATATTATTACAAAGTATGTTTGATGTGCCATCAAATATGCATGAGATATAAAATTTTATTACATATGCAAATCAGGAAGAAATATTGACAGAATCCTTCCTTCTATCCAGATTTTTCTCTAAAACAATATCTTGGGCATTAGGTTATGTTAAAGTCAGCTATCAGGTACTGTGGTGGGCATTTGTGCTCAGTGAACACATTTCTTCTTCGGATACATTGCCCATTATTCATGTTAAAAAAAAAAAAACATCCACTACCTTGTAAATCCAGCCCCTTCCCACCCAACCCAGCAAAAAATAATGCTACCTTGTAATTCCAGCCCTCCCAATTAAGAATAACAAGCTACCTTGTAAATCCAGCCCTCCCAATTAAGAATAACAAGCTACCTTGTAAATCCAGCCCTCCCAATTAGGAATAACAAGCTATCTTGTAAATCCAGCCTTCCCAATTAAGAATAACACACTACCTTGTATACCCAGCCCTCCCAATTACAAATAACACACTACCTTGTAAATCCAGCCCTCATAATTAAGAATAACAAGCTACCTTGTAAATCCAGTCCTCCCAAACAATCACATCTAGCTAGTAGGTGATACAGTCCTCCCATGCAAACAATCACCACGACCTTGTAAATCCAGTCCTCCCAAGCAAACAATTCAACATTACCTTGTTAACCCAGCCCTCCCAAACAAAGAATAACAAACTACCTTGTAAATCCAGTCCTCCCAAACAATCACATCTAGCTAGTAGGTGATACAGTCCTCCCATGCAAACAATCACCACGACCTTGTAAATCCAGTCCTCCCAAGCAAACAATTCAACATTACCTTGTTAACCCAGCCCTCCCAAACAAAGAATAACAAACTACCTTGTAAATTCAGCCCTCCCAAGCAAACAGTCACATTAATCACATGTTTTGACATGCTTTAGCAGAAAAGGTACTGAAACATTATTTGCCCTTTGAGACAAAAGTAAAGCAACTGTGGTGTGCCCCGTTGGATGCAGAGATTGGCCAAATCCTGTCATTTGTCACTTAGCGGCTATCTCATATCCATTCAGTACACTGACCCTAAATGTAACTACACATTCAGGATATGGAAGACTGATGAGTGACGGTTTTTGCATGAGCTGCCCTGTACCATAGAGAGAGCTGGAAAATGTTCTTCTGAGAATCAGGAAATTGTTAGCGCCAGTAACAAGCTTCCTAATGTCAGAGTCACCTCTTGCATGCCAGGGTTTATGCTGGGTTCAAATTATTTAACAAACTGACATGATGCTCCCTCCAGAATATGATAAAGTTGTTAAAGAATAGGGAGGAGTGAGTATAGGGTAGTTAAAATATAAGATTTTATTAGTCATTTAAAAAACCCACTTCACAAATTATTTAGTCAGATAATATAAAATAAAGTAAATACTAAAAAAACACTATGATAAGATTGGTATTTTCTTATTTTGATCAATAAAAAATGTTCTGTTACTTTTGTAATGCAAAGTACAGTAATCTCAAAAAGATGTAATTATCAAAAGCACCCATGCCAATTTTCAATACTAAGGCTAAGACATCAGTAGAGATGTTACAGACCTTGGTATGTCAAAGACATCTTCTGTACACGGAAACCAAAAACCTTTCCTCTTTATGTAATATTTTCTTTGCAACATTGTAGCTGTTGAATCCATTCTTGATCTCGATTCGATGGCTGTATTTTAGCAAGCTCAGCAGAGCTTAGATCCCACCATTGAAACCACTTCTTACAGACATACCTGTACCTATATGACTTGTGTATTCGATGGGGATCCTCTGTACTTTCTAAATTCCATGGCTACTTTTGTTAACTTCCAGCTCATTCCTTGTCTGTACTACTTGCAGATCACCACAACACATCTCTCACATCTCAGACATTGTCTTCAGAACTCCTTTTCCATGATCAAATAGAGGAAAGACTGCTACTGATGCAGTAAAACTTGTACATGTCCAACAATCAACAGACCCACCATCATTTTTTAAGAAGAACCAAACAGGTGGAAAGGACCCCTCGAAAGCATAGCCAACAGGGATTCCACCTGCTAAATTTTACCCGTTAATAATGACCCTGTTTCCCATGGCAGGTAAGAAGACATGAGAAGAGAAGGACCTACTTTTGCTTAGATTTGCTTCATGACAGCCTCCTTCACACAGGAAATGATGTCATGCTCATGTCAGTTTTAGCTTCATCCAGGTATGGGGAAAACTTATGCATTTAACCATGAAATGGGAGAAGCTTTCATTTGCGATGTTGGGTCTTATAAATTTTCTAATCACATTCAATGACCCTCCACCACTTTTATGGGTTTCCATCACTGCAGGACATTGATTGTTTACAACAAATTCACCCAGATTTTGATCCACAGTACTGTTTAGGATGCCTATTTTATGGACTGCCTGGACTTTAAAGATATCTAAATTAATATTCCTGTTTACAGGTCATATTGGACATTCTTCAGGTTTCTTCCAGAGATACCATCACAATATCTTCCAGTTCAGGACAGTCCCTTGCATCAGAGTCCCTGACATTCACAAAAATGATTACTAGAATTGTGTCACACTTCAGAACCATCTCCATGTCTTGTTATCTCATATTCCTTATCAGTGTTTAGAAAATCGGATCTTATTTCATTCATCAGGACATTGAGTTAAAAAACCTCTCTGAATTGAGTTTTCCTCCCTCAAGAATTTCCCATCAAAAGCTTTTCAGTAATGTTCTATCCAGCTGGAGAGTCAAATTTCAATCTGGCAATATCTTTGTCTCACGTCGTCACAATTCAGCAGTGATATTTTTATTTTGTTCTGCTTTTTCTTGAGACTCCTACCAATGGTCCTTCTTTACCAGTGGCAGTCAAAGCTTTGTCTACAAGACCGAATGATCAAAATTAGGGATTACACAATGTCCAAACTTAGCAAATGAAATAATCTCTCTTAGCTTACAGTAGTCTGGATATGATCTGCTACTGCAAATCCCAGTTTTCATGAATCCCAGTCTGACTCGATGGGGTGCCAATCTGTGGCCCTTCTTTAAAGAAAAAATGTGTTTTGTTATCATTAGAAGCCCTCAGTGCAGATCAGCCTGAATTAAAATTATATTGAATGCTGTTTACTCATGGCAGATTTTATGCCATCATTTATCTCCAAAAGGCAAAGAGAACCAAGTCTCCACCTTGTGATTTTCACAAGTAGCATCATCATTATTGACTAACAACCTTCCCAGGTCACTCAGCAGTTATATGTACTTATACAGGTTATTCTACTTCCTCTAGATTTGTGGGAGTGAAATGTTTTTGTTAAGACTGCATCCCACTGAAAGGCCCCCAAGTGGCTGAGTGGTCTATAGCACTGTCCGTTATGGATCACAGTCACCTCTGACTGTGTGAGTTCGAGTCTCAGATTCGGCTAATGTGGGTATGTGAGAAAGCTTGCCAAGTTGCCAGTTCTTTTCTGGATTTTTCTGGGTTCTTATGCCACCATTAATACTGGCCACCATGTGTAGCCTATCTTGTGCTTAAAAATATTGTTAAACCCTACAACGACAACAAAAACAACAGCATCCCACTGATTTGTGCTTGGCGTAGCCTCTATCTCATTAGATACATTAGGAACAAAATCAGGACCAAGCCTTATCTATTAGGATGTAAGTCCCTCACCTATTACCTATTCACAGAATGTATTAAGTAATGTATTGGAAGAATAAATCATGTTACTGTGACAGTACTTACCTGATCATAATAATATGGTTATTCCCTCCCTCTCTGCAGTTACATCCATGTAAGAGTACACTTCCACTTCAGTAGTAATCAATGAAAAGAACACTCTTGTTGGTCTTTCTTCCCTGTAAGCAATCAACAGCTAATTACTTAAAAACAAGCCATAACTAATTGTTGATTTTCTTGGAATGGCTGTGTTTGCAAGGTACTGGATGTTCTCCTACAGTATTATGCTTGGGTATGTATTATAAGAGCAACATACTTGAACACCAGAACATGGTTTCTGATTGAAACTTTACATGCTTTGCTTTGACATTATTGCAGTTTTCAAATTATTTTAAGGCTTATGAAATGATTGTTTTCGCTTTGTTGCTAGCTATAGGGAGTCAATTCAGATTATTATCTTTGTAGGGGGGACATCATGCTGTTTTTTTGGCAATCTCACATAGCACAACATAATGCAAAGACTTGAATGTTAATTTTACAAATAGAATGTCATGTTAATTTGGCCTAACTTGTTGAACTACAAAATGTGGCTGGCTACAATCAGGCATTGCATATTATTCAATACATTTGATAAATTTAATATTTAATAAATTTTTATGTAACATTTTTTAACAGTCCTTGCTGAGTTCAAGCTTCACCAGTCATGAATCGATAAAAAGAGTCCTCAGCCTGATTGATCAGTATGAGACAAATGTAGGTTGTGATTCGATCCAGTTACTGTGTTTAGTCCACACCGATGTCCAGCAGGCTACACAAACTGTCATTAACAAATACCCAGCCATATCAGCCATGTTTGGGTTGGCATCTCTTGGAAACAGTTTTGATAAGGTAAATACATCAATAATGGCTGAAATAAATTAATAGATAGATCAATTAATTTGTTTTTATTTCACATTATTGTAACATGTGCTTGTACATACATACACTGTAAATATAAGTTTAGACAATTAACACATCGAACACAGCACACTATGTACCTGTACATGTATGTACTGTACATACATTTATCATGTCAATTTCCTGAAGAAATCTGTAACCTTTGTTTGCCTTGGTTCTTTGGCAAATCTATCTGCAATCATTATGATTATTGATAGTGGTCATAGATTCTCAAGTGCTTCACTATTGTGTTTTATATATTATTCTACTGACTGTATTTTCATATACGATTTTTCGAATTTTCTTATTTTTTGACAGTTTATTTCCGGATTATCGAGACAAGTTTTAATGTAATTTTACACTTTGATCCCGATTTTGATGTCCAGATCTGGAATGCAGATTTCATGATTAATGGAACAAATTAACATTTAGGAATTCCGTTCCCATTGAATTATTTCTGGATAGCGAGGTTTCCGGATAAATAGATTCCGGATTAACGAGGCTCCACTGTGTATGTATGTGTGTGTGTGTGTGTGTATATATATATATATATATATATATATATATATATATATATATATATATATATATTTTTATATATATATATATATATATATATATATATATATATATATATATATATATATATATATATATATATATATATATATATATACTGTGCAGCTCAACATTTACGTGATTATCAATGACAGCATTGTGTCAGTTTTACTTATTTGTTCCAGGTATCTTAACTATCTGAACTCTGGTTAAGATTACACATTTGAGGATGTGATTGTGACTTCAGTTTCTATCATGCAAATATTGATAGAGTTTTAACCAGGGATAAAAATACTGTAAAGATGTACACTGAAATCAGCAAAATGTATTAGATCCCCAGGAAATCATTTTAGACATAATTTAACATTGAAACAAAGCAAATTGTATTAGATCCCCATTTGAGACATAATTTGCCATTGAAATCAGCAAATTGTATTAGATCCCCATTTGAGACATAATTTGACATTGAAATCAGCAAATTGTATTAGATCTCCATTTGAGACATAATTTGACATTGAAATCAGCAAATTGTATTAGATCCCATTTGAGACATAATTTGCCATTGAAATCAGCAAATTGTATTAGTTCCCCATTTCAGACATAATTTGACATTGAAATCAGCAAATTGTATTAGATCCCATTTGAGACATAATTTGCCATTGAAATCAGCAAATTGTATTAGATCCCATTTGAGACATAATTTGCCATTGAAATCAGCAAATTGTATTAGATCCCCGTTTGAGACATAATTTGCCATTGAAATCAGCAAATTGTATTAGATCCCCATTTGAGACATAATTTGCCATTGAAATCAGCAAATTGTATTAGATGCCCATTTGAGACTGTAAGGTGCTGCCGGTTATCAAAGTGTTATCAGTACAATCTCGCACAAGGCCTGGTCAGAGGTATTGCGCTACTTGGAAAAACAACACTTGAAGACCACCTCCCTCTGATTCTCGTTTATCTAAGGAATGACCTCTACGGTGTAATATGCCCGGTTCAAATGGATATAGTAATCTGAGATGGTACCCTGAACAAAGACAACACACGAGCCCCCGTAAAGATAAAATATGAATTTAATTACAATACAATTAAGAAAAGAATGACACTGTGAATTACAATTTCTTTCTTTCTGAATACACTTAGTTCAGAAATACATAAACTGAAGCTTTAAAATAATGGATACATTCATAAAAATCCAAACACTAATAAAAATAAATGAAGTTAGCCGTTAATACTGAGAGTAAATTTCATCATGAAATCGAATGTTCATTTAACATTGGACTGTTGGGTGATTTAAAATGACCTTGTTCGTCGACTGTTGATTTTCTCTGCTGCGTTCGTCTTGACTTGCTTGCCCTTTGGTTGTAAGAGGGATTACACAACTCTGTCTTCCAACTTCTTTTTCCGTCTCTGAATTTCGACTTCCTCACTATTTCTTCAAACAATTTTCCTTGTAAAAGAAAAGGGTAAAACGCCCTAAGGATCTCGTTACTTTAAGAGTTGAGATTGTCCGTCCGTCTTCAGATTCGAACAATTAGATCTTACTATCAGTGTTATCATTTATACGGCTAACAAATACTATACAAGTCTTCAGATCAATAGAGCTATACTGCTAATTATCGACATCAGAATTCGGGAAAGTCATATATTCCCGTAAATCATTATGTAAAGTGAGGCAATATATTCTAACACACAATCCATATTCACTAATATGATAAATTCAAATTAATGTAACACTTTCCAATCATAAATGTACACAGCGGGTTTTCTACACCACCCATTTACCTACCTAAGTATATAAGGTAAAAATGCTAATTCAGAATTCAAAAATACATTATTAAATCACTGTAAAACCGACTATCCATACAAAAATATGAGCACATCATGCATCTGTAACAAAGAAACATATCAAAGTACGTTATTAAATCAATGTAATACTGAACTATTTGTATCATAGTATAGATACATTATGCATCTATTATAAAGAAAAACAGCATATACATTACATCATGATAAAGGTGAATTTGAGTTAAATACCTTGTGTTTTTGGCGTGCTTCTGCCGTTTGATTTCCGGCGGACTTTCCTGAGCTTATTGTTACGAAGGCACTGCTGTAAAAATACCCCCGGAGTCTTTATTCTGGAATTAATTATAGTAGTTCAACACGGCTTTCTTGCAAAGCGCCTTCCAGAAGACTGATTTAAACTCATTAGCTCAGAGAATATATTTCCCAATTCTAGGTTTCGACCCAACCCTCTCCTTCTACATTTGACCAATCAGAATAAATGCTATTCCTATGGACCTTCTGAAAACCGTCTATCAAGATGCCAAAAATGCCACTTAGGGTCGAAATATCACCTTATCATTTGTCTCAATTATTTTTGACAGCTCTGCGTGAGGAATCACCTAGTTTAAGCGTGTCAAACACCCAGTCCGTTTTCACTCTAAATATTGTAACAGTCTGACCGAGGTAAACTAACATTCTTTCCATTCAAAACTCTACTCCAAGACAGTTGATTGTCGGCTAGCCTACGAATTAATTACTGGATTTCACTGACGAAAAATTTGGCACTTGACAGAGACATAATTTGCCATTGAAATCAGCAAATTGTATTAGATCCCCATTTGAGACATAATTTGACATTGAAATCAGCAAATTGTATTAGATCCCCATTTGAGACATAATTTGACATTGAAATCAGCAAATTGTATTAGATCCCCATTTGAGACATAATTTGACATTGAAATCAGCAAATTGTATTAGATCCCCATTTGAGACATAATTTGACATTGAAATCAGCAAATTGTATTAGATCCCCATTTGAGACATAATTTGACATTGAAATCAGCAAATTGTATTAGATCCCCATTTGAGACATAATTTGACATTGAAATCAGCAAATTGTATTAGATCCCCATTTGAGACATAATTTGACATTGAAATCAGCAAATTGTATTAGATCCCCGTTTGAGACATAATTTGCCATTGAAATCAGCAAATTGTATTAGATCCCATTTGAGACATAATTTGCCATTGGAATCAGCAAATTGTCTTAGATCCCCATTTGAGACATAATTTGCCATTGAAATCAGCAAATTGTATTAGATCCCCATTTGAGACATAATTTGCCATTGAAGACTTAATATTTATAATTCTTATTCTGTCTTATAGATGATGAGATAACTGAAATAGAATTATGATGGAGAAAAGAATAATTTACAGAAGTTTTGATAGTGAATGTTATTTTGTCTCAATGCTTTGTTCAGTTTTAATTTGATCTGCTTTATCATTACAGTGGAAGTTTTTGTTGACCTGTTTACTAGACAAGGTGAAAACAATACAGGGTACTCAAGATGTGAGTGCGGAGGAAGAGGACATCTTTACAAAGGTTCTCAAAGGTAAAATGCATCCAAGATACATTTGAATTTAATGTACCTTTCTAACAGAATTAGGTAAATGGAATGGATCCATTTCATGTATCTATCCATCCATATCTCTCTCTGTTCACACATAAATGTGTATCCATCTTTCTTGGTCCTGGCCAAAAGCTTGTAGCTATACTTCAGTACACCTATTCAAAAACTAAACCTGCACTTTAGAGTCATCTAGGGTGTATTACGGTTTGAAACAGAGATTGTGACTCTTCTTTTTTCAATGACCAATGGTTTCAACTCCAGTACCTTTTGCCACCACAGTTGTATTGTTGATATGTGTTGCACCAAATTGTATCCCTACCCTTCATGATTGTTTTTATAATGCATAAAAAGGGGGAAATTACTAATTTCTTGTGACTGACATTTTCTTGTGAGATCCAGGAACTACAGTGACTTAAGTGATTTGTGTCATGGAACTGAGGGCTGAAGCATACAGGATTGAACCCTGCCAAGACCAGACTGGTTTGGCTGCTGTGTTTGTCTCTTTGCAAATGCACTTTACTCTAGTTTTCGTAGCATTACATAACCATTGGTTTGTTGATGTGCCAACATCAAACTTTTCTTGTGAGATTCTGCTGTCATAACAGAAACATTAAGTCTATACCGTTATCTTAAGATTTGTTATCCCTCAACCACATCCACATATTCTGCCCAACAGAAGATGACTCGAAATTGTTAAGGCAGTTGTTCAGATCTTTAAATGACCAACAACCACACCAAACATTTAAGATTTTGATATGACCAACAACCACAATAAAGTTTTTTATGATCATTATATGACCAACAACCACACCAAACATTTAAGATTTTGATGTGACTAACAACCACAATAAAGTTTTTTATGATCATTATATGACCAACAACCACACCAAACATTTAAGATTTTGATGTGACCAACAACCACAATAAAATTTTTTATGATCATTATATGACCAACAACTTACACCAAACATTTAAGATTTTGATGTGACCAACAACCACAATAAAGTTTTTTATAATCGTTATATGACCATCAACCACACCTTTAGGTTTAAGATCTTCAAATGACCAACAACCACACCTAAAGATTTAAGATCTAAAAATGACCAACAACCAAGCCTAAAGGTTTAAGATTTTCACCTTAGGCAGTCCTGATGGAGTGATTTTATTACATTATGCACACACAACAACCATGCATTGACAAAGAGGATGATTGTATAGTTGTTGTTGTAGATTCAACATCACATATTCTTTATGATGTCTCTTAAATATTGTACACAGATAATAATTCACATAATTCTCTTTCTTTTCTAAGGAATGATATGTGAAGCACTTCTGATTTTGTTTTCATTATAATTACACACGTTTTTTGTTGTTTTTATTTTTTGGAAATTTTATTTATGAATCCATTGAAAAAATATACAAGTTATTTTATAAAACAAGGATGTATATTTTTGGCACATCCTAGTTTCAACAGGACTTATTATAGGTTCTCTTGCACAACTTCATATGAAAGTTATAGTTGTCATGATATATTTTTTAAAAATATAACCAATATTTAATTAATTAAATTACAGTCAAACCCGGTTATCTCGATTACGTTGGGGGTGTAAAGAAATCGTCGACATAACCGGGTCCCGAGATATCCGGGTTCATAAAAACCGGTAATTTTAAAAATGTCCTTGAGCATTACTCCTGTCTCTTGCTGGTGTTTACTGGAATCCCCTCCCACTGCATGTTTATGCTGACATGTTTGGCTATTTTGTCATAAAATGCTATACAATAAATCGTCATGATATTACGTGCATATGGAGCAATTTCATGACCTGAATATTCAGCCGATCAGCACTTTTCCGTCTGCACATTGATTATTAATGTGTACATGTACATAATATTTCATTACTTGTATCTCCTTGATTGTTGTTTCTTGTATACATGTACTTCGGAACATAATTCATATCTGAAATGTACCTTAAGAAATAAAAGGGAAATGATAAAATACACATGTAGCTGACATCTAAGATTCTGCGTTTTCGTAAAATAAAGTTACATTGTAATTTGTGCACACTCTTGTCTTTGTGAATCCTTGAATATTTTATGTAGTGAACATGATATATTCTTAATAAACTAATCGATTAAGCTACTCTTACGAACCAAAAATAGAAAGAATATGAAATAAACATGTGACTACTGCCGTAACGGACCAAAATTGTGCCTGAAAATCGATCGCTTTTGCTGACTATTTCTTGTACAATTTCTGTGAGATTGACATTAAAAAGTTGCATTTCGTCGAATTAAGCGGGTCCACGTTACTTCGGACCGAAACTTATGCCCGACATAACTGGGTTATCGACTTAACAGAGGTCGAGATAAGCGGGTAAAAAATAGCATAACAAAGAAGAATTTGTTCAGGACCGGACCAAGACGCTCGACATAAGCGGGTTGTCGAGATAACCGAGGTCGAGATAAGTGGGTTTGACTGTATTAACATATTAATTAAACAATTGCATGGCTCTTGACTAAAAGATCCTAATATTTCTAAATCTGTGTTACCAATCTATTCAGTAATATTTTAAAATTTCATTGTTCAAGGTAAAATAATGTAATAGGTCATTGTGAGTTGTCTTAGCGTATTAAAGAATTACAAGGGTCTTGTATTTTTTATCTTCAGATGTTCTGAATGAGTTTGCTGGATTATTTTCCCCAGTTGATTTCTTCAATTGTTTGCCACCAGATGGCAATTTTTTATTCTTCATGCCCTACATCCAAGTGTGTGCGGATAAGCAGAAAATGGCTGCCTTGCGACAGCGCATCATCAGCACGGGACAGCAGATAACATGACTATTTATATCATCAAACTTGAAAAGGAGGTTTTTTCTACTAGTTGAAAAAATTAATACTGTAATAACAATCTTTCCAGCCATGTGTTTGATATTCATTCCATTACCATTGATCTGTTTAAAAAAATTATAAGAATCATGGAAAAATATACAAACTTCTGCCAAACTTCCCATTTTGTTATTTGACTTATAATTAAAATAGACAAGAAAGTTCCAGATGTCAGATCATAATAATACCAGCTAGCATCACAGTGATCCAGAGCGTTGATCTGAGATTCATGCAAGCAAACATCACAGTGACCCTGAGCATTGATATGAGATTCATGCAAGCAAGCATCACAGTGATCCAGAGCATTGATCTGAGATTCATGCAAGCAAGCATCACAGTGACCCTGAGCATTGATTTGGGAGTACATACACATGACATTAGTGTGTGTGTGTGTGTGTGTGTTGAAACCGAAATATTAAAAATTAGTCAAATATGTAAAGCTAT
The DNA here is from genome assembly GCA_030141615.1 of Unio pictorum. Classification (NCBI taxonomy): domain Eukaryota; kingdom Metazoa; phylum Mollusca; class Bivalvia; order Unionida; family Unionidae; genus Unio; species Unio pictorum. The sequence continues at coordinate 3,459,891 of JARLTB010000075.1, forward strand.
TTATTTAAAATGTAAATATTTTGTTTCAAACTTATTGATATCCTTTAATATACTTTTGTTCACACAATAAATATCCATTTAACCAAGTTTACACTTAAGGTTATAGACATTTTCTTATTGGTTACTATCAGTGACAGCTGACATTTGGTCAATCAGTTATTAGTGGTCAGCTGATTGCATTTGGAGATAACCAGTTTGACTCACAGTGATCCAGAGCGTTGATCTGAGATTCATGCAAGCAAGCAATACAGTGACCCTGAGCATTGATATGAGATTCATGCAAGCAAGCATCACAGTGATCCAGAGCATTGATCTGAGATTCATGCAAGCATCACAGTGACCCTGAGCATTGATTTGGGAGTACATACATACACATGACATTAGTGTGTGTGTGTGTGTGTGTGTGTTACAGCGAACACGTCATTACGGCGACAGTTCATTGTCACTGGGTAGTCATTATGGAGACAGTAGCATTAGGGTGACAAAATTTGTGTCACCTTAATGTTTGCTCTCGTGCTGTACATTACTTTTCTGATTTATTCACATACAGAAGTTCGTGTAAGTATTATAATATCGCTTTTAACTAGTATTTGATGTTATTTATTCAAGATATACATCTAGTTATTAAATATTGTTATGCAAAAATGTATAGGTGTGTTAAGGTTGTGTTTAGCCCCACCGTCACTACATAACCATTATGGCGACATTTTAAAAAAATGCTTCCACTTTTATCAAAGTCAAGTAATATTTTTCGGATATTTAATGAAATGATTTAAAATAGTAATTAACACTTTGTAATGTGTTTTCTTTAAGATCAAATTCAATGACAACTCATAACACACTCGACTTCTTGAAATGCAGTCGAAGAAACTGCAATAGTTTGTGTTCTATATGTCCTTCTTATAATATATTCATGTATTCATGTGACCCTGGGTCAGCGCATCCAAAACGAGGCTAAGATAGGCACCAATTTCGTTTTATCTCACAACCTTGGCTGCCAGTGCTACAGTTGATACCTGCAACGGAAAATTCGTGGCAATTATTGTTGTGTTCCGTTGTGCAATGGGAATGTTTGAATTCACATAGATTTAAGCTTCCACCATATTCCATCAGTGAAAAAGATGGAGTTTCGTAGAATATGGATTATAGCAATACGTCGTGATGTGGAGCCGAAGTTTAAGGTAAGTAACTGGATCGGTGTAGGTTTGTTTGTATTTACTTGCAACTAAATGATGTAAGAAAGAGAAAACCAAATGCAAAATAGATTCTGTCGATGAAGCAAATGATTGTATGTATGTGTGTTTTATAATGATAGGTTTCTAAAAATCTTACCCCTAGTCCCATTCCACATAACGGGGTCAACGAAAACTGGGCATACTTCACACAGCGCATTTATATATGGTGCAGTCAATTTGTGTCTTCCTTTTACTCTGGATGCATGACTCTGAGTGATGTGGAGATCACAAAGCTGTCAGGGACTAAAGATTTGTTAGAACCATGGGATTAAAATTATGGCAGATAAAGGTTTTGTTTTACACAAAGTTGTCGTTGTTTTAGGCATTGATTGGAATTATTTGACAAGTTCATTCAATTTGAAATGAGCATAAATGCAGATTTTATTTACTGCATTATCAAAAATACTTATTTTATAACTCCAAACTGCAGATGTGACATGAAATAATTATTTGATTCATTTGAAATCCATATTTTTTTATGTCTTTCCATTGCACGACTTAATAATATCATTTGTGATGTCATGAAATCTAATTATGTGTTACTTGTATGATAAATTTAAATTCAGTGTGCTAACATGATGCTAATTATATGGCACTCACAAACAGCCAGCAAGTGGGCCATGAGTGGACGAGTGGTCTAAAGCGCTCTCTGTTACAGATCACTGCCATCTCACCTCTGTGTGTGTTCGAGTCTCGTATTTGGCAAATGTGGGTAGGTGAGAAAGCTTGCCAGTAGCTTCTCATGGGTTGGTGGTTCTTTCTAGGGGTTTTCCCAGGTTCTTCCTCAACCATGTATCATGTACCGAGAAATGGCTTTAAACCTTACAGCAACAACAACAACAACAACAAGCAGCAATATAAATAGACTAACATGAATTACATAATACTGATAACTGAGCAGTAGAACCAGTTAACAGTGATACATTGTTATTTGTGTTATTTGCTGACTGCAGTGTAGTTATGTAACATCTACCAGTGATCAGTGTTAGTTGCAGAGCTAACATGCACATAATTATATAACAATTGCAACAAATAGCCAGCAATACTAGCAAGTGAGTAAGGGGCCGTCCATAAATGACGTCACGCACCTACGGGTGTGTGTTTGTCGGGGTGTCACACATTTGTGACGAGGGGGACGGGGGTGTTTAAGAAATATGACATCACGTCAAAATGCGCAACTTTACTAAAAGTTACACTTAATTTTTTTATTACTTACAATTTATTTAATGACATTTTAAGTAGCTTCACTCGTGTCGGGCATGAGCTCAAATTACGATGGACTCTTCTTCGAACTACCAACACCCCTACTAGCCCCAATAGTAGCTTTTTCCAAATAGCATTTTTCCTTCTCCAGTCCGCTGGTGTCGACAAAGCAAGGTTGAAATTATCTTTTTCTTGCCAAACGTTTATAATTTTAAACCTTTTTTGCTATAAAATTAAACTTAAAATGTTTGATAGAAAAGTAAATAATTTATTGGTTTGATAGAAAAATAATTTTTTTATACAGGTTGATATTTTTCAGATTCCTATTATAAAAGATCTTACATTTAAGAAATAGAATAATTAATGTAATATATAAAGTTTATATTACCAACAGAATAAATTAATGTTTATATTACACCAATAATAATCTCAATTTTTTTTTTGGGGGGGGGGTTAAGAATTCATCACTACAATGGATAAAAGTAAAATGTTTCATAGCCTGCAAAGAGCAGAAAGATTTGCCAAGAAGAAGTGATTCAAAAGTGGAATGGAATAAAAAATGATGCAGATTTGCAAGTCAAAGTTGATCACTGGTTGCAAGAATTAAAACCTATTGCCGCCACAAAAAAGGATCACTTCTGATGTTTTGGGCTAAACAAACATCATATGCCGCTAAAAAAAAAAAACGCCAAAAAAGTGCCTGTGGCAAACACCGATAATTATGTGTTCAACTACAAATTATCAAAGTATTTTTGTTTAGTTATAATTACTTTATTTGATAATTATAGGAGAATTTGAATACAATATTCTGAACATCTGCAGTTTTAGCTACATACATGTTTTCTCCTACAATATCAGAGTGAAGCGCCACACAAAATACATACTACAATGAAGTGATTTGAAACATGTTAATTTTCAAATAGGAAATACGGCTTTTTCGGGGGAAGGGGGGAGGCAGAGCTTTGTGACGTCATATTTGAGGTGGGTCTGGCTTTTTGTGACTACGTGTGACGAAGGGGAGGGAGGGAGGTTAAAATCAGCCAAAATCGTGTGACGTCATTTATGGTTGGCCCGTAATACAGTATAAGTTGCAGCATTCCACCCAGATCATAAATATGTTACAGTCGCAACTGACTAGCAACATCAGATGATTTTTGTTTCTTCTTGAATGATGTTATGTGATTGAATTTCATGTCTTTTCAAAATCTAATTGTGGTATAAACTGTCAGTTGCCAAACTAAAGTCATGCATATATATATATATATATATATATATATATATATATATATATATATATATATATATATACTACAACTAATATGAATGAACCAGACTTGAAAGTGCTATCCCTTGATTTCTATGAGAATGATTGATAGTATTAGGTGCAGATATATATATATATATATATATATATATATATATATATATATATATATATATATATATATATATATATATATATATAGTTCAATTTTATTTGGTTCTATTGAACAGTTTGAGGTATAAACTCAGTTGCCAAACTAAAGTCATGCATATATATATATTTGACATTTTTGCGTCTCCCTTCACATGACAGGCAGTTGAATAAAGTACATGTTTCTAACACACTTTTACTTTGCAAGAGAAATTGAGTTACTTGTAGTTAATGAAAATGATTTTTCTATTCATCATAGTATCTCTGCCTGTCAAGCTCAACATAAATGTGAGCATCATTAATATGGAAACTAACAGTGGACAGAAAAGTACGATTCACTTCATCATCACAAACCATCTTCATTTTTTTTGTCCTCAGATAGGGAGCAATAAGTATAAAAATGATGTCCATTTGAATGTCAATCCCAATTTTTTTTAGGACATTTGCATTTTTGTAATATTTTTAAAATTAAGGACATTTAAGATTAAAACACGTATTACAGCAGTTATTTCTAGATTTTATGTCACTCTCTGTTTCTCACAATTCTGTCATAAATGTTAGTAAGTACAGTGGGGGGGGGTAGTAGGGGCCATGAGTAGCCGAGTGGTCTGAAGCACTCTCCATTAAGGATCACCGCCATCTCATGTCTGTTTGCGTAGGTTCCATTCTCTGATTCGACCAATGTGGGTATGTGAGAAAGCTTGCCAGCAGCTTCTTGTCGGTCTGTTCTTTACGGGTATTTCCCGGGTTCATCCTCCACCATTAATACTGGCGTTATACCCTACAACAACAACAAGTCAGTTTTGTGTGATATGCTCCTCGCGATAACGTTTACAGCAGTTGCCTTTGCCTTGAGGTGATGCTGCTTTCAATGCATACATCAGCAATAAACAAAATTAAGGTCATTAATAGATCCGTATACCAAGGTCAGTCGAAATTAATTAATTTATTACTAGAGAGCGTCCGATACATCAGATGGATATGCTAGCGTCTATTGGTACTATCGCCCCTACGTGGATTACGCTAAAGACATGTCTTCATTATCATTTCGTGTGTGTGACCAAACCATATAATAATAATAATAATAATAATAATAATAATGAAGTCATTGTATTGCGCCTAATCTTTCGAAGCTCTAATCGCTTTACACCATCTATAATGATATGACTACACTACAGAAAAACAAATTACAAAAAAATGAAATTGGAAAACATAAAAACATGCTGAAAACTTGTAAGATACAAAACATGATTAGGTCTCTTAAGTTTGTCCCTGCAGTCAAAACTAGTGAGTTTTAAGAGCACTCTTAAAAGGGACCACTGTGTCTTTGTGTCTAATTTCAATGGGCAATTCGTTCCGTGTCACCGGGCCCTGGTATGCAAAAGAACGTTGTCCATATGACTTTGTTTTCACCGTGGGAACTATGAGTATACGATTGTCAGAAGAAGAGCGTAAGTATCTTGCTGGTGTATACACATGGGTGAGGCTGGATAGGTATGTTGGACTGGAGTCTGTCAGTGAAATATAGCACAGAGAACACATTTTGTATTTGATTCTGTATCGAATTGATAGCCAGTGTAGGGTACTTGTCTCGTCGTGCTCTTAGCGCTCCATGGCACATTGTTGGGAATCGCCTGTCTGCCCGTTGAGCAGTTGTTGGCTCCTCCTCGCAGGCTACCGAATCCAGTCTTCACATGCTAGGTAGACAAAGCCCAACGCACCGAGGGTTTAAGACCCGCCGGCTACCCTCAGCCTGGTTTAGCCGGCCAATCGATGCAGTTTTCCGGGATGTGACCTCTTTGTATGTCGCATCTTCTTGGAGCCACATGTGAGAGCTGAGTGTCAAGTGGGGACCAAAGGTCGGCGAGTTGTCTACGATGGTGTACCACTGCTTAACCAGCTAGAGGTGTTACCCCCTCCCAGGACACCCCAGCCTAAGTCCTAACCTCTCTGGTAGCACCTCAGTGCCAAGACATAGCTACCGGTACGACTATTATGTATCGTAGCACAGTGTTTTGGTACCATATATTTTTCTGACGTTGTCACAGCTAAATTCCTCTGCGTTTTCGTTCTCGTGGTTACAAAAATGAATTTGTAGTGCATCGTCACTACCTTTATTCGTCCATCTCAACTGTGTATCAAACTGAACAACTCTGATCGTTAAGAGTTTGTTACGTTATCTTATCTTAGATTGGATTATTTCACAATCTGTACTATACGGTATTTAAGGTACGATCATGGCTGACGTGGGAAGGGGGTTGGGTAGCCGTAACGCAAAAACTAGGAGAGACCCAAGTGTTTATTACTCGAGGGCTCGTGATCGCTCTCTGTAATTATGTGTACAATTAGAATCATTGGACTTAATGATCTAGGTAACTCAGTATTAGCGTGATAGTGATAGTGAAGGCATTTCTACATATGCATGCATGCTTTCATTAGTGTACTCTCCCCCTCCCCATCCCGGTTGCTGGGGCATAATATATGACATAAATATCACAGTGGGAAAGTTTTCAATAATTCATAATGCACTCTGACAACACTTCTTCATGGAAAACTTAAGAAAATTCTAAACCTTTCTATGTCTGACTGACACTGACATTAGTCACTAGTGCATCCCTTTCATGGTAGCTACAAGCATATACAAATAAGGCGGGTAAATCCGGTTTCAAGGTTAATAACTGCAGACATCACAACATCTGCACATTGGCCGAGTTTGGTAATGCAGACTTAGCAGCAGTAATGTATTATTGATCTTGCTGACTCAAACCTACTCCACCCTGGTTTTGGTATCGACTTCCTTAGTTGATAAATAAGTCCAAAATAAATGCATTGCTAATCTACACAAATCCCCGTTAAATCTACTCAGTTTCAGTGTCTGATGTTTGTTTACAATACATGAGAAATATATTTAACATCAATACATATGGCGCCCGCAGATTTATTTTTGCTGGTGGGGGTGGGGGTGGGGAGTCAGAGTGAGTCGTTTAGCAAATACGTAGTGGTCAACTATTAAATTTTACGCACGTAGGCCAAAAATTGTTTAGAGGTGAATTCCATTGTAGGGGTAAGTTCTCCTCCCCTTGCCACTATCTGCTAGCGTCCATATCAATGCCATGTGAATCAATAATTGGTAATTCGATATCACAATTTTACACAATTATTAATTTTTAAGCGGCAACTACGCCTGATATTTTCTTATTACTGTTGCGTCTACGACAGCTGTAGCTTTGGGTTTAACGTGAAGTCTGCGCACAAGACCGGCCATACATGGTGGTCAGTATAATTGGCTGAGGAAGAACCCGTGAAAATCCGAATAAGAACCACCGACCCAGGGGACAGAAGTGTGATGGCAGGGATCGGTAAAGGCGAGTGCTTTAGCTACACTCTGCCCCACAGTGAAGACGAACATTACTAATAAAGAGGTTACGTTATTGCCCAGTTATGTTGTGTATGTATGTATTAATGCGTGCCATTTTTAGATGAGACCAACAATTATGTAATTTGCATTTTGAACAAAACATGGCATAGTATACACCCAAGTCACCAACGATCGGATCATGGAATTCAAATTTCGCTAAAAAGCTAACTATTCTATCATTATATTATTAATTATCAAACTTGCTGTTTGAATGCTACTATATATAAGTATAAAATTATATATATATATATATATATATATATATATATATATATATATATATATATATATATATATATATATATATATATATATATATATATATATATATATATATATATATATATATATGGATTCATACACGATAGACATGAACTTAAATATTTAGGGAGAATTCATAGTAACAATAACGGCGGCTTGTAGCTTGCCTTTTCGTTTCTTTTTAATAAATGTACGGTTCACACGGTTACTTCGGTGGACAAGAAAATTGTAGAAAACGGCGGAAGCATAATCCAGACCCGTAATGAAAGAACTGTTGGTAATATACCTACCCAGCCCAGCTCGAGTCGGCGCCCTCCGATCCATTTAACTTGATTCCTAAGCCTGTTCACTGTTCTTAATGTTACCCCTACTTTAATTTCGTCTCTAGCATCATATTACCTCCATTTTATTTAAAATACGTGTCGCTTGCTCATGACAAATTATTTCTTCATTACACCCCTAGTTCGGTGTCTTGTATGATGAGGAGTTTATTTGGTTTTAATTATGTGCTCCATGTTTTTAGATTTTCCTCTTCTAATATTCCTCTAAAGAATGCTTTATTGTAAGATGGCTATCCTTCATTAACACCATCTATAGGTAATATTTTCATTTTAAATTACGAATTATAAAGGGAAGACAAGCTTTGTGGTAGCTGACATGTTCTTCGCATACACCTTACATTATTCAAACTTTAATTTGAGAGAGAGAGAGAGAGGGAGAGAGTGAGATCGACTCTAGAACATGGTTAAAAGTGTACTCAAAGTACACCATACATTTCCTTTGCCATAGTTCTGGTAACTGCACAAGCTTGAAATATATCAGGAAATTCGTTTTCAATTGGATTAATTTTCTGATCCAGATTAGGCTTGTCAGTTACAAGTGGATTAAAGGGGACAAACATGCAAAAATGAAATTCGCTCCAATTTTTTTATATTATTTGCTATATATATATTGGTCACTTTCTGAAAATTTGAACATTTCATTCTTACTCGTTACAAAGACATGTATGAAAAACCGATCATATATCCCGATCCGTCTTAAATAAAACAACACGCTTCGCTCCCCCTCACAAATAGCGGAAGTGACGTCATTTGACACACTGTACACACCGGCATTGTTGATAATGGTATAACGGTACCAATTGCGCAAGTCCATGTGGGTGTGGCTTAAGGTGTAGGGTCCATACCATTCAGACCTTAAGAACAAGACAAGCTTTGATTGGTGGATTATGTAAGAGTTGTACTTTCTGTTGAGCTTAAAAAAAAGGTTAGCCTCTTGGCAACATGTGAATTTATGCTAATTCCTAAATAGATCAAATTTTGTATTTTTTTATGATTTTTTGAAAATGTAATACACATGACTGAAAATAGGTACCTATGTTGTGACTAGATAACTCATACCCCTGTCTAGCTCCAGCAGAGTTATCTCTCTTAAATGCAATGGAGTACCTGGTTTTGTCATTGTCAAATTGACAATCTAACATTGTTCTCTATAACAGTGTGTGAGATGCATGCTAAATTAGGATAGAAAATATAGTTATCTCTCCAAATATTAGCATTGAGGTCTATGGAAAAACAATTGGTACCATGATACCTAAAAGATACTACCAGCTTCACAGTGTATCCATAGTAACGAGTATACATATCCACCACTTCTATACTGTCATAGTGTCATTTGGTTAAACAATGGATATTTGAGATGTTTTGGTCTAATATTGACAGACTTTAACATAGAAAAAGTTGAAAATAACACATATTAGCTTTGGAATGGGGCTTTTGTAACTATATTTATAGCACATATAGACTGATTGCTTTGTGACTGTGTAGTTAGCTCCAATATTAGCATACAGGCAAAAAAAAGGTTATATAAAGTTAATATAGTTAATTTTAGCCAAAGTATTGACTATTTTATGCACAAAAGATGAAAAGTCATGGATAAAATACAACTTTTTTGTTCTTGTAAAGCATGTTATAGACCAAGATTGAGGACATTCCTGGTCCATGTGTAGATAGTTCACTTGTACCATAAAGAATATTCTGGAATAAGTATTTTAGGTAGTTTGCTAAAGATATGGTATTCCTTCCTATTTTGATTTTAATTGTCCTGCTCTAATTGTCTTTTTTTGTAAACTTTTGTGTCTTTAAAATTCTCTAGTTAGTTACATAATCATTCTTGAGGTCTCCACTACATATATAATCCTGGATTTTAGGTTCTCGCTTTATCGGTAATACATTTTTGGATAATTTAATTGCATTGAAGTTGATACATGTGCATCTGAACTCATCTGTATAACATGGAGAATATATAGTAGAGGGAATAAAAAGTACAAACCTTATGTATACAATTCAGTTATCTCCCTTACATCAGACATAAAATTTCAATAAATAGAAACCCACAATGTTAGTGATGTTGAATATATATAAGAAAAAATTTGTGAAGTATCATATTAGCTCATGGTCTTGATGCAAATTTAACAAGAAGTACTTTAATAATTTCTCCAAGTAAAGTTTACAAGTTTGAAAACTGATCCAACATGCTTTGTTTGCTTTAGATATTTTTTCTGCCTAACTGAAGCCCATTATTATTAATTTCTTATTTAGAAGAAATATGAATTACATGCATCAATATTATCTACATTATTCACCCTTTTATATTAGCTGGGAATGAACACCATATCACCTGATATTTGGTGCCTGTAAGGGATGTTATAGCACAGGTGCCTTTTTTATTGTCCCTGTACCTATTTTCCACTGCCTCCAAATATTGTCCAAGGTAACATCATCAAGCTCTCGCTTCTCATTTTTCTCATTGCTGCTTGTGTCTCCTTTAATTCCAGTATCATTAGCTACATCTCCCATTTAGATACACACTTTTCTCCTGTTTTTAAATCCATTGGACTCACTATACTCATTGTTAAACTTAGCATTTTTCTGTATATTAGTCCACATTTTCACACCCAAATCCATGATAACCACTTAGAAAAGCTGTTATCTACTTTATTTGGTGTCAGATTGGCTTATCGCATCAATTGTATGCACTACAGAAAGGAGGGAAGCTTTCTATTTGTATGACAAAGAGGCTGGGTAGCTTGACCTTTGTGTGAGGACTAGAGGTTAGTGACCTCTTGCATATGCAGACAGTGTAAAGTGTTCAAAGCTAATACTTTATAATTAGATTGGGCCATGTCCACCTGTCCTTGTTGTTACTTTCTGTGTTAATGAAACAATTATAAGTCCTTTATTTTAGATCAAAATGTCTCTTTGAGAGTAGAACTGGTACATGCTAACTAGTGTGTTGACCTTTGACCTTACTATTAAACAATATGACATAATGTGATTTATCGCATATCACCAAAGTGAAGTTTGATAAGTGCTAATATGAATAAAACACAACTCATAGTTAAAAGAATTCATTTTATTTCAAAACATGAGTTTGATAGTGAATCAAAGGTATGCAAACAAGAGTTCCAACAGCTCAATAACATTTCTATACACAATCATATAGAACATAGCTTAGTACTTCATAGAATTGTTTTTGACAAGCGAGACTAAGTACACTTGTTAGTTATATAGTCCCGAGCTTTTTCACAGATTATTGGAAAAATCAAGGTTTGCTATAGGTATAACGGTACCAATTGCGCAAGTCCATGTGGGTGTGGCTTAAGGTGTAGGGTCCATACCATTCAGACCTTAAGAACAAGACAAGCTTTGATTGGTGGATTATGTAAGAGTTGTACTTTCTGTTGAGCTTAAAAAAAAGGTTAGCCTCTTGGCAACATGTGAATTTATGCTAATTCCTAAATAGATCAAATTTTGTATTTTTTTATGATTTTTTGAAAATGTAATACACATGACTGAAAATAGGTACCTATGTTGTGACTAGATAACTCATACCCCTGTCTAGCTCCAGCAGAGTTATCTCTCTTAAATGCAATGGAGTACCTGGTTTTGTCATTGTCAAATTGACAATCTAACATTGTTCTCTATAACAGTGTGTGAGATGCATGCTAAATTAGGATAGAAAATATAGTTATCTCTCCAAATATTAGCATTGAGGTCTATGGAAAAACAATTGGTACCATGATACCTAAAAGATACTACCAGCTTCACAGTGTATCCATAGTAACGAGTATACATATCCACCACTTCTATACTGTCATAGTGTCATTTGGTTAAACAATGGATATTTGAGATGTTTTGGTCTAATATTGACAGACTTTAACATAGAAAAAGTTGAAAATAACACATATTAGCTTTGGAATGGGGCTTTTGTAACTATATTTATAGCACATATAGACTGATTGCTTTGTGACTGTGTAGTTAGCTCCAATATTAGCATACAGGCAAAAAAAAGGTTATATAAAGTTAATATAGTTAATTTTAGCCAAAGTATTGACTATTTTATGCACAAAAGATGAAAAGTCATGGATAAAATACAACTTTTTTGTTCTTGTAAAGCATGTTATAGACCAAGATTGAGGACATTCCTGGTCCATGTGTAGATAGTTCACTTGTACCATAAAGAATATTCTGGAATAAGTATTTTAGGTAGTTTGCTAAAGATATGGTATTCCTTCCTATTTTGATTTTAATTGTCCTGCTCTAATTGTCTTTTTTTGTAAACTTTTGTGTCTTTAAAATTCTCTAGTTAGTTACATAATCATTCTTGAGGTCTCCACTACATATATAATCCTGGATTTTAGGTTCTCGCTTTATCGGTAATACATTTTTGGATAATTTAATTGCATTGAAGTTGATACATGTGCATCTGAACTCATCTGTATAACATGGAGAATATATAGTAGAGGGAATAAAAAGTACAAACCTTATGTATACAATTCAGTTATCTCCCTTACATCAGACATAAAATTTCAATAAATAGAAACCCACAATGTTAGTGATGTTGAATATATATAAGAAAAAATTTGTGAAGTATCATATTAGCTCATGGTCTTGATGCAAATTTAACAAGAAGTACTTTAATAATTTCTCCAAGTAAAGTTTACAAGTTTGAAAACTGATCCAACATGCTTTGTTTGCTTTAGATATTTTTTCTGCCTAACTGAAGCCCATTATTATTAATTTCTTATTTAGAAGAAATATGAATTACATGCATCAATATTATCTACATTATTCACCCTTTTATATTAGCTGGGAATGAACACCATATCACCTGATATTTGGTGCCTGTAAGGGATGTTATAGCACAGGTGCCTTTTTTATTGTCCCTGTACCTATTTTCCACTGCCTCCAAATATTGTCCAAGGTAACATCATCAAGCTCTCGCTTCTCATTTTTCTCATTGCTGCTTGTGTCTCCTTTAATTCCAGTATCATTAGCTACATCTCCCATTTAGATACACACTTTTCTCCTGTTTTTAAATCCATTGGACTCACTATACTCATTGTTAAACTTAGCATTTTTCTGTATATTAGTCCACATTTTCACACCCAAATCCATGATAACCACTTAGAAAAGCTGTTATCTACTTTATTTGGTGTCAGATTGGCTTATCGCATCAATTGTATGCACTACAGAAAGGAGGGAAGCTTTCTATTTGTATGACAAAGAGGCTGGGTAGCTTGACCTTTGTGTGAGGACTAGAGGTTAGTGACCTCTTGCATATGCAGACAGTGTAAAGTGTTCAAAGCTAATACTTTATAATTAGATTGGGCCATGTCCACCTGTCCTTGTTGTTACTTTCTGTGTTAATGAAACAATTATAAGTCCTTTATTTTAGATCAAAATGTCTCTTTGAGAGTAGAACTGGTACATGCTAACTAGTGTGTTGACCTTTGACCTTACTATTAAACAATATGACATAATGTGATTTATCGCATATCACCAAAGTGAAGTTTGATAAGTGCTAATATGAATAAAACACAACTCATAGTTAAAAGAATTCATTTTATTTCAAAACATGAGTTTGATAGTGAATCAAAGGTATGCAAACAAGAGTTCCAACAGCTCAATAACATTTCTATACACAATCATATAGAACATAGCTTAGTACTTCATAGAATTGTTTTTGACAAGCGAGACTAAGTACACTTGTTAGTTATATAGTCCCGAGCTTTTTCACAGATTATTGGAAAAATCAAGGTTTGCTATAGGTATAACGGTACCAATTGCGCAAGTCCATGTGGGTGTGGCTTAAGGTGTAGGGTCCATACCATTCAGACCTTAAGAACAAGACAAGCTTTGATTGGTGGATTATGTAAGAGTTGTACTTTCTGTTGAGCTTAAAAAAAAGGTTAGCCTCTTGGCAACATGTGAATTTATGCTAATTCCTAAATAGATCAAATTTTGTATTTTTTTATGATTTTTTGAAAATGTAATACACATGACTGAAAATAGGTACCTATGTTGTGACTAGATAACTCATACCCCTGTCTAGCTCCAGCAGAGTTATCTCTCTTAAATGCAATGGAGTACCTGGTTTTGTCATTGTCAAATTGACAATCTAACATTGTTCTCTATAACAGTGTGTGAGATGCATGCTAAATTAGGATAGAAAATATAGTTATCTCTCCAAATATTAGCATTGAGGTCTATGGAAAAACAATTGGTACCATGATACCTAAAAGATACTACCAGCTTCACAGTGTATCCATAGTAACGAGTATACATATCCACCACTTCTATACTGTCATAGTGTCATTTGGTTAAACAATGGATATTTGAGATGTTTTGGTCTAATATTGACAGACTTTAACATAGAAAAAGTTGAAAATAACACATATTAGCTTTGGAATGGGGCTTTTGTAACTATATTTATAGCACATATAGACTGATTGCTTTGTGACTGTGTAGTTAGCTCCAATATTAGCATACAGGCAAAAAAAAGGTTATATAAAGTTAATATAGTTAATTTTAGCCAAAGTATTGACTATTTTATGCACAAAAGATGAAAAGTCATGGATAAAATACAACTTTTTTGTTCTTGTAAAGCATGTTATAGACCAAGATTGAGGACATTCCTGGTCCATGTGTAGATAGTTCACTTGTACCATAAAGAATATTCTGGAATAAGTATTTTAGGTAGTTTGCTAAAGATATGGTATTCCTTCCTATTTTGATTTTAATTGTCCTGCTCTAATTGTCTTTTTTTGTAAACTTTTGTGTCTTTAAAATTCTCTAGTTAGTTACATAATCATTCTTGAGGTCTCCACTACATATATAATCCTGGATTTTAGGTTCTCGCTTTATCGGTAATACATTTTTGGATAATTTAATTGCATTGAAGTTGATACATGTGCATCTGAACTCATCTGTATAACATGGAGAATATATAGTAGAGGGAATAAAAAGTACAAACCTTATGTATACAATTCAGTTATCTCCCTTACATCAGACATAAAATTTCAATAAATAGAAACCCACAATGTTAGTGATGTTGAATATATATAAGAAAAAATTTGTGAAGTATCATATTAGCTCATGGTCTTGATGCAAATTTAACAAGAAGTACTTTAATAATTTCTCCAAGTAAAGTTTACAAGTTTGAAAACTGATCCAACATGCTTTGTTTGCTTTAGATATTTTTTCTGCCTAACTGAAGCCCATTATTATTAATTTCTTATTTAGAAGAAATATGAATTACATGCATCAATATTATCTACATTATTCACCCTTTTATATTAGCTGGGAATGAACACCATATCACCTGATATTTGGTGCCTGTAAGGGATGTTATAGCACAGGTGCCTTTTTTATTGTCCCTGTACCTATTTTCCACTGCCTCCAAATATTGTCCAAGGTAACATCATCAAGCTCTCGCTTCTCATTTTTCTCATTGCTGCTTGTGTCTCCTTTAATTCCAGTATCATTAGCTACATCTCCCATTTAGATACACACTTTTCTCCTGTTTTTAAATCCATTGGACTCACTATACTCATTGTTAAACTTAGCATTTTTCTGTATATTAGTCCACATTTTCACACCCAAATCCATGATAACCACTTAGAAAAGCTGTTATCTACTTTATTTGGTGTCAGATTGGCTTATCGCATCAATTGTATGCACTACAGAAAGGAGGGAAGCTTTCTATTTGTATGACAAAGAGGCTGGGTAGCTTGACCTTTGTGTGAGGACTAGAGGTTAGTGACCTCTTGCATATGCAGACAGTGTAAAGTGTTCAAAGCTAATACTTTATAATTAGATTGGGCCATGTCCACCTGTCCTTGTTGTTACTTTCTGTGTTAATGAAACAATTATAAGTCCTTTATTTTAGATCAAAATGTCTCTTTGAGAGTAGAACTGGTACATGCTAACTAGTGTGTTGACCTTTGACCTTACTATTAAACAATATGACATAATGTGATTTATCGCATATCACCAAAGTGAAGTTTGATAAGTGCTAATATGAATAAAACACAACTCATAGTTAAAAGAATTCATTTTATTTCAAAACATGAGTTTGATAGTGAATCAAAGGTATGCAAACAAGAGTTCCAACAGCTCAATAACATTTCTATACACAATCATATAGAACATAGCTTAGTACTTCATAGAATTGTTTTTGACAAGCGAGACTAAGTACACTTGTTAGTTATATAGTCCCGAGCTTTTTCACAGATTATTGGAAAAATCAAGGTTTGCTATAGGTATAACGGTACCAATTGCGCAAGTCCATGTGGGTGTGGCTTAAGGTGTAGGGTCCATACCATTCAGACCTTAAGAACAAGACAAGCTTTGATTGGTGGATTATGTAAGAGTTGTACTTTCTGTTGAGCTTAAAAAAAAGGTTAGCCTCTTGGCAACATGTGAATTTATGCTAATTCCTAAATAGATCAAATTTTGTATTTTTTTATGATTTTTTGAAAATGTAATACACATGACTGAAAATAGGTACCTATGTTGTGACTAGATAACTCATACCCCTGTCTAGCTCCAGCAGAGTTATCTCTCTTAAATGCAATGGAGTACCTGGTTTTGTCATTGTCAAATTGACAATCTAACATTGTTCTCTATAACAGTGTGTGAGATGCATGCTAAATTAGGATAGAAAATATAGTTATCTCTCCAAATATTAGCATTGAGGTCTATGGAAAAACAATTGGTACCATGATACCTAAAAGATACTACCAGCTTCACAGTGTATCCATAGTAACGAGTATACATATCCACCACTTCTATACTGTCATAGTGTCATTTGGTTAAACAATGGATATTTGAGATGTTTTGGTCTAATATTGACAGACTTTAACATAGAAAAAGTTGAAAATAACACATATTAGCTTTGGAATGGGGCTTTTGTAACTATATTTATAGCACATATAGACTGATTGCTTTGTGACTGTGTAGTTAGCTCCAATATTAGCATACAGGCAAAAAAAAGGTTATATAAAGTTAATATAGTTAATTTTAGCCAAAGTATTGACTATTTTATGCACAAAAGATGAAAAGTCATGGATAAAATACAACTTTTTTGTTCTTGTAAAGCATGTTATAGACCAAGATTGAGGACATTCCTGGTCCATGTGTAGATAGTTCACTTGTACCATAAAGAATATTCTGGAATAAGTATTTTAGGTAGTTTGCTAAAGATATGGTATTCCTTCCTATTTTGATTTTAATTGTCCTGCTCTAATTGTCTTTTTTTGTAAACTTTTGTGTCTTTAAAATTCTCTAGTTAGTTACATAATCATTCTTGAGGTCTCCACTACATATATAATCCTGGATTTTAGGTTCTCGCTTTATCGGTAATACATTTTTGGATAATTTAATTGCATTGAAGTTGATACATGTGCATCTGAACTCATCTGTATAACATGGAGAATATATAGTAGAGGGAATAAAAAGTACAAACCTTATGTATACAATTCAGTTATCTCCCTTACATCAGACATAAAATTTCAATAAATAGAAACCCACAATGTTAGTGATGTTGAATATATATAAGAAAAAATTTGTGAAGTATCATATTAGCTCATGGTCTTGATGCAAATTTAACAAGAAGTACTTTAATAATTTCTCCAAGTAAAGTTTACAAGTTTGAAAACTGATCCAACATGCTTTGTTTGCTTTAGATATTTTTTCTGCCTAACTGAAGCCCATTATTATTAATTTCTTATTTAGAAGAAATATGAATTACATGCATCAATATTATCTACATTATTCACCCTTTTATATTAGCTGGGAATGAACACCATATCACCTGATATTTGGTGCCTGTAAGGGATGTTATAGCACAGGTGCCTTTTTTATTGTCCCTGTACCTATTTTCCACTGCCTCCAAATATTGTCCAAGGTAACATCATCAAGCTCTCGCTTCTCATTTTTCTCATTGCTGCTTGTGTCTCCTTTAATTCCAGTATCATTAGCTACATCTCCCATTTAGATACACACTTTTCTCCTGTTTTTAAATCCATTGGACTCACTATACTCATTGTTAAACTTAGCATTTTTCTGTATATTAGTCCACATTTTCACACCCAAATCCATGATAACCACTTAGAAAAGCTGTTATCTACTTTATTTGGTGTCAGATTGGCTTATCGCATCAATTGTATGCACTACAGAAAGGAGGGAAGCTTTCTATTTGTATGACAAAGAGGCTGGGTAGCTTGACCTTTGTGTGAGGACTAGAGGTTAGTGACCTCTTGCATATGCAGACAGTGTAAAGTGTTCAAAGCTAATACTTTATAATTAGATTGGGCCATGTCCACCTGTCCTTGTTGTTACTTTCTGTGTTAATGAAACAATTATAAGTCGTTTATTTTAGATCAAAATGTCTCTTTGAGAGTAGAACTGGTACATGCTAACTAGTGTGTTGACCTTTGACCTTACTATTAAACAATATGACATAATGTGATTTATCGCATATCACCAAAGTGAAGTTTGATAAGTGCTAATATGAATAAAACACAACTCATAGTTAAAAGAATTCATTTTATTTCAAAACATGAGTTTGATAGTGAATCAAAGGTATGCAAACAAGAGTTCCAACAGCTCAATAACATTTCTATACACAATCATATAGAACATAGCTTAGTACTTCATAGAATTGTTTTTGACAAGCGAGACTAAGTACACTTGTTAGTTATATAGTCCCGAGCTTTTTCACAGATTATTGGAAAAATCAAGGTTTGCTATAGGTATAACGGTACCAATTGCGCAAGTCCATGTGGGTGTGGCTTAAGGTGTAGGGTCCATACCATTCAGACCTTAAGAACAAGACAAGCTTTGATTGGTGGATTATGTAAGAGTTGTACTTTCTGTTGAGCTTAAAAAAAAGGTTAGCCTCTTGGCAACATGTGAATTTATGCTAATTCCTAAATAGATCAAATTTTGTATTTTTTTATGATTTTTTGAAAATGTAATACACATGACTGAAAATAGGTACCTATGTTGTGACTAGATAACTCATACCCCTGTCTAGCTCCAGCAGAGTTATCTCTCTTAAATGCAATGGAGTACCTGGTTTTGTCATTGTCAAATTGACAATCTAACATTGTTCTCTATAACAGTGTGTGAGATGCATGCTAAATTAGGATAGAAAATATAGTTATCTCTCCAAATATTAGCATTGAGGTCTATGGAAAAACAATTGGTACCATGATACCTAAAAGATACTACCAGCTTCACAGTGTATCCATAGTAACGAGTATACATATCCACCACTTCTATACTGTCATAGTGTCATTTGGTTAAACAATGGATATTTGAGATGTTTTGGTCTAATATTGACAGACTTTAACATAGAAAAAGTTGAAAATAACACATATTAGCTTTGGAATGGGGCTTTTGTAACTATATTTATAGCACATATAGACTGATTGCTTTGTGACTGTGTAGTTAGCTCCAATATTAGCATACAGGCAAAAAAAAGGTTATATAAAGTTAATATAGTTAATTTTAGCCAAAGTATTGACTATTTTATGCACAAAAGATGAAAAGTCATGGATAAAATACAACTTTTTTGTTCTTGTAAAGCATGTTATAGACCAAGATTGAGGACATTCCTGGTCCATGTGTAGATAGTTCACTTGTACCATAAAGAATATTCTGGAATAAGTATTTTAGGTAGTTTGCTAAAGATATGGTATTCCTTCCTATTTTGATTTTAATTGTCCTGCTCTAATTGTCTTTTTTTGTAAACTTTTGTGTCTTTAAAATTCTCTAGTTAGTTACATAATCATTCTTGAGGTCTCCACTACATATATAATCCTGGATTTTAGGTTCTCGCTTTATCGGTAATACATTTTTGGATAATTTAATTGCATTGAAGTTGATACATGTGCATCTGAACTCATCTGTATAACATGGAGAATATATAGTAGAGGGAATAAAAAGTACAAACCTTATGTATACAATTCAGTTATCTCCCTTACATCAGACATAAAATTTCAATAAATAGAAACCCACAATGTTAGTGATGTTGAATATATATAAGAAAAAATTTGTGAAGTATCATATTAGCTCATGGTCTTGATGCAAATTTAACAAGAAGTACTTTAATAATTTCTCCAAGTAAAGTTTACAAGTTTGAAAACTGATCCAACATGCTTTGTTTGCTTTAGATATTTTTTCTGCCTAACTGAAGCCCATTATTATTAATTTCTTATTTAGAAGAAATATGAATTACATGCATCAATATTATCTACATTATTCACCCTTTTATATTAGCTGGGAATGAACACCATATCACCTGATATTTGGTGCCTGTAAGGGATGTTATAGCACAGGTGCCTTTTTTATTGTCCCTGTACCTATTTTCCACTGCCTCCAAATATTGTCCAAGGTAACATCATCAAGCTCTCGCTTCTCATTTTTCTCATTGCTGCTTGTGTCTCCTTTAATTCCAGTATCATTAGCTACATCTCCCATTTAGATACACACTTTTCTCCTGTTTTTAAATCCATTGGACTCACTATACTCATTGTTAAACTTAGCATTTTTCTGTATATTAGTCCACATTTTCACACCCAAATCCATGATAACCACTTAGAAAAGCTGTTATCTACTTTATTTGGTGTCAGATTGGCTTATCGCATCAATTGTATGCACTACAGAAAGGAGGGAAGCTTTCTATTTGTATGACAAAGAGGCTGGGTAGCTTGACCTTTGTGTGAGGACTAGAGGTTAGTGACCTCTTGCATATGCAGACAGTGTAAAGTGTTCAAAGCTAATACTTTATAATTAGATTGGGCCATGTCCACCTGTCCTTGTTGTTACTTTCTGTGTTAATGAAACAATTATAAGTCCTTTATTTTAGATCAAAATGTCTCTTTGAGAGTAGAACTGGTACATGCTAACTAGTGTGTTGACCTTTGACCTTACTATTAAACAATATGACATAATGTGATTTATCGCATATCACCAAAGTGAAGTTTGATAAGTGCTAATATGAATAAAACACAACTCATAGTTAAAAGAATTCATTTTATTTCAAAACATGAGTTTGATAGTGAATCAAAGGTATGCAAACAAGAGTTCCAACAGCTCAATAACATTTCTATACACAATCATATAGAACATAGCTTAGTACTTCATAGAATTGTTTTTGACAAGCGAGACTAAGTACACTTGTTAGTTATATAGTCCCGAGCTTTTTCACAGATTATTGGAAAAATCAAGGTTTGCTATAGGTATAACGGTACCAATTGCGCAAGTCCATGTGGGTGTGGCTTAAGGTGTAGGGTCCATACCATTCAGACCTTAAGAACAAGACAAGCTTTGATTGGTGGATTATGTAAGAGTTGTACTTTCTGTTGAGCTTAAAAAAAAGGTTAGCCTCTTGGCAACATGTGAATTTATGCTAATTCCTAAATAGATCAAATTTTGTATTTTTTTATGATTTTTTGAAAATGTAATACACATGACTGAAAATAGGTACCTATGTTGTGACTAGATAACTCATACCCCTGTCTAGCTCCAGCAGAGTTATCTCTCTTAAATGCAATGGAGTACCTGGTTTTGTCATTGTCAAATTGACAATCTAACATTGTTCTCTATAACAGTGTGTGAGATGCATGCTAAATTAGGATAGAAAATATAGTTATCTCTCCAAATATTAGCATTGAGGTCTATGGAAAAACAATTGGTACCATGATACCTAAAAGATACTACCAGCTTCACAGTGTATCCATAGTAACGAGTATACATATCCACCACTTCTATACTGTCATAGTGTCATTTGGTTAAACAATGGATATTTGAGATGTTTTGGTCTAATATTGACAGACTTTAACATAGAAAAAGTTGAAAATAACACATATTAGCTTTGGAATGGGGCTTTTGTAACTATATTTATAGCACATATAGACTGATTGCTTTGTGACTGTGTAGTTAGCTCCAATATTAGCATACAGGCAAAAAAAAGGTTATATAAAGTTAATATAGTTAATTTTAGCCAAAGTATTGACTATTTTATGCACAAAAGATGAAAAGTCATGGATAAAATACAACTTTTTTGTTCTTGTAAAGCATGTTATAGACCAAGATTGAGGACATTCCTGGTCCATGTGTAGATAGTTCACTTGTACCATAAAGAATATTCTGGAATAAGTATTTTAGGTAGTTTGCTAAAGATATGGTATTCCTTCCTATTTTGATTTTAATTGTCCTGCTCTAATTGTCTTTTTTTGTAAACTTTTGTGTCTTTAAAATTCTCTAGTTAGTTACATAATCATTCTTGAGGTCTCCACTACATATATAATCCTGGATTTTAGGTTCTCGCTTTATCGGTAATACATTTTTGGATAATTTAATTGCATTGAAGTTGATACATGTGCATCTGAACTCATCTGTATAACATGGAGAATATATAGTAGAGGGAATAAAAAGTACAAACCTTATGTATACAATTCAGTTATCTCCCTTACATCAGACATAAAATTTCAATAAATAGAAACCCACAATGTTAGTGATGTTGAATATATATAAGAAAAAATTTGTGAAGTATCATATTAGCTCATGGTCTTGATGCAAATTTAACAAGAAGTACTTTAATAATTTCTCCAAGTAAAGTTTACAAGTTTGAAAACTGATCCAACATGCTTTGTTTGCTTTAGATATTTTTTCTGCCTAACTGAAGCCCATTATTATTAATTTCTTATTTAGAAGAAATATGAATTACATGCATCAATATTATCTACATTATTCACCCTTTTATATTAGCTGGGAATGAACACCATATCACCTGATATTTGGTGCCTGTAAGGGATGTTATAGCACAGGTGCCTTTTTTATTGTCCCTGTACCTATTTTCCACTGCCTCCAAATATTGTCCAAGGTAACATCATCAAGCTCTCGCTTCTCATTTTTCTCATTGCTGCTTGTGTCTCCTTTAATTCCAGTATCATTAGCTACATCTCCCATTTAGATACACACTTTTCTCCTGTTTTTAAATCCATTGGACTCACTATACTCATTGTTAAACTTAGCATTTTTCTGTATATTAGTCCACATTTTCACACCCAAATCCATGATAACCACTTAGAAAAGCTGTTATCTACTTTATTTGGTGTCAGATTGGCTTATCGCATCAATTGTATGCACTACAGAAAGGAGGGAAGCTTTCTATTTGTATGACAAAGAGGCTGGGTAGCTTGACCTTTGTGTGAGGACTAGAGGTTAGTGACCTCTTGCATATGCAGACAGTGTAAAGTGTTCAAAGCTAATACTTTATAATTAGATTGGGCCATGTCCACCTGTCCTTGTTGTTACTTTCTGTGTTAATGAAACAATTATAAGTCCTTTATTTTAGATCAAAATGTCTCTTTGAGAGTAGAACTGGTACATGCTAACTAGTGTGTTGACCTTTGACCTTACTATTAAACAATATGACATAATGTGATTTATCGCATATCACCAAAGTGAAGTTTGATAAGTGCTAATATGAATAAAACACAACTCATAGTTAAAAGAATTCATTTTATTTCAAAACATGAGTTTGATAGTGAATCAAAGGTATGCAAACAAGAGTTCCAACAGCTCAATAACATTTCTATACACAATCATATAGAACATAGCTTAGTACTTCATAGAATTGTTTTTGACAAGCGAGACTAAGTACACTTGTTAGTTATATAGTCCCGAGCTTTTTCACAGATTATTGGAAAAATCAAGGTTTGCTATAGGTATAACGGTACCAATTGCGCAAGTCCATGTGGGTGTGGCTTAAGGTGTAGGGTCCATACCATTCAGACCTTAAGAACAAGACAAGCTTTGATTGGTGGATTATGTAAGAGTTGTACTTTCTGTTGAGCTTAAAAAAAAGGTTAGCCTCTTGGCAACATGTGAATTTATGCTAATTCCTAAATAGATCAAATTTTGTATTTTTTTATGATTTTTTGAAAATGTAATACACATGACTGAAAATAGGTACCTATGTTGTGACTAGATAACTCATACCCCTGTCTAGCTCCAGCAGAGTTATCTCTCTTAAATGCAATGGAGTACCTGGTTTTGTCATTGTCAAATTGACAATCTAACATTGTTCTCTATAACAGTGTGTGAGATGCATGCTAAATTAGGATAGAAAATATAGTTATCTCTCCAAATATTAGCATTGAGGTCTATGGAAAAACAATTGGTACCATGATACCTAAAAGATACTACCAGCTTCACAGTGTATCCATAGTAACGAGTATACATATCCACCACTTCTATACTGTCATAGTGTCATTTGGTTAAACAATGGATATTTGAGATGTTTTGGTCTAATATTGACAGACTTTAACATAGAAAAAGTTGAAAATAACACATATTAGCTTTGGAATGGGGCTTTTGTAACTATATTTATAGCACATATAGACTGATTGCTTTGTGACTGTGTAGTTAGCTCCAATATTAGCATACAGGCAAAAAAAAGGTTATATAAAGTTAATATAGTTAATTTTAGCCAAAGTATTGACTATTTTATGCACAAAAGATGAAAAGTCATGGATAAAATACAACTTTTTTGTTCTTGTAAAGCATGTTATAGACCAAGATTGAGGACATTCCTGGTCCATGTGTAGATAGTTCACTTGTACCATAAAGAATATTCTGGAATAAGTATTTTAGGTAGTTTGCTAAAGATATGGTATTCCTTCCTATTTTGATTTTAATTGTCCTGCTCTAATTGTCTTTTTTTGTAAACTTTTGTGTCTTTAAAATTCTCTAGTTAGTTACATAATCATTCTTGAGGTCTCCACTACATATATAATCCTGGATTTTAGGTTCTCGCTTTATCGGTAATACATTTTTGGATAATTTAATTGCATTGAAGTTGATACATGTGCATCTGAACTCATCTGTATAACATGGAGAATATATAGTAGAGGGAATAAAAAGTACAAACCTTATGTATACAATTCAGTTATCTCCCTTACATCAGACATAAAATTTCAATAAATAGAAACCCACAATGTTAGTGATGTTGAATATATATAAGAAAAAATTTGTGAAGTATCATATTAGCTCATGGTCTTGATGCAAATTTAACAAGAAGTACTTTAATAATTTCTCCAAGTAAAGTTTACAAGTTTGAAAACTGATCCAACATGCTTTGTTTGCTTTAGATATTTTTTCTGCCTAACTGAAGCCCATTATTATTAATTTCTTATTTAGAAGAAATATGAATTACATGCATCAATATTATCTACATTATTCACCCTTTTATATTAGCTGGGAATGAACACCATATCACCTGATATTTGGTGCCTGTAAGGGATGTTATAGCACAGGTGCCTTTTTTATTGTCCCAGTACCTATTTTCCACTGCCTCCAAATATTGTCCAAGGTAACATCATCAAGCTCTCGCTTCTCATTTTTCTCATTGCTGCTTGTGTCTCCTTTAATTCCAGTATCATTAGCTACATCTCCCATTTAGATACACACTTTTCTCCTGTTTTTAAATCCATTGGACTCACTATACTCATTGTTAAACTTAGCATTTTTCTGTATATTAGTCCACATTTTCACACCCAAATCCATGATAACCACTTAGAAAAGCTGTTATCTACTTTATTTGGTGTCAGATTGGCTTATCGCATCAATTGTATGCACTACAGAAAGGAGGGAAGCTTTCTATTTGTATGACAAAGAGGCTGGGTAGCTTGACCTTTGTGTGAGGACTAGAGGTTAGTGACCTCTTGCATATGCAGACAGTGTAAAGTGTTCAAAGCTAATACTTTATAATTAGATTGGGCCATGTCCACCTGTCCTTGTTGTTACTTTCTGTGTTAATGAAACAATTATAAGTCCTTTATTTTAGATCAAAATGTCTCTTTGAGAGTAGAACTGGTACATGCTAACTAGTGTGTTGACCTTTGACCTTACTATTAAACAATATGACATAATGTGATTTATCGCATATCACCAAAGTGAAGTTTGATAAGTGCTAATATGAATAAAACACAACTCATAGTTAAAAGAATTCATTTTATTTCAAAACATGAGTTTGATAGTGAATCAAAGGTATGCAAACAAGAGTTCCAACAGCTCAATAACATTTCTATACACAATCATATAGAACATAGCTTAGTACTTCATAGAATTGTTTTTGACAAGCGAGACTAAGTACACTTGTTAGTTATATAGTCCCGAGCTTTTTCACAGATTATTGGAAAAATCAAGGTTTGCTATAGGTATAACGGTACCAATTGCGCAAGTCCATGTGGGTGTGGCTTAAGGTGTAGGGTCCATACCATTCAGACCTTAAGAACAAGACAAGCTTTGATTGGTGGATTATGTAAGAGTTGTACTTTCTGTTAGGCTTAAAAAAAAGGTTAGCCTCTTGGCAACATGTGAATTTATGCTAATTCCTAAATAGATCAAATTTTGTATTTTTTATGATTTTTTGAAAATGTAATACACATGACTGAAAATAGGTACCTATGTTGTGACTAGATAACTCATACCCCTGTCTAGTTCCAGCAGAGTTATCTCTCTTAAATGCAATGGAGTACCTGGTTTTGTCATTGTCAAATTGACAATCTAACATTGTTCTCTATAACAGTGTGTGAGATGCATGCTAAATTAGGATAGAAAATATAGTTATCTCTCCAAATATTAGCATTGAGGTCTATGGAAAAACAATTGGTACCGTGATACCTAAAGAATTATGGAGAACTCGTCCCATAGAGAACAGGTAGAAAGATCCTATATAATAATTGTGAGATGTCGCCACATGGTTGTTAAGGTTTTATTTATTGTTGTCTTTCTTTAACCTATTAACTTATTAAAATTAAAAAATTTGTAACTTTTCAAGTTTTCCATTTGATCAACTCAGCTTCTGTACTTAACGAAACAGAAGAGACATCTGTCCCTTTTGCTTTGCTCTTCAAAATTATTTGATATATTTTAATTGGGGGAAAAAGAACATGATGTGAAGTTTTATATATGAAAGAGCTCCAACCTAATAGTGAATGATACTTGAACTCGATTAAAAAAAACAGCATTGACGCATACTCGGGAAATACTGTCGCTACTGAGTTCAACATCGTTTAGTCTATTTCTTCTTATTTGTTAGTGTTTTCGTAACTTTATTAGTTCTTAATAAAGCCAACTATTTAAAGTTGAACGAGAAGTTTAAAAAATATTTCACTACTAAATTGCCGATGCAAAATAATAATGTTTACGTCATTTCATTATATATAACTACACCATGATCACGCGTACTAACGGGATTTTGTTACCTTAAATACATATTTGAACTGCTCGACGTACTTGGGTTCGGACATAATGAGAAAATCATCTTTAACAACAATTTTAAATTTCAAGTTTAAATCCTGTACAAAACTGAATAATATTTCACATGGTCCGAATCAGAAGTTTTGAGAATCAGCCAGATAGCCCATGTGGCCGAGTTTTCTAAAGCGTTTGGATCACTGCCATCTCACCTCTGTCTACGCGGGTTCGAGTCTCAGATTCGGCCTATGGGGTATGTGAGAGAATCCAGGAAAAAAAGTCACAGGAAAAAATGTCACAGGAAAAAAGTCACAGAAAAAAAGTCACAGGAAAAAAAGTAACATTGAAAAAGAGCCCTAGGAAAAAAGTCACAGGATAAAAATAAGTGAGAATATCACACAAATTTAGAAACCATAAATAATATATTACGATGGAGATAATTTTAAATAAAATTCAAATATATACACTCCGAAAAAATTCAACTTGTAATGAAAACTAAATCCAATAGAACAATTATCTAGCTTATAATAACATTAAACGTTTGGCTGAAACCAGTATGTTGAATTGTTTAACAATCCCAGGCTACAAAGGGACATTACATCATAAAAATCTTTTGTTCTGCCAATGTAACAAATTAGTGTCTTACTTGGCTTCAGACCTATATTCATCTATTCCATATTGTATTCAATGAAGCAAATGCAATGTTTATTTCATTATTTGTTCACATTAGGTTGACATTTTTTTGGATATGTATCTATTTGATTTTTATGTAAAGTTTTCTCTATAGTAATATAGTATGTACTGTACCAAAATTTGTGTTATATTCCCGTTTTTAACCTGTGATTTTTTTCTATAACTCTTAATTCTTGTGACTTTTTTTCTTGCGACATTTTTCCGTAACTTTTTTCATTTGGCATTTTTCCTGGATAATAATAATAATAATAATAATAATAATAATAATAATAATAATGACTGGTGAGTGATCTTTAAGGGGAGTCATAAACCTCTCTCTCTCTCTCTCTCTCTCTCTCTCTCTCTCACACACACACACACACACACACACACACACACACACTACTCTTTATAGGTAAAGATACAATTCCATTTTCCATTTAATTTTTATACAGAATTTTGATTTACAAGAGTTTCAATTTCGGACTTGATTCCTGTTGGAACGTTATATAAAATTGGATGTAAGATTATAAAATTACAGTGCTCAACTTTTCAAGAGATTTGAATATCTAGCCAAAATTGTGACTTTTTTTCCGCAGAGTGTGACTTTTTTTCCTGTGACTTTTTTTCCTAGCCGAAATTGTGACTTTTTTTCCGTGACTTTTTTTCCTGTGACTTTTTTTCCGCGCACCATGTGAGAAAGCGTGCCAGTAGCTTCTCGTGGGTCGGTGTGTTTTCCGGGGTTTTTCTCGGGTTCTTCCTCCATCATTAATACTAGCCGCCATGTATAGCCAATCGTGTGCTGGAAAAAAATGACGTTAAACCCTACAACAACAACAATAACATTACCGAAGTAGAATATACCATTAACATCCAACCTTAAATGATAGATTCGTGGGACAAAGATGAACAGGACTCGTCAGATTTTGACAAAAATGGCGCTGCTCTTGGGTCTTTAGAGAAATATTCAAACTCGAAATGTCTCTGGCACAACCTGGTGTGTTGAGTTACCATAAAACCTTCTCTCTTTAATTTGATCGCCCATACAGCTCTCCTTTTAGGGTCCTTTGGGAATGTGAAAAAACTAAACTTCTGTCTGGAACTTATATTATTCACACATCTGTTTTGGGGGGTGGGGGTGGCAGGCACCATACAGATCCTAGCCCCCATTTTCTGAAACAAAGGAACAAAGTTTTCATGCGTTGGTGTGTTCCTCCCGATATGTAGTTTGGTGGTTTATTTAAATATATATTTTTCTCCTCTTTCTAAAATTTATGTAGTTAAACTTTGAGGGGTATTGTATCTTTAGTGTTTCCTGGGTTGATCATCCGAGTAGGTTTTATTCATATAATCTCAAAATTCATTCCCCAGTTCATTTTGTCGACCTTGGCAAGAGATAACCTGTACGCTATTTATGTTGGTGCTATAGGCATTTGATATATATATTTTTTTAAAAATCAAAAACAAAATTATATACATTTTTTTGATTTTTAGTTTTGAACGAAGTGCGGTGTACTATCTTTGCTTAGGGGGGCGGAGGGAGGGAGGGAAAGAAACTGATTGTTTTAAAACTTGTATTTTTTTCCGTGTCGTTCTTCGCATTGTCTATTTATTTCATATTGATTTCGACTGTGCTCAAGTGGAGGTCCATACATTTTTTTAATTTAAAAAAATTGTACTTCTCCAGACTATTATTTATTTATTTATTTATTTATTAGTACTTTTAAAGATTTTCCGAAATTGTTTAAGGTACCCTTTCATATGGGTTCTTTGTGCAGTGCGGGAGCTGCCCAGCGGTGTAATAGAAGAAGAAGAAAGTATTGTATATGTTCCAAGTTTTTCTTTTCTTCCTAATAGATTAATTCGTTAGGCAGAGAGAGAGAGAGAGAGAGAGAGAGAGAGAGAGAGATTAAAAATAACGTAGATTTCTAAGTGTTTGTTTAAATTTAATGGAAAATTCGCTGATTTTAATTTTTTCTGTTAATTTTGGGCGATTGGATTCAGCTTATCATCATTCATTTGTAGCTCACTACACCGCATCCATGACTTAAAATCAGAACACTTCTCTGGTTGTGGATAGATTAAATACACAAACTACTAAATATCCTTCTATATTTAAATAACAGAAGTTCCAGACAGAAGATTGTTTTTTTTCTTCTCACATTTCTAAAGGAATCTAAAAGGCAAGCTGTATGAGCAATCAAATTAAAGAGAGATGGCTTTATGCTAACTCAACACACCACTTTGTACCAGAGACATTTCGTGCTTGAATGTTTCTCTAAAGACCCAAGAGCAGCGCCATTGTCAGAATTTGACGAGTCCTGTTTATCTTTATCCCACGAATTTATCCAGTATGGTTGGATGTTAATATAATATTCTACTTCGAGAATGTTGGTGTTGTTGTTGTAGGGTTAAACGCCATTTTCAGCACACGATAGGCTATACATGGCGGCCAGTATATATTTGTAGAGGAAGAACCCGGGGAACCCCCCAGAAAGAACCACCGACCCACGAGAAGCTACTGGCAATTGATTTTACATAATGTATTATGTAGAAAGATATGACACAATAATGCATGACCGATTGAATAATGACTTTGTTTACCAGTTCAAATTTCAACCTCAATTGAATTATCATTTCGTACATCCGCTTGTGCAGTTGGAGATATATAAGTGGATGCGACACTCAAATGTATAAATCCAGCTGTCCAAATGAAGATGGTTTCACCATCTAAAGCATAGAGAAGTGTTCTGATTTTAAGTCATGGATGCGGTGTAGTAAGCTACAAATGAATGATTATAAGCTGAATCCATTCGCCCAAAATTAACAGAAAAAATTAAAATCAGCGAATTTTCCATTAAATTTAAACAAACACTTAGAAATCTACGTTATTTTTACTCTCTCTCTCTCTCTCTCTCTCTCTCTCTCTCTCTCTCTCTCTGTGCCTAACAAATTAATCTATTAGGAAGAAAAGAAAAACTTGGAACATATAGAATACTTTCTTCTTCTATTACACCGCTGGGCAGCTTCCGCACTGCACAAAGAAATCATATGAAAGGGTAACTTAAACAATTTCGGAAAATCTTTAAAAGTACTAATAAATAAATAAATAATAGTCTGTAGAAGTACAATTTTTTTATTATTAAAAAGATGTATGGACCTCCACTTGAGCACAGTCGAATTCAATATGAAATAAATAGACAATGCGAAGAACGACACGGAAAAAAATACAAGTTATAAAACAATCAGTTTCTTTCCCTCCCTCCCTCCCCCCCCCCCCCCACACCAAGCAAAGATAGTACACCGTACTTCGTTCAAAACTAAAAATCAAAAAATGTATATAATTTTGTTTTTGATTTTTAAAAATATATATATATCAAATGCCTATAGCACCAACATAAATAGCGTAAAGGTTATCTCTTGCCAAGGTCGACAAAATGAACTGGGGAATGAATTTTGAGATTATATGAATAAAACCTACTCGGATGATCAACCCAGGAAACACTAAAGATACAATACCCCTCAAAGTTTAACTACATAAACGGAAATTTTAGAAAGAGGAGAAAAAATATATATTTAAATAAACCACCAAACTACATATCGGGAAGAACACACCAACGCATGAAAACTTTGTTCCTTTGTTTCAGAAAATGGGAACTAGGATCTGTATGGTGCCTGCCACCCCCACCCCCCAAAACAGATGTGTGAATAATATAAGTTCCAGACAGAAGTTTAGTTTTTTTCACATTCCCAAAGGACCCTAAAAGGAGAGCTGTATGGGCGATCAAATTAAAGAGAGAAGGCTTTATGGTAACTCAACACACCAGGTTGTGCCAGAGACATTTCGAGTTTGAATATTTCTCTAAAGACCCAAGAGCAGCGCCATTTTTGTCAAAATCTGACGAGTCCTGTTCATCTTTGTCCCACGAATCTATCATTTAAGGTTGGATGTTAATGGTATATTCTACTTCGGTAATGTTATTGTTGTTGTTGTTGTTGTAGGGTTTAACGTCATTTTTTTCCAGCACACGATTGGCTATACATGGCGGCTAGTATTAATGATGGAGGAAGACGAGAAAAACCCCGGAAAACACACCGACCCACGAGAAGCTACTGGCACGCTTTCTCACATACCCCATAGGCCGAATCTGAGACTCGAACCCGCGTAGACAGAGGTGAGATGGCAGTGATCCAAACGCTTTAGAAAACTTGGCCACATGGGCTATCTGGCTGATTCTCCAAACTTCTGATTCGGACCATGTGAAATATTATTCAGTTTTGTACAGGATTTTAAACTTGAAATTTAAAATTGTTGTTAAAGATGATTTTCTCATTATGTCCGAACCCAAGTACGTCGAGCAGTTCAAATATGTATTTAAGGTAACAAAATCCCGTTAGTACGCGTGATCATGGTGTAGTTATATATAATGAAATGACGTAAACATTATTATTTTGCATCGGCAATTTAGTAGTGAAATATTTTTTTAAACTTCTCGTTCAACTTTAAATAGTTTGCTTTATTAAGAACTAATAAAATTACGAAAACACTAACAAATAAGAAGAAATAGACTAAACGATGTTGAACTCAGTAGCGACAGTATTTCCCGAGTATGCGTCAATGCTGTTTTTTTTTATCGAGTTTAAGTATCATTCACTATTAGGTTGGAGCTCTTTCATAATTAAAACTTCACATCATGTTCTTTTTTCCCCAACTAAAATATATCAAATAATTTTGAAGAGCAGGGCAAAAGGGACAGATGTCTCTTCTGTTTCGTTAAGTACAGAAGCTGAGTTGATCAAATGAAAAACTTGAAAAGTTACAAATTTTTAATTTTAATAAGTTATTAGGTTAAAGAAAGACAACAATAAATAAAACCTTAACAACCATGTGGCGACATCTCACAATTATTATATAGGATCCTTCTATCTGTTCTCTATGGAACGAGTTCTCCACAAATCATTATCAACAATGACGGTGTGTACAGTGTCTCAAATGACGTCACTTCCGCTATTTGTGAAGGGGTGGAAGCGTGTTGTTTTATTCAAGACGGATCGGGATAAATGATCGGTTTTTCATACATGTCTTCGTAACGAGTAAGAATGAAATGTTCAAATTTTCAGAAAGTGACCAATATACATATAGCAAATAATATAAAAAATTGGAGCGAATTTCATTTTTGCATGTTTGTCCCCTTTAATAAACAATTTATTGAACACAAATATTTTGCACAAAAGAAAAAGAAAAAAATAAACTTACGGTTTTAAGAATCCATTCCAAAATTAATCCAATAATAATTCAAAATATAATCCACTAGTGAAATTGCAAAAGTCCAGGTAATAAAATGTCCAAATAATTCCCAGTTCGAATCTTAGTGAAGCATCTAAGATGGCAGACGATGTCACGTGATGAAGTCAGTTCTTGGTAATGAAATTCAATGAGCACAATTATTTTCCTGATAAATAACAAAATAAATCCTCTTGATCTAAAGGAATTGAAATAATTTCCAATACAAGGTAATTTAAAATAACTCAAAACGACACACAATTTAGTATTCTAACAGCCTAACTTCTACTAAATAGTTCGCTCCAAAACATAATTTATACACCTGTTTTTACGTAAACAAGGAAGGGGTCACATGATCTTCTAGAATCTTTTAGAACAAATTTAAGTTCAAAAATTCTCGTACACACCATATGACCCAACTAAAAATAGAAAGATGCTTATAACAAAGCTCCATAATGTCCTTGGAATCAACCAATCATTTTAAAAGCTTGTGTACAAGCTTTTACTCTGAAACCAGGTCAGAAATGAGGTCAATAGCTGATGTTTATTCTTAGCATACATGTCATCCCACTTTCTGAAAAAAATATCTCCCAATGAATGAATCTTAAACTAAAATGTCAAATTTGAATCTGACAAACAAACAATTAAAATAAAAAATAAATGACCCGAATAAAATAGACGTAGCAATAGAGTAGCATAGGAGTTTTGAAGTGTTTTCCCAATACGCATGCCCTGAAAGAAAACAAGGTAAAAGTCGCTGGTGAGTACTAATCAAAACCAGGCAATCTTGCATTTTCTCTTTCTCTGTGTAGCTCCTGAACTACACAGAGAGCCCTGTTTAAAGGGCCAAATAAACGATTAGAAAAAAAATTAAGAGTCTAAATATAAATAAATGGAGACGACCAAACTCGAGGCGGTTAATGTACAATTTAAATTTAATAAATGTACGGACCCGTCTCGAACACAGTCGTTCTCAAAAGAAATAAATATAAAAAGGACAAAGATCGACACAATATAATAGCCATTAAAAACAATAGGTTTTTTAATTTTTTGGTAATTTTTTTCCAAAAATATTAAGACTTAGTACACCGGACTTTGCCGGAAATTCAAAATTCAAAATAAAAAGTAAATGTGTTCAATGAGGGGGGGGGGAGCATCTATCTGGTGCCTCCCAAAAACAAAACAAGATAAACACAGTTGTCTTGCCAACCAGGCTTATATACAAGGTTCGGGTTGGCTTTTGGCAACAAATAAATCTATTTATTTTACATGGCCCAATTTTAGAATCGAGGCTTTGGCAGAAGTGTGGGAGGAGGCTTAACAAAGGTCAGCTGACCCACCAGTTCTAGTCTTAACTCTTCCCCCAATCCACTTATGGGTCTAGCCCATATGGAGTTCAAAACACCAGCTAGATCTTGCAAACGAGGATTTGGGTAAATAATAAATCAAACAGGGCCCAGATATATATTTTGGGTCTTATGGGAGTGAATCTTTGCACCCTCTCCCAAAGTTCGGCCAACCCAACCCCCAAGCCCCTCCAACTGTGCTGCTCATGGGATACAGTAAGAAATCTGCTATCAATCTTATAAGATTTCTAGTCAATACATCTGAGCATAAAATTAAAATAAAATTTGCTTGGTCTGAATGAATAAGTAAATAAACGATATATTTGATCTCGCCGGTGAAAACCTCATAGTTCGTTCCTCATAGCGAATGTTTCGTATCTGTAACTCAGCAAATTTCAAATTTCAAATTTAAATGTAACTAAAAGTATCTAATTCGTTTTAAGCACTTTGTGTGACACGAATTGGTAACTTTTAGATGCATTTAATAATACTGACCTGAAAATTGAAAGAGTTTTAAACAATCGATATTCAATATGAAATGAACTTTTTACTTCGTCAATTGTTAAAATACACTTAATGAAATATATATTGTATTCACTTGTACCAAGAAAATATCATATCTTTATTTTACTATAGACCGTAATAATCTTGATAATTC